>VZTM01027215.1:0-127049 GCA_013400555.1 Jacana jacana | reverse complement strand
ATGAAAGGCATCTGATTTTTTTTCTGTCTCTTCCAGACACACGATTAAGACATCTTATAGATGGATTATGGAAGGATTCTGGAAGAGATGAGTTTGATGGGTCTGTTTTGACACCTTGCTGTGTTTTTATTAAAACATATTTCTAATAAAATGCAAAGAGGCATTTACATCAGCTGAGAGTTTGACCCAAAGACCTTGTAGCTTTTTGTGGAGACAATGTCCTCATATAAATAGCTGTTTGTTCATGCTCTTTCTCCTATTCATTATGGTCAAGTCTGAGCTCATGTCTGTTTCTTAACGCACAAAGAGCCTATAAATTCAGGGATGCTTGAGTCATTCTTAAGTTTCATTAAGTGAAATGTTACATTATGATAAGATGGGGCAGTAAGAATGTTGGCTTTTTAAGATCCTATCTCAGAAAAAAAAGAGAGATTCTTTAGGTATTTTGAGCTCTGCAATTACCCACACAAATAAATCCTCACTATTAAAGAAATACAATATATCCCATTACCAAAAAGCAGCAAATAAGATTTAGCTTGTGTTGGAGAAGACATGCTGTCGTTTTTGTTTTTCATTAACAGAATAATTGTAGCAGATTTATTTAACCAATCATTCATCAGCTAGTTTACAAAAGCTCCTGGGGCTGCTGCAGTTGTTGGACAGTTGACAGAATTATTTAGCTGATAAATACAAAAGATAATTTGATTCAAGTGTGATTTCTGTGGGACTGAGAAAAAGACAGCAATTGCTTTGTCTCTCTTTGGATTCAAAGAGGATGCAAAATTAGATCTTGGAGTATGAGTTAGTTTCACAGTTGGCCTCTGGAAATATCCTGCTATTTTAAAAACAATTTTAGTCATTAGTTCTGCTTTTTATTAAATAAATATAGCTACATTTTGCACTAATTATGCCCTCAGTCCAATAAAGCACTTAACAGGTGTATGACTTTAGAACATGAATAATCCTTCTGGCTCATATGCTTATGGTTAGATCTGTGCATAACAGCTTGGTTCATCAAAAGACAATAAACACCTTAGTCTCCCTATAAGCACTAAGTTTTAGGTGAGTGCTGGAAATTAAGCATGTGTTCAATTGCTTTGCCTGGATGGTGATGAAAAATAGCCTGTTAAATGAACTACATGCTGGAAAACTTTACTGGATCTACGTCTGTTGGAGTAAGATTCAGATTTATATATTTATCATTTGGTCTGTGGTATAAATATAAATGATATAAATGCTGTAATTTATGCTTGGTGTTAATTGTCATGGCACTTGTGATACACAGTGACGTTTTTGCTTGTGAATTGGATAACTTGGGAAAAGGCAAGAAGATTGATCAGAAGGCTGTAAAACATGCTCAGAAGATAAGCTGGGGAGATCCTAAAGCCCTTAACAAAGGAGGTCTCTAGGAGAGGGACATACCACATCCCCATGGATGACAACTGCAATCAGCTCTGCTGATCATCCCCCCTTTGGAGCAGAGGATGAACAGAGTGACTTCTGAAAGTGGCCTCTGATTCCTGAACCCAGGAAAAGCTTCACCCATAAACATCTAAACAGCTCCTATGCCAGTGGTTTTATCACTAAACAAATAGCACAAATATTTCTGATTTTTTTTTTTTCCTTTTACGAAAGAATAGTACTTGGAAATAAATGAAATGTGACATGAGCAGTATGGTAAGTGGGGAATTGTTTTTTAGCCAAGCAATTGTTTAAGATTTATTTTCTTTGTCTTGTTGGAATCTTACCTCCCAATTTCTGAGTGTTTTTTGCAAATTAAAATGAAAATTTAATCTGACATTATTTCCTGACAAGAGCTGAGAAACTCAAAGGCCACAGTAGCACTGCAAAGTACTACTATTTCCACACACCCCTCAAAAATGCTACACTTGCCAAATGGAATGTGCTGGATATAACAAAGCAGTGCACAACCGTTTCCAAAGCTGGTCTTCTATATGTTTCAATATGTTACTATGGAGTGAATCTGACATATATAATTCAATTGCCTAGTCTAGCTAAGTGCATAACAGAAAATCCTTTGCTCACTCTTACCTTTTTACCTGGACTCAAGTCTCTGGTGTGGTATGCAAGTTCACTATCCTTATTTTAGAGAGGAGAGAACAAGCGTGGCTTTTATTTGTAGGAATCAGCCCATGGAAATCCACCGAGACTATTAAAGAGTTGGAGCCAGAAGATCTGTTGTCATTCTGCCTCTGAATAGCTTTCCTGCTGCTGTATGAAGACGACCTAAGAAAACCATTCCAGAATTTCCATGCCTCTAAGCGTGGTAAGCAGGTTGTGGGAGGTGGTTATACCCCTCTACTCTGCTCTTGTGAGACCCCACCTGCAGTACTGTGTCCAACTCTGGAGTCCTCAACATAGAAAGGACATGGACCTGTTGGAACGGGTCCAGCGGAGGGCCATGAAGGTGATCAGAGGGATGGAGCACCTCTCCTAGGAAGACTGGCTGAGGGAGCTGGGCTTGTTCAGCCTGGAGAAGAGAAGGCTCCGGCAAGTCCTTGTAGCAGCCTTCCAATATCTGACAGGAGCTACAGGAGAGATGGAGGGGGGACTCTTTGTCAGAAAGTGCAGTGACAGGACAAGGGGTAACAGCTTTAAATTGAAAGAGGGGAGATTCAGATTAGATACCAGAAAGAAATTCCTTCCTGTGAGGGTGGTGAGACAATGGAACAGGTTGCCCAGAGAAGCTGTGGGTGCCCCATCCCTGGAAGTGTTCAAGGCCAGGCTGGATGGGGCTTTGAGCAACCTGCTCTAGTGGTAGCATCCCTGCCCACAGCGGGGGGATTGGAACTTGATGATCTTTAAGGTCCCTTCCAACTCTAACCATTCTATGATTCTATATAATTACCCAGAATATCTTCCTTTGGCCTCCACACATGTTTTCCTCTGCAAGGTCTGCTGATATCCAACTCCAAGCCAAAAGTGAAAGTTACCAAGTTACCTCCCAACATTTCACCATTTCAGAGCAGGAATTTCCTTCTGTTTTTTTTTTTTTTGTTTTGTTTTTTGTTTTTTGTTTTTTCCTCTTTGCTTCCTTGTGAGGGGAACTTGATGGAAGAGCCTGTGATCTGCATTCTAAGAAACAAATATTTTCCAGGGTGTGTTACATCAGCTCAACGTTATTGTGCTCCCTGCCCCCTCCCATTTATTATTTTATTTATTTTATTGCTGGTGTTAAATGGTTTTGTCAAAAGCAACTCTTTACAGACCATTAATGCCAGAGCAGATGATTGTTTTCCACCAGCCCTCATGAATAATTCAAGCAGCTGTCTCACAGTCTCATCCTCAGCACCAAGGGCTCTTCTGAGGAAGCCGGGTTATTAAAGGTAACAATCATGATGAGTCTCAGCTTTGAGCAGGACGTACTCATTAATCCTCGGAAGCAACCCTGTCTTGGAACAAATCATACAGTGCCAGGTCTTTTTCCACCTCCTGCTTTTCTCTCCCCCCTACTGCTGCTTTTGATGATGTTGCTACTTTTGAGATTCTGTCATAACAAGAAAGTCAAGGGACGTGATAAATACTTTGGGAGAAGAGGAAGGAAGACTAAATGGTGAGATGAGTGCTCAGCAAGTAAGCTGGTTTTCTTTCTCCTTGTTTTTCTTTCTAAATTAATTTACTTCACCAGTTCTCATGCCTCTTGCATGCTGGCTCCCTGCAAGTACTTGAATGAACATGTTTATTGGCAGAAATATTCTGGGACTTGGGGAATGATAAGACTAGAATATTAAAGCAATGAAAACTGTATACATATTCATATACCAGGAGCTTGATTATTAGTTCTGATAATTGGTTCTCAGCTGTGTTTACACAGTGGTGGCGAAATCGTATAAGTAAATTGTCAGGTTAGTTCTGAAGTTGGCAATTGGCCTTATTCATGCCAATAACAGAAGATAACTGAGAAAAACTTGGAAACCAGTCTATTCTCTTGGATTCACCAGTATTCAAAACAGCCATGAAACATGTAGGCTCTCCTAAATGCTAATGATATCCTAGTTTTTTGTTATCTTTGCTTTGAAAGGTGATTTCATGTTAGATAGTATGAGTTTTTTTTGAATGCATTGGTCTTAAAATACAGTACCAGCCCCTAGATTCATGCACAGCTGACCCGCAGGTGGCTAATGGTCCAGCCAACTGCAGTTTTAGCAAGCATGTGAGCAGAGATTTGTCCTCCAAGGATGTCTAAAGGGGTGCTGTTTCTTTAGGCTCTTTGGATCATAAGCAGTGCATCTCTATTTTAATATGTGTGGTGTAATTGCCTATGGCCTGATTTAGTTCTATAGGTCACTGGAATGGACTGAAAAGATAAATTTTTCAATTATTTTTTTTGCATTTCTTTCTCTGCTTTTACGGTGCTTGTATATTACCCATCTTCTTGCTTTTTACAATGGATATGAAGAGTTTTTTAAAAACAAAACAAAAAACCTCCCAACAACCCCCACATAACCCCTGCATATTGTTTCTGCCTCTGTTGGAAAAGCCAAGCACTGGGAAATATCAAGGCAATACTGTAGTAGGAGCCAACAAAGGCTGAAGAGAAGGAGTCTTCATTAAGGGACCTTAATTTTTCCTGTTCAAATACATATTTTTTTCTCAACCAACCTGGTTGATATACATTGGTCCTGGGGACTGGTACAACATCTGCCACTGATCACATCCCCTGCATAAACTCTGGTCTGGGGATGTGGAAGGACTTGTGTTCTTTCACACCCTTTTGAGAAAGCTAAATGTTCCTTTCCTTCAATCTATTAAGTTTATTGAAGAGGAGGTTAAGAGGTGATTTGATCCACTAATAGATAATAGACAGCTCCATTAATCTAAAGGTGGTAAGTAAAGCGTGTAATGAGATCCAGTAGTTGGAAGGTAAAGATGGCTGGAGTAGAACTCTGCACTTTCTAACACTGAAGGTAACTGAGCACTCACCCAGATCTGCTGTGGGTTTTCTTTCTGTTTAAAATGCACTGACTTGAATGGAAGCTGTGATTTCTCTAGAGAAACTACTGTGTACAGTTCGTTGGCTTCTGTTTTGTAAGAGAACAAAACCACTGTGACTTCCTTCTGGCCTAAAAGTCATAGAATGCTTAGGATTGGAAGTGGTCTTGAAAGATTCCAATTCTCTTACCATGAGCAGGGACACCTCTCAGACCAGGTTGCCAAACGCCCCATCCAGCCTAGCCTTGGACACTCCCAGGGATGGGGCATCCACAGCTTCTCTGAGCAACCTGTGTCAGTGTTGCGCCACCCTCGCAGTGAAGAATTTCTTCCTGTTACTTAATCTAAATCTCTCCTTTTTCAGTTTAAAACTGTTACCTTTTATCCTATCGCTCCACTCCCTTCCCGTCTCTCCTGCAGGCGCCCGTGCTGGAAAAGGCTATAAGGTCTCCCTGGAGCTTTCTCTTCTCCAGCCTGAACAACCACAACTATCTACAGGTGTTCCAAAATAATTCAACTCTTGCTTCTTTTGCTGAGCATACCAATGAGTAGATGCCAGTGGGGCTTTAGCAACTAAGTTTATACAACTTATTTTAAGTTGCACAACAGGTTATGTTGATATGGATCTGCCCAATAAGCAGGTTGGGAACCCATATGGGAAATAATTCCTTCTTTTTTTTTTTTTTTTTTTTTTTTTCTTTTTACCCCCCGGGGCCCCTTTTTNNTACCTGTAATCCCCTGAGGCTCCTGTTTCGTGAAAAAAAACCACCTTAAGATTCTTCATTTGATACATATGACACAGCTGACTGCTCTTTCCCCTTCAAAGTACGTAAGACAGGGCATTTATTTCAGTGGTAAATTCAAACTGTATCATGTTCTCAAATAAATTGGTTAGCAGGAGGTGACTGAGGCATCACCCTCCCCGGGCAACCCCAGATAATCCTCTTTGGTTTTGACATCCGTTTTCATTTGAGTCTTCAAAACAAGTTATTGTGCCCCTCAAGATGGGCTCTCTGCATATTCTGATTTTTTTCAAGGTCACTTGGAGGACATCTGCAGCAGCAGCATTTGATGGAAATTATGCTCTAAAGGCAAGGACTGAAGAGCAGTTGATAAGGGTTTAAAGGCATTAAACTTGTTCACTTGCTAAAAGCATAAAATCGGAAGGTTAAGCTTGAGCATGTTCTGTTAGCTTAGGACAATGTTTCTGCACAAAAGTCAAGGGATGTGAATATTAATAAATGCCTACTTTAGGAGTCTTTTTGTCCTCAAAGTGCCTTTTTGTGATGGTAAATCAAAGTACCCAAACTCTAGTAGTTAGGAATGATAGGCAGATTACAAAGTGGCAGATTATTTACAAAAGAAAAAAAGATTGTAAACTTTGGATTTTGATTCTCTAAATAGATCTTTGAGAATAAATGTCTCGGAGAGCTCTTGTACTCTTAACTTGGCCATTGAGCAAAGTGAGAGTGACTCCTCGAAGACCTACAGCATTTCTAATTTAGACTTTGGAAGTGGAGATGCTAATGAATAATAAAATGGCATGTGCAGGAAGGCCAGGCTTTTAGGGTTTAGGCTTTGTGAGAGTTTGTCTTTGATATCGTTCATCTTCAAATAACGATCTTTTATTTCTTTGAAATTTGTTAGCTACTGTAATACTTGTATTCTCACTATGGATTGCACAGTTTGAATCTGCCTCCCAAGATATACATCTTCATCCCAACTTCTTCCATGCTCTTGAGCGTTCACTGATTTGTCTTAGCCTGTTACAGACAGGAAGGTGAATAGAAGCCTTTCAAATGTAGCCTGAGAGTTAAACTATAAGTGTCCTCAAAAGCTTGGATTTTTCAAGTCTGTTTTATCCTTCTGAAAAACTCATCAGTGCCATTGATGAGGATCATGTGAAGCTGGTGTGAAAAATCTGTGAGAAGTCTGTTTGTCCCAACAAAGTCCTGAACCTTGGTGTAAGCCTGGGGAGATTTATGGTTTCAAGATGAAACCAGGTAATGCTGAAATTCTCACGGGGTTTCAGTACCAGGTGAAATATGTTGTTTATTCTTAGGTTTTTCTTTGAACTTTTGTGTTTGAACTCCTAAAAAGAGATTATTTTGGTGTGTGTGTGCAAATTACCACCAGATGGTGAAGGATAAGTGTCTGACAACTCTTCTATCCTGTAAACATTTAGTCTAGGTGAGTTTCTGGAACTAGAGGGTGGAAAAGACAGCAGGGGAGCACTGGAAACTTGCAGCATTCCTCCCATTGTTTTCTGAGATTGTTGAATCGGCCCAGGCTACCAAAGGGATGATGAAAATTAAGGAGATTCAGAAAAATAAATAGCGTTTGATTTATGAATGCCAGAAGTTTTGTAATCCTTGCTGCTTTGCTCTGTGACATATCCTGTGGCAATAAGTTCCATGCTTTAAAATAGCAATTTGTACAGAAATGCACCTTTTCTTATAAATGTTAAATCTGCTTCTTGATAAATTAATTAAATGTTCTTTAGCTGATTTGTTTTGAAAAAGATTGAGTAGCCATTCTTGCTTTCCCATATAATAGCTTCCAAAGCTGCAGCTATGCTCTTCTATACTTCTACAGCAGTCAGGAAAACATGTTCATGACCTTCTGGGCCTTGATTGTATGTAAAGAAGTAAATAAGAGCACATAGATTTTTTCAGTGGCTACTGCTTGATTTTTTTGTTTTGGGGGGGATTGGAGGCATTAGATCCTGCTCACGCTTGTTCTAGATGGCTTCTAGAAAACTTAAGAATTATTGGAAAACTAAAGAACAGGAGGGACTCAGTGTTCTGTGTCAAACATGGGACAGAATTTAATCCAGCTGTTTGAGCAGCATGAGCATGGGCCTGTGCTCAGTCTCATTAATGTTAGATGTTTGCAACTTCACTGTCTTTAATTGTTTGTGCTGGAACTGGCTTTGTAGCACAGATTAGGTCGTTAGATTTTTGTTTTCATTAAAGCTATGAGGGACAAATATGAGGAAGAAAAGGGAAATTTAATTACTTATCTTCTTTTTCTGTGCCACAATCTTCCTCTCTGCAGCTGCAAAGTGATTCTCCAGCAAATTATTGGCACTTCCCTTGTGTCTGCTTTAGGAATAGCAACCCTGTGAAGTTTCTAGCTAAAATGACTTGAATGTAATCAATGTTTGGAACTTTAACTGTGGAGTTTCAGTCCCTTTTATGTCAAGCCAGACAGTACCTATCCAAGCTGCAAAGCTTATTCCAGATGGAGTTAGTCATTAAGTTGTCTGACCTTCTGGAATAGAAGATGCTTTAGACAAGTACATGTGTCCAGAAATAAAAATCCTTGCAGTGCCCTAAAACCCCTCCAAAAATCTATTCCTACACCCTATGCTTCTGGCCTGACCAAGAAGGGAGAGTTTCTCATGAAAACTTGGACTGGGTTATTGGTCTGATTCAGTGCAGTGGGCACGCACAGCTCTTCTTCACCTGCCATCTGAACTATTGTGTTCAAGGACTCAGATTAATCTCATTTACTAGAATTCTGCCTAAAGGGGATGTCTTAAATAAACATCCCTGGAAACTGAGCAGTAAGAAACATACATATCAGCCCAGATTTTTCTTCCACTTCTTTCCCTGTCTGTTTTCCTGTACATACAGACAATTCTAGAGACTCACAAAAAATAACTTTCCATATACAACTTAAAGAGGAACTCCAGCGCCATGGGAACGTTATCTTTTCTTAATGTATATAACACTCGTGTACAATACGTGACCAATGTGGTTCCATCCACATCATCGTGCAGTTGAAACAATAACAATGGGCCACCTGCCATGAAAAACCTCAGCCTGTGGCTCGACTGCTGGGGAGAAATTTCACAGGTCTCGTGGAAAGCAAGGCATGAAAATATATTGTGGGAGCGCAGGCAGCTTATCAGAGGGAGAACGCGCCTTGCAAAGTCGGAGCTGAACAGAGTATTTCATGTCTTTGGCAAATGTGGTGTGCATGATCTGAACCATTAATCAAATACTGACAGCCTGCTCGGGGAAAGCAGAGTGTCAAATGGAGGAGGGCTTGCAGAGCCCCATCCAAATGGCATGTGGGGGGGAAAAAAGTGGAGAGAAAAACAATGAAAGGAATGTTTATGGTACTGGAACAATTTTACGTACAATTACACTAAGCGTTTGGAAATTTATATTGATCTTGGTAAAAGCTGGTGCTGGGAGAGGGGGAAGGCGGGGAGTAAAATCATCATTCCGTGTTGCCCTGTCAGGCTTGATTTATGCTGGGCATTTGACAACTACTCAGTTCAGAAACCTTTCAAAACCTTCTTGTCTACTTCTTAAGCAAAGCAAGTGAGCTTTAGAAAAATTCAAACCCTCAAAACAACAACAAACCCCCCAATCCTGCCCTAAATTTAGAGAATTCTGCACATCTGGTGATGCTAATATCTCTGTGATGTGTGTCCAGATGTCTACTTAGAGAAGGTGGAAGTGTATTCTGCTTGTTTATGTGTAGTATTTGCTGACCTCAATTTTGGCAAACTTTAATAGCTGCTTTTGTCAAAACAACATGACTTTGTCTTTAGTTTCCCTTCCTTTTTAATATTCTTTCTTTTATGGAATTAAAAATATTGTGTGAGGCAAGAAAGTTTCTTTTATTATAAATGAAAATTAAGAAGTCCTTTTTGTTGCCTTTATGAATTCATGTATATATTGGAAAATGCAGAGTTGACCCTTTTGAAGCCCATGTTATTTCTGCCCCATTTATTTTGGGAGGAGTCCATACTTGGATTTTAGTGATGAGAGGTACATGTAGTCACTGATGTGAGAAAGAAGGCTTTAAATCCTGCGGTGCTACTGAAAATTAACAGAAAGTCATTAGCATCACGAGAGTTATGTCTTATTTCCAGCAATTCCATAGAGACCAGCTGATCATCAGAACAGTAGTCTGCTGGCCATGGAAATTCACAGCTGAGAAATGTCTTGGAATTGTGTTGATTTTTGTTTGGTGGTTTCTTTTTTTTTTTTTTCTGTTTGTTTGTTTGTTTGTTTTTGTTTTCCCCCTTCCTCCTCCCGCTGGCACCCTCTCCTGAATTACTACTGGCTGCCTCCTGTAACCAAAAAAATTGCTTACCTCTTGCCCATCTAAGGTATATTTTTAAATAGCTAACAACAGATATCACTTATACAGTACTGGCATCATATAACTGAATTGCTTTTAGCACGTTTCTGAAAGTGGGCTAAATATCCAGGCATGTGCAATGCCCCCTTCTATAAACGAGCCTTTATTAGAGAAGTGAAAGTATCTTACATGTTTCAGAATGGGTTCTTCAAAGGAGACTATGGGAGCTCAGCTGCCATGCACTCAGAAGCTAGTCTTCAGGATTTGTGATTAACCTTAAATTTGAAAAATAGATGAACTCTTTTCCATGTTCATTCATGGTTTTGTCTTGCCTCACATCCACCCCAAACACTATTCTAGTAAAAAGGGTGCTTTCTCTTTCCTGTACAATGCTGAAGGAACCAAAAAACTCTTAACAGCAGTCAGCCCTTAGCAGTGTCCTGAGGGTGCAAAGAACTCTGGATTTGTTGCAAGTGATCCTGTGGACTTCCTTAGCTCTTCAACATGCAAAAAATGTGTGGATATCTGTCTCCTGGCTTGGAACAACTGTGGACTGAGGAAGATCTCAAATATCAACTCTCCTGTGTTCCAAAGGCTGTTCATCTCCAGATGAAAGTCATTACATATGTGACTAAGGCCTTATTAAGGACACTGGGGTCCCTATACAAGAGAAGAGAAGAGAATGAAGTTGCAGGCAGACTGTTTAGGAGTTTCTTGAGCAGGGCTGAAGGAGGCTGTGAAAGACCTGGGGAGGGATGCTGAAGGGGCGACTCTTAAGGGAACCAGCTTGTTGCTTCACAGAATCATAGAATTGGCTAATCTTACAGTAGTAACTGGCTGTATTGTTTGAGATGGCTTTATTTTCTCCAAATCTGTGAGTTTCCTTAGTCCATTACACTGCTATCATCAGCTTTTATGGATTTTTATGCACAGTCAATTTATGTAGCTAATAAATGGTGCTGCCATAGAATGTACATTACACTTCTTATCACGTCCTATGACTGCAGCTTCATGAAATTAAACCCATTGTTACAGGAAAAGCTTTATTGACTGTCGTCTATGGGGAATAGGGAGAAGCACATGTGACAGGTAGAGCTGGGCAGTGGGCAGGGTGGCATCCAAGCTGAAGGGCAGGGAGTTCATCTGATTGCTGGGGTCTCAGCTGAGCTCCAAGATATACAAATGCCTTTACCAAATGACACTCTGTTGGACGGTGTAATGAGCCTCAGCTCTCTGAGGCTGAGTTAATGAAAGTTACTCCTAGCAGCTGAATTCTTAGGGCCCATTTTGGAATCCCTTGTCTGAAGAGCGTGGTTTCTCCAACCTGATGTGGCTGACAGGCAGCCACAGTGCTCAGTTGCAAAGAGCCTGGAGGGAACAGGGTTCTGGAGTTGGAAAGAGAACCAAGGTACTCACTTCTGCTGTTCAGTGTGATGTATAAAACTGTGTTTGCTTCAGCAGGCTAATGTGCAGCCTCAACGCCACCCTGGGCTCCCGCTGTGTCCTACCCCTTGGTGCTACAACAGCAGCAGTCATAAGGAGTCAAGTGAAAGGTCCTGAGTATGGACGTGCAGCCCTTTAAAAACCTTCAGAGGCTTTTGTGGGCTTGGCTTTTCGGTGGAGTTTTTGGTTCCAAATGTGGAAAGTCTGTTACCATGAGTCATGGTCATTATTCCAAGGGCAGAATTGGAAAATTGCAGTGCAATCTGCAGCCCTACTGCAGGTAGGAGAGACTGCAGCCAGGCTTCTTCCCTCAGTGGTGGGAGCTGGAAAAACAGGCCCGCTAGACAACCATTTCTGTTCGCTAGGGAAATGAACACTTCTTGGTAAGTCAGCAGCAGAGTATGAGATGTGCTGGGAAAAAAACCCTTAAGAGATTAGACAAGCTAAACTCTGTCATGTACAGACTATCTTTAAAACAAAGAGACAAGAGGGGGAAAATAAATTAAAAAAAAATTAAAAAAAATATTTAAAAAAAGGCTGAACTTCCAGTTACCTCATGTGAAATACCGTCAATTCAGCCAAGTCAACAGCGAACTCTGTCTGTTCTCCCCCTGCTAAAAAATTCAAGCTTGTCTCGGGGACGTTTCTTGACTGCGGCGAATGTGCAGTCAGTTGTATTGGCAGGTAGTACAATCTCTCTCAGCTACAACAAGCTCTTCTTTCCAAGGCATTTTAATTTTTACAGCTCAAGTGCTCTGAGGGTGCCAAAATAATCAAGGCTTTGCATTTCATGTTCTTGCCATATATGGCCTGGGATCTGATTCTTAATCCCTCAAGGTGGCAGTAGCTTAATTAAAGCTATGTAACGGTGAGGAGATAATTGCAATGTCCTTTGAGTAGCTGGTCCTAATTTACCCTGTGTACAGCCTGATATAGCCATCTATAATGTATCAAAGGTCCATGCTAGGTTTTAATGTAAAGCCATGTAAGATAAATGAAAAGTACATGTGGCAGGTGCTCAGTACACGCATTTAGATTAAGCTCTGCTCATTGAGGTGGTGATTAGATGAGTTATGTCAGGGAATTGTAACTGCTTCAGTGGATGAAGAAAAGGTTATTTCTAAGAGCTCATTTTAACAGCATAACTGGTACATTACTCAGATATCAAATGCTAAATGAGGAAGGGGAGCAGGAAGGGTGCAGGGTGCAGGTACTGAGCCATGTGGACAACACACGCACACAAATGCAATAGAAGTTCTAGGGTAGAATGGCTGCTGAAAAGCTATTTAAGCAATGCTCTTTGATTAGCTTTAGCTGGTAGTGATATCTAACTACATCTAAAGCGAGGTTAGGGTGTGATTTGTTCAGAAATAGGGGCTCAGTCACAGTTTGTTTCCTTTCCCTGTGTCTCTACAGACCCAGGAGCATGCAGGTCGAAAATATTAGAGCAAAGGTGGAAGCCCAAGGCTTGTCTTCCTCAAACAGTTTAATTAGCAAGAGAATCATTCTGTTTATCAAACTGGCAACACTTCTGAAAGATATACTTGGGACTTGCTCTTTCAGCACTGCAACAAGATTACAAAGAAGATATGCACCCATGGGTTTGCCAACTCTCCAAAAATATCCAAGACCTTTTTGTCTGTGCTCTTTCTCCAACTGGGCTTGGACAAACAGTGGATCAGAGATTTCAGTGAGCAGTAGTAGGCTCTGCCCTACTCCTGTAGACCATGGGTGCTGATGCATGAAGAGGATGAAGCAACTCTAAAGAAAAGAGAGCCTTAGGGCAAAGGAGAGGGCTCATAGCAAAGATTCCTAAAAGGAAGCTGGGGTGAGGGTGGAGAGCTGCACATGTGTAATGAGCAACTGTTTGGATCTGGTCAGCATGTATTTTTGGTTTACGTCCACGAAGAAAATACAGTACAGCTTAGAAATACCAGGCCCTGGCACTCCCTGTCCCCTGCATGGTGTTGCATCTGTGAACACACTTGAAATGTCAAGAACGTGCTGGTAGGTGCTCACAGGAGCTGTGCTCTCCAGAAGGTGTTTGGTTTTTGTTTTGTTTTTATTTCCCCAGCTGTGACATGCTATGAGGTTTTACAGCCACTCTTGCTGCATTAACTGTTTTCACATTAATCCTTTCTCTTAAAGGTCAGTTGAGATCATGGCCCCTCTTATGCCAAGTGCAGCATGAGAAAAAGCAGAATGGTCAAAGAGTGAGGTGTAATTCGGTAGGGTGACTCTGAGCATGTAAAACTGGAGCAAGGCAGTTCTCTAAGGATCTGAGCTTTATATCTAACGCACATGAGAGGGGATACATTTACATGCAGTGCAGCTTCTTCCAGTCAGGGATGGAAATTCCACAGAAGACACCAAATACTTTCTAGTAAGTTAATGGTATTGGGTGTATCTATGTGTGATGAGAACTGATGAGAATGCTAGAGGGCAGTCCCAGCGTGTTTCTTCCAAGGTGTTCTTCACACTAGCAATATCTACTATATCTGATCTTGTGCACTCTATTAAATCTTGCAAGCAAGACAAATGCCTGGTGACAAGTGGCTGATCTTCCATGCCTTGCTCCGACCTCCCAAAACAGAAGGCACCCCTCAAATAGGGCTCGTGGAAGGGAATGCTAGAGTGGTTGTATTATTTCTTCCTGTTATGTGAAGACTTAGCAGGCCGTGCAATAAAAGACATAACATTCAATTGACCTTTTGCTTATCTATAAACGTAAAATGAGCTACACAGACCCCAATTCACTGAGGAGCCATTTCCGAGAAATTTATTTCCTTTTACTAGCCATAAAAATAAATTGCTCCGCACGAAGAATAGGCACAAAAATAGCTCTACTAGCCTGTAATAAGATTATTATGAAGGAGATGTTTTTCCCTGGGCAATCACAGCCAGCCAATGTGTTATCAAATTTTTATCTCATCGAATTGCTAGACACAGATTAGTGTTCTGGGGAGATTTTGTATGTTACACTGGCCTTCAGCAACCTTCTACAGCCTGTGTACCCAAAACCAGGCTGGATTCAGGGATTGACTTCTGTTCTTTGAAGGATGGATTTAGTTTTTTTTTCCTCTGTCCTACTTTTAAGCCAGATTTGAAGAGTCTTACACAAAGGCTTCAAAGAAAAAAAAAAAAAAAGGTAATTTTTACATGTCGTATCAGTCTATTTGGACAAAGCCAGGCAAAACTGTTCTGAAAGGCAATGGGAGGATAAGGCTATAAGTCAGAGTTTATCCAGCCCCATTACTCTTTGTGGAGCCTAGGACAATGAGGCTGGCTATTAATCTTGCCAGGGTTATAACTGAAAAAGTTGGCTCACTCACTTCCCCCTTTTCATTCTGCTTTTCCAATGAAATTCATAGTAGAAAACACTCCAACTAAAGAAAAATACCCCTCCTAAAAGAATAAACCTCAGTGTATTGTCCCTCTATGATTAGAAGTCAAGAATTATCAGGGTTAATTTCTTTTTGGTGCTTGACAGTGTCCTGATTTGCCATGTACTGATGGAGATGCTGAGCTGGAGCAGGACGGTGAATCCTAGAGTATGGGTTCTCTTTATGGTGCTGCTTTGTCCTGTTCCCCTTGCCTTTGCTCTTCAATAACACTGGTTTTCCCTGGTTTTCCCTTCCCCCTTTTTTCTTTCTTTCTTTCCCCCTTTTTTCTTTCTTTCTTCCCCCCTTTTTTCTTTCTTTCTTTCCCCCATTTTTTCTTTCTTTCCCCCTTTTTTCATTTCCCTGGCAGAAGCTGTTCCTCCTCATAGTCTGTTTGCAGAGAGTACAGCTCAAGGTGTGCAGTGTCGGCTGAAAATGCTCTGATGGGTCTCCCTTCATTGCCCATGTTGTATTTAGTCTCAGGCCTTCCTTCTGTTTTGATGCCCAGTTACAGAACACCACCTCCAGCATCCTCCTGAAGGGACAAGGGAACAACATGTTATGTCTTGGTAGCTGTTCCTCTGGCTAGCAAAGAGGGGTGCGAGAACCAGGGAGGGGAGATGGTGAGTGTATTTGCCTTGAGAATCAACATGATCTGGTACAACTCTGTGTGGGGTCTCTTTTTGCTTATATCAAGACAGTAAAGCACTAAATGAACTATGTTTATTTTAGGTCTAATCAGACCATCGTTTTATGCTTTCTGAATATTTATTGGTTGCAAACATATTGGAGCTTAAATCATTCTGTAATGGTGATTAAGTTATTATATTGTTAAGTTTCAAAATAGCATCCTCTGTTCTCACATGGCACTAATTAGGAACCAGTGGATTAGTAAAAACTACATGAAATGTGTATTTAGAACCATGATTTAAAATGGTTTCCCTTGCTTCCTTAGCTCCTAAATATATCTCTTTCAGGATAAATAGTGTAATTTTCCTGTTTGATGATCTCTGAGACTACAGGCTACCTGTTGTGTTATGTCTGACAGCAGCACAGCACACACAGGCTTGTGTATGTATACACACACACACACACACACACACACACACATATATATATATATACATATATATATATATATATATATATGTATGTGTGTATATACAAATATATGTGAAATTCACCTCCATTTTTAAAAACTCTGCTTTTTCTCATTCTGTCCAGATGGGGCTGTGCTGTGGTTGTATTAGCATGGGCAGGGTGTCCCCATGTCCCTCATCCCTGGGGCAGGGTGGCAGGCCAGCGGGGGTTTAATTCTTCCCTATCTGCTCTAGGATGAGCAGCTGGGGACAGCAGGACGTGGGTCCTCTGAAATTAGCCTTTGACAAGCAGTTTGGGAGCTGGCTGCAATTTTAACAACTGGTTTGGCTACAGTGCCTCCAACACGGATCTGGATGAGGGGCCTATATTTGGCAGGAAGGCTTAATAGTGGCACAGATTAACCTGGTAAGATGCTGAAGTAATTTTCCTATTAGGATTCTGGCTTGGCTTTGCATGAGTACAGCATGTCTGCATTTGGGATTTCTGATGGGAGTGTTCTTAATTTAGACCGAAGTTCATGCAGATTGATGTCCTCTCCAGTTAACCACTTCTTTTTCCCGTAGCAGTGCTTAAAGAGCAGGTCCTGTTGCTTTTAAACCACTCCAGAGTTCGTGCTGAAGAAACAAAATCAGTCCCGAAAGAAAAGATGACTAAAAGAGGGTATCTCCAGCTGCTAGATGGGGTCACCTCAGTCCAGGTATTGAAGAGGAAATTGATATTTTGCTCTCCTTTTGTGCAATTCTCGCTTGCATATTCGGCTCCCAGAGACTTGGGATCTAAAGGGACTCTAAGTCCTTTGCACAAAGATCCTTTTTGCTCAGCACTGTCTGCACTGGTGGGTCTTAGCAGTGACACAGGGCTGCGTAAATGGACTGCGATAGACCGTGGATCCGGTCTGTGGTGCCCACAAATCCAGCCAGTTTCCTGCCTTCCCATCGCTCCCCCTCTCCCCTCCTGTGGTAAATAGCCTCTAAAACAAACACACATTTCTAAGCATTATGTCACTTCTGGGCAGCAGCCAGGGGATAAGATTAGCACCATTGTCATCAGGATGAGTATGGGCTGTCTCTTTGATGAATGATATTGGATCCTCAGCACTTTTTTGTATGTGTCTGTGTAATGTGCCTGTGTGTTTTTGGATAGAATGTCCCCAGATAGCCTCAGGATAAGGGGGAGCAAAGGGAGAGGGGTGAAGAGAGAGTGATAAGGTAGCTGTGCTGTCAGCCCATTTTCTCATTTCCTTAGCTTTGTGTGAAAGCAAACTCAAGGTGTGAAACACTGGCCTCTTGACCAGCTGGGTCTCGTTTGTGTCCTATGTGCTTTGGGGAAGACCAAAATATATAGGACAATTAATATCACTTGGCTCATCACTCTTTTCTCCCCTTGCAAATTTTTCATCCTTATTTAGCTCCCTGGCTCTTTCAAATACCAAAGATAATGTCATGATTTCCACTTTGTCAGGACTGAGGTTTTGAGCCTGAGCTGGGCAGCTGCTGGTGAGCTGCAATGAGAGCCCATGGTGCCTGCACTCCCTAGCCATCTCTCCTTGTTTCTTATCCTCTGTCTTTGTCTGGTTCTCATCTGTCCCCTTCTCTCTGGCCTCTGCTACAGCCCCCATGATAGAGGCTGTCCACTCTGTTCTGTGTTTTGTGCAGCACCTACTGTTTCTCTTCGGACTGGGAGCTCTCAGTTTAGAGAAGGCAAGTAATGGCATTCACGTTTCTGAGTACTTTCCCTTACAAATGTCAAGGTGCCCTTTCAAAAGGGACTCAGGAAAACAAACGGTATTTTTGGGGGGAGATAAGTGAACTCTATCTGACCTTGGTTTATTTTCTTCCCCCAGGGTCTATTTCCAAAAGAAATGAGTTTTTTTGTTTTTGTTTTTTTTTTTTTATCTGGGGGTTAAGAAAAAGGCAATGAATTTCTTGGAAGTTATTTTCGTTGCATATTTCACTGCTCAATCCAATGTGTTGTGAAGTAAAGACAAATGCTGTCACTAGGAACAGCATGAGATTGCTTTGTGATCTTAACCCTCTGTACCCCTCAGCTTGAGCATCTGTGCCTTCACCCACCATGATTCATTAAAGAGATTATGTATTGAAATAGATGTCTCTTTTATTACCTGAGAACCAGAAAACATCTTCACAGCTGTGCCCTGATGGCAGCCTACACTGACTCCACCATTTCTTTTTCCCTATCCCCATCAAGTGTGGTCACTTGATGTCACTTGTTTTGGGTTGGGGATAAGAGTCCTTATTTCCATCTATGTTTGTATAATGCTCAGTGCAATGTGGTGCTGCTCAGGGTGTCAGGAATGCCATACTGAAAAAAAAAAAAAAAAAAAAGAAGAAAAACCATCTCAAGAACCCAAAAATCCAAAAATGAGATTTCAGGCAGTAGCCTTTCCCTCAGCATAATTGGTTCAGTATAGCCCCTGCATTATGTGATATTCTAGAAATTATTAATTCCTGGTACTACTGGAGCTAAAGTGAAAATCGGCTTCCCTCTTATGAAACAATTTCCATCTTTTCTCCCTATGGGAAAGCTCATAAGCTTTTCTTCAATTAAAGGGAGCTCTGGTTTCTGGAAAAGGGAGAAAAGGGTTACTTAAAGCGTTGAGGATGAATGTGAAGCACATGGCAGCACTGGGATCACTGCAGTCTTCCCATTGTGTGTCCGTTCACCTGGGTCTTTTCATTCTCTCTTTCCAATTTATTTCCTTACATCATAATGACCCAGAGGAGGGTTGTCACCTTGCAAACAGCATTTGGCTGAATTTTGATGAGGGATTTGAATCACTCTGACAAATGGGAGCCTTCTGCATGGCTGGTTGTAGAGGTGGGGCTGCTGGGGGGGATGAGAAGACTCACACAGAACGTGCCTGGCCTGTGCTTTGTCCTGAAGGTCTTTGTACCTGAGCAGACACACAAATTAAGAACTTGGCAATATTTAGGTTGGATGATGGAGGAGAGGACTACAGGGAATGGTAGCTTTCAGCAAAAGGCAGTTCGGATAATTTGAGCAATTACAAGCAGATATTGTATTCACTTGTGTTACTCCTTTCTCTCCTTTCCCTGTCCTGTATAGTTGTAGTATACTGTTTGTGTTTCACAGGGCTTTGAAAGGGCTATGAAAATCATGGGGTAGTTTTAGCTTCTTCTGAGGGTGGGTCAAGTCCTAGGAGAGCTCATGGTGGGCTGGCAGTGCTGGTTTGCATCTGGTACTGCTTTGCTAACGGTGTGAGAGAGTGTCCATCTCTGTACTGTGTCACGGACCTCTCAGGCTCCTTGTGACTCTCCCAGTTATACAGTACGTGCTTTTCTAAAAGTTTAAGGGATGAAAAGTGGTACTACAGAACCAATTTGTATTACCTGGTGTCGTTTTATCAACTGAGGCAAATGCATCCTACCTTTGTGCTGGAAGCTCACCTGGGAATCTGTATGCAGAACAACATTGCCTGTTTATGACCTTCCAGCACATGAACTTGTGTGCATTTTCACCAGGCTCTCAGCACTCTGGATGACTATCAGCATCCTGGGATATGTTTTAAATTAGTACCCGAGGGGGAAATGGGATTGAGTTGTGTACCACATGCCCAACTCAGCTGTACTTTCTTCTTATGCTTTTTATTAAAGTTGTATATCATCAGGAGAGTGTGAAAGTCGCATTAGAGAAGGGAAATCATCTCCCCAGCACCCTGGCCTGTCAGGCTATTTTGCATAATAACTTACGGAAATGAACTGGCCACTTCTAATACTTGAGGACAGGCTGGGAGACCAAGAGCCTTCTGAGGATTTTATCGCAAAACAGCCGTATGTGGCACATCTGGTTTGTTTTAAGCATCTCTGTGTATTGGGAAGAGAGCAGCAGGGGATGGGGCGGGAGTGCTTTATTTGAAATCTTTTGCAATGTTTCTGAGTCAACAGTTTATAATGAGAACAATGGTCTTGGGAAAACTGTAACCAGGAGATGCATCCGAGCAGTTGAGGCACTAATGTGGAAACTTTTGTTAGGTTTCTTCACCTGCTTTATGTCCCTGGTCTCCTCCAGAGGGCAAGCCCATGTGAACGCTGCAGCTGAGGTGGGCTTTACCTTTGCAGAATAGCTGAAGAATGCTGGAATTCAAATCAAACCTTTTTGCTCTGGTGTAGTCTTTCATTAAATGTATATCCACATGCAAATTCCAGCTGTCTGCATCACTGCTAATTATACAGTCATTCCCCTAGAACCAGGGTTTGCTTGGGAATTTGGTGTAGTTGTGGTGAGTGAAAATAAATGCAGAATACTTCTATGGCAGGGACGTCAATGAAGCTCTGGGGATTTACAACACCTGAGATTTGGCCCAATTCTTTTGAAACTCTAAGGCATGAGGTTCCTATTGTAGCTTGAATGATGCACCTGCCCTGACACATGTTTGAGAAGACATTCCTTTAGTCACCACCTATATGTTTCTGGACCTAAAATTGAAGAACTAAGCAGTAAAGAGGCAGGTGACTGGATAGCAAAGTGTCCCCTGGGACCATGCTAGATGGAGTCTGTCGATGGGAGAAGAACTGTGAGGAGTTTGTTGCAGAGGTCCTGAGACCTGAGCTAACACCCCAACCAGTGGGCAAACTTTCTGGGGGTGCAACTATAAAAATACATTATTTTTTTTTATTCTTTCTGTTTCAGTGGGCTCAACAGAAAACACTCAGAAATGTTTTTTGGTTTTTTGGATTGCTTGGCTCTTCCCTGAGAACACAGGCTTAACACTGCTAAAAATCAAATAAAATGCAAATTTGTTCTGCACATAATTAAATAATGAGCAGGGAAAAGTTCCCAAACAGACTAAAAGCATCAGATTCTCCTTTGGAGTCCAAAGCTGCTCTTACCAGCTGGTGCGTTTTTGCACAGCGCAGTCCTCTAAACTTCTATTTTACGTTGGAGATTTTCAGGAATGAAAATAATTAATTAAACCTCAGAGCTAATTGGAATCAATAGTTAATGTTTTTGCTCTCAGAATTAATTGTGAAATGATGCATCACTATTTTGATGGTGAAATATAGATGGATATCTCAGATTCTTTCTCTGGGGTGTCATTCCTGTTGATGTACTTGCTGGCGCCAATTTTTTCCTTTCCCTCCTGCCCAGCTTTCTGTGTTCTAATTCTCTTGCTTTAAATCTCAAATCAAATGTTTCATAATTTGATTATCAAAGCATAGTGGTAAATCAGAAAAACTGCAAGGTACAAGATAGTCTGTCTTTATTGGAAAGGATAGGGAGTTGGAAAAGGCTTCATATTATTGTTCTCTTCTGATTCAGCTGATCAAGTGTGTGTGTAATTTCCAGTCCAGGGAGGAAAGGAAAATATATCTTTACTTGGTTCTCACAGAGTCACCCAGGAGTGTCTACGGTAATTAGGTGCCTTAAATTGCAGCTGGGGGCTCTCCTGGGGGTTTCAGAAGTGCAGAAGGAGGTCAGACCCCGAGTACCTGTTCACGTCCTGCTGATTTTATCAAATAACAAGTCTCCCTGTACCGTGTAAAACTTGCAATGTGCTAAACGAGTTATGTGTCAGCCTGGCTGTGAGCACCTCCAGCGACTGTTCCTAAGGGTCACCCCTGCAGCCTCACATCCATCTCTGCTTTCACAGGCGAGCAATACTCTGGCTGGGTAAGCAGCAAGAGAGTCTTGATCAAGCTGGTTTATGCCATGGCGTAATACACTAAAATATACCCATGCGCTCAGTAGGACTGACTCATACAGCCTGGAATATTTCCACTAATAAACACTAATAACCAGGTGCTGAGCGTGAGCGGCTGCCCTTGCTCATGGCAGTGTGGATGGCCAGGCTGGGGACCAAGTGTGGCTCCAGTTGGAGGGGGTGCCCTGGCGATGCAGACCGGGTAGTCTCGATTCAAGTAGCAGAATAGGTAATCCGTTGGTGTTAACGTTGTATAGAAATTAACACTTAAGCACATTCTGGGAGTACATTTGCACCCAATTTTTAGTGTAGTACAATTTTTATCTGTGGTATCCAGGAGTCGTCAAAGGATTATTTCACAGTTGGAATAGTCATTTTATAAGCATAGTAGGGACTTTAGAAAATGTTTTGTCATTTCCTTTTCTCTCAGCTTCTTCACAGAGAAACAAGCACGCACAGAGCCCTGTTTATGATACCCACATTAATAATTGAACGTGTATGTAGGTGTAAGGATCGCAAATAAACATGTTTTAAAACAAGATCTATCTTCCTTCCCTGAACTGGCATGCTCCCAAATGAGCTTATTGGTGCTGGATTCAGATGTTTGGGGTTTTTTTGTTTCCTATATGAAAGCTGGTGACCTCACAAGGTCTCCACATGGACTGAGGAGAGCGGTAAAAGCTTCCAACTATTTGGTGGTGGTGTGAGTGCTGTTGATTAGCAAGACGTATTCAGTGGGAAAGACACATGTGACTGACTTCTTGTGTGCGTGCTGGCTTCCCTTGTACTGTCTCAAGAAGACTATAAATGAGTATGGAGAGAAATATTTTTCTGTATCTGTTCTCAATTTTTCTTTCCGCAGTTGACAGCCCTTGTGCAGGGCCAGTTGTTCTGTTTTCTGTCTCTACAGTCCTGCTGCTCTCTTGGATTGCTGCATGAGGGTGGGTTTTTTCCATGAGTCCTTGAGAAATGTGAATAAAACTTAAGGGAGAGTGAGCAGTAAGGTGTTTCCTCTAGTATAATGTCCTGGTTTGAAGTGTTCGCATAATGTTGTGACACCACCATCTTTTCAGTCAATACAGTAGAAACACAGGGAAAAGTGGAAGTAAATATTACCAATCCTGGTCTATCTGGAAGTTGATAGCAGTTCATGCTGTAAACTGCCACTTTGTGGTTGACTCTAAGTTGCAAGACTACACTTTAGAGAAGGTTTCAGCTAAGTACTGTGTTTTTATCACCATGCAGTGTCCTTCTTATGGTGCTTGCTCATCGCTGTTGTGGAGCTTTCTTGGTTATGTGAATTCTATGGCAAAGGGAAATCTTTAGGTGACCCCTTCGTCACTGCTGAGAGTGTGCAGTGGCTGGACCTAATATGTAGTACTCCAATGAATGTTTTCTTCTGTGAGCTCACTGAAATACTTGTAATTTTTTTTTCCATAGAATAATTGCATTTCTCATTGAAAAAGCAGACCTCTAAAATTTCCAGTTCTGAATACTGTGAAAAAAGACCCAGATGTGAATACTGTTGGATGAAAATCAGATCAACCCCCCTCCCTTTCTTTTTCCTATCAGTATTAAAAAGAGATTATTTTAAATTTATTTCAGAATATTTTTAATGTGTTTTCTGTGGAGAAAATAGAATAGATGGAAGACTTTCACCCTAATTTAGTAACTACCACTCAAGATATAACTTGGAAAGAACTTTCTGAAGCTGGAAATTAATTCTAATGACATTTGTGACTGGGGAAACATATGATTCTCTTTTGGGCTTTGACTAATATTCTCTATTATATTAGGCAGCTTAAAAACTGAAGGAATACTTTATCAGTGTTGTTTTCCCATTCCTTTAATTCAAACCAACGTCTTTCTGTAAAATGAAAAAGTGATTTGGCCAGGGAAGGACTCTGGACTTTTTCTGACCTGTCTGATGCAAAGCAGAATCTGGTAGTACTCCTCTCTGCAATATGATGTGTGTCCGTACAGTTAAACCTGAGGCAACACGCATCCATGATAAGAGAGAGAGATTTCTGTGGGTAAAACATAAAATGTAAAACATTTCTCGATGTTTTATTCCTTTCTGCAAGATTTGTGAAGTCAGGGGTGATTTCATGTAAGTGTCTTGGACAAAGCAAACGAAAGAAAGAACAAAGAGAAGGAGGTGAGGAAATCCATCAGGGAGTTTTCTTGCAGCCCTGAGAAAGCTGCTAGCACAGGCCTAGGAGCTGAAATAAGATTTAGCGTGAGAAGTTTGTCTCTCAATTGTATCCAAGTCCTCCCCTCGCAGACTCAAAGGCACAGGAATCTGCACATGGGTCTCCACATCTGGAAGAGAACGTGGGGCCGATGAATCATTCATGCATTATCTACTGATGCTAAGGAATTTCTCTTTATTCCTACTTCAGGAGCACAAAAAAAAGGGGGAGAAACCCTGCATCACACCTGTCTTTTAATTTAGAAAGGGATTACTTGTAGTGCTATGGGCAAAGCCATATGGACGCAATCGCAGGGTTTGGAGGATTGGGTCTTGAAGCCATGTCAGGCTGTAACACTACAATTTTATAACACTTTTCAGGCAATCTGAAAGAGGGCAGAGAAAATCCATGAGATAAAGACAACTGTCTGGCCAATGGAAAAAAAACCCAACAAATCAACAACCCATCATTTTTCAGATCTTTTGGAATGATGTGCAGCTTCATCAAATCCATAAAAAGCTGAAAAAGGATTCTGAAAGATACATTTCCAGAGCTCCCTAGGCATTGCCAGTCCCTTTGTTTTAATTTGGGGTTGAATTAATCTTAGTCTTCCAGACTGATAAGTGTGAAAAATCCTTTGAGAAATCAATTCATTGTTTGCTTTCCTGGCAAAATCTTAATGTAGATGAGAGGGGAAGATTTGTGCTGGTTGAGACAGAGTTCACTGTAGGGGAAGAGGGCAAGGATCATTATTTTTTCTTTTTTTTTCATTTTCTTGCTAAAATTATCCCCAGTGTAATGGACTTTTTGCAAAAACTCTGTCTACCCTTCCCAGCTGATAGCTATGCCCACGGAGCCAGCCTTACCCATGGCAGAGCTTTAGTTTAATCCTCTACAAGACCATAATGCTTTAACGTGTTACTTGGGAATTGAAGGCCAAAAATTCTTACATGGCCTGATGAAATGGCCCTTCCAGAACCATGTACTCTAATGATGAGGAATTTTGTAATCGAACTTCTACTTTCCAGTTTGTGGCTAGTTATGTCTCCCGTGTTCTTGTACCAGCTTTGTCTATTAGCTTAATAGCCCTTCTCCCTTGCCAGAACTTCTCCCCTACTCCCCTCTCTCCTACACTGTATTAAAAGAAAGCAATTGTGTTACTTAATCTTCACAGAGATGAATGTTTTTCAGTTTTTGATTTCTTCATTATCAGAAAGAATAGTTCTTTAACTTCAAAAGGTATGGAGCTGCTGCTCAGCCTATAAAAGTTTTCCCAAATGGACCAAAGCTTGTTTAAGTAAGTCATAGTTTATGGGCTGGCAAAATCAGGCTGCAGATATCCTTGTTGTTTTTTCCCCAAGGCACGTTGATTGTTTGCCTAGTTAGCTTTCCCTTCTATTTTATACAGCTTCTGGTCTCATACAAGAGAGGTAATACAAACTATTTTCAGCTGAGACCAGTTGTACAAGGTTAGAATAAACTAATAAGTTAAATGTTTGTTTCTGGCAGAGTCTTACCTCTGGTTAACAGCTAGGAAAAGGTATCGGGATAGATGACTTCCCAGGCCAGAATTTGTTTCTTGTGATGATGCTTCCCTTGGATTTTTTACTCACCTGCTGAATCCTTGTAAAATGTGACATTGGAAACATTTTCCTTTTTTGCTAGACAAGCAGACACTTCAAGGAGTCTATGGCTCATGTTACCTCCCCCATACCACTTTTAACACAAGTCTATAGTACTGTTGTTGTCCTTGATCTAACTCCATGCATCATTGTGTAAAAGGAGAGAGACTGACTTTACATCGTGGACGTAATCTAACTGTGTAGGTTCAGGCTTGGACAAGAATATATGCTCATGTCTCATCAAGTCCTGCCTGTCTTCGAAGAAGATGTCTTTGGAGTGAAGTATTCTCATCTAAACCAGACTTTGGACAGCATCAGATCTCTTCCAAACATCACAAACAACTTGTAGTGTCAAGCACAAGGAGGCTTTGGTAGTTGATTGTTGTGTCCCCTTCTCATAGGGCAGTCAAGTAGATGATGGTTGGCAGTGATACCCCCCTGTACTACCTTTTCATGCACTTGGAGAAGTCCATGTTAGGCTGTAGGAGTGGCTGGAAAAATATCTAAACGATATAGCCCCTAAAGAGGTCTTGTGGATCTGGTGGGCAATCAAGGGGAAGGAGGGTAGATGTTCACTCTTACCTGCAGCACAAAAACCCCTGGGGTTTTCTAGATTACCCTGGCAAAGGCTGACCAGCCTCAGCTGATGACAAAGTGCAGATTGAATTTTCTCAGTGTTTCTGATCACAACACAAATCCAAAGCACTGTTCCATGCCAATGCTCTTAGTACAAGCAACACTTTAAAAGGTCATGGTTGTGGAGTTCATGTTCCTTTCAATTTTTCAGTCTTGTAAAATTGTTGCATTCTTTCCTTCTCCCAGCTAGTCAGGCTATGGATTAGTTATTAATTTTATTTTTTTCTTCTTTGTCAATCAACTCCTAATAAGGTATTGAAAAAAATCCAAAGTAGGTGACTGAACAGCAGCTCTTTTTGGTTCTGTTTAAACTTTGGATTTTCTATCTTCACTGTCTACACTGGTTAAGGGGAAAATCACTGAGCTGGTGTATTGGGACCTGCATTTTTCTAGTACTCATAACAGCTTTCTAATCTTTCTGATAGAGACTAGAGGTCCTGACTAGGAGCAGAAGTAAACTGGTTCCAGATCAGGAGTGAGACTTAGCCTTATTCTGATATACTGGGAGGTGCAGGGATAATTTCATGTTTCATTACACCTGTAGTTGCTTTGCAGGGGGGAGTCCTGCCTGCAGGAATCAGCTATCTATCAGCTGAAACACTGAGCACTGTGGGAAAAAAAGAACGTTTGAGTTTAGGAGGTGCATTGTTAATGCATGCAAGTTGTGTTTGCTCTTGGAAAATGCAAGGAAAAGACATAGCTTAAGGAAGGATCAGTTTATTCTCTGCTCTGGATGTGTTGATCTCAGGTAGGTGAGTGTTATTGACTTAACTGTGACTTTTCTTGGCAGGAGAGAGAAGGGTGGGCTTGTTACTTGAGATGCAGGTCATGTTTCTTCCTGTGCACTTTCCATCTCCAAACATCCTTTCTGCTGAATTGTACTCTCATTCATGTTCCTTCAGGACCATAAATAGGTGCTGCACAAAGCTCTGTGAAATGGCTCAGTTGACTGCATTTTCCAGAGCCTCTTGAACACAAGAGATGGAGCGAGGACTTCATCCAGGCTCCATGGAGCATGCATGACTGTTCAAGAGCAACATGCCAGTGAAGATACTGCCCTGATCCTTGTGGCTCTTGGTCAGCATAAGCTCCCCAAGAAATGGGGACAGTGTTTTTACCCTACTAGCCCCCATCTATGGTACTCCACATAGTTCATATTTGCTGTGGTTGTGAAAAAGAGGCTTGAATCATACCCTAAGATACCACACTGGATGCCTAGTGAAGTCCTTTCCACCCCTCGCTTTTTGTGCTTCAAGTGATAAAAATGACAACTTGGGGACTCAATACATTAACAACACAGGGAAAGAGGGCAGCAAGATCATGTTGGAAGGAGATCTACATGGGGCTGATGTCTCTCTCCCTGTTGAGTATTTGTATTCATTTCAAACACAATTGTGTATCTGTGCCATGCAGAGAAACATGTTCATCAGTGCAAGCCAGGGCAGCTGATCTCAAGCCAAAAGCCGAATTAAACTGAGTTGTCTTTTCTTTCAGGAAAGGAGAGAAACCCTGAATAATGTCAGGATCCCAGATCCAAGGTGAAGTGTATAGGAATGACCATACAGAGAAGGCAAAATTTCTCTCACAGCAGTAGGGGTTAATCAAAGGCTTGGCTGTCAGTGGCACCGGGCTTGGCTCAGCACGCCAAAGGCTTTAATCTCTGACTGCAAAGCACCGAATAACCAAAGCGCCAGGCAGAGGAAGTATAAGTATTATGGGAGATCAATGCCACAACACCCATGGTTTCTATTTTCAGTTTTAGAGGTAGAAATAATGTATGGGAAGACATACTAGTGAGCTTTTGACTCATTGAAGGGCTGATAAGGGCCAAGGAGGCAGCACCTGCTGTGACTTCATTATAATGAGAGCTAAAAAGGACCATTGTAATATTTGGGAGGCCTCAAAAGCAGGTTAGATTCAGTGTTTGAAGAAAAGATAAGACGCTTGCCCATCCTTTGACTTTCTAAATGCCCTGGGACAAATGATGAACTGTAACAGATCTTCCCCCTTATTTTTTAGTAGTAAACAAAAGAAAGCATAATCACAAGAAAATATTGATTGCTGTAGCAAGGCATGCAGAAAGTGTCAAACACTGAAGCATTTGAATGGGAAAAGCGAGTTAGCAGCTGCTTTTATGTTCATGCTTGGTCAGTCCTGCTTAGACATGAGCAATGCAGGGAGTATCTACTATTATATTACCGATCTTTTTACCCTTAACCTGAGAAACTACAGGTTTGGATTGTATTTCACCTGTTTGTAAAGCACCACTTCAACCCTCCTTACTCAACCCTAGGGAAACATCCATTTGCTGCACCTGGTTGAGTGCTAGGAGAGGTGAAAAGAAGGCTGTGTGTTTAGTGTTTTGCTGTGTTTTTTCTTGTTTTTGTTTGTTTTTTTCTTCAGATAATGTGTTTGTGCAGGACTTGGCTGGGGTTTATGCAGAGGTGGAGGGTAAAGCCCCTCGTCAACAGTTATCCTGTCAAGAGCTGAAGTGACTCTTTCGCTAACTTGTGGTGGTGTTTGCTGTTCAGAGGGGATAAAGCACACTTCAGGGACAGGAATTCATGCTGAGAGAAATCTGCTGCACAGGTTTGGCTGTCAATAGAGTCAAGCTGAGCTGAGTGTGTGACAGGCTTTTGTCTCCTAATGCAGAGACCTCCAAAAAACTCCCCTGCTCACTGGCAAGGGTTTTGTGTGGGCTTCCCCCCCCAACCCCCCAAGTTATCTTCTTTTTCCTTGACAGATTTCATTAGTCATTGAGGAATCATTGAGGCTTGATTGTTCTGGCTGATCTGAGCACCTTCCTGAGAGATGAGTGGAGCCTTCTCAAGGAGAGGTCCCAGGCCAACATTTTGAGTAGTGCACTGTGTATTGGCTTAGTGGTCCAAACTGGGCAGCTATTAATTAATGAGAAGATTGTGCCAGGGAGACTGGTTGATAGAAAGATTGCTGGTGAGCAGTGATCTCCCAGAAATCTTCTATTTATTTAGATATTTGTTTTTCTGGACCTATACACTTTTTAATAGCAGGACTCAGTTTACCCATTCCTACCCTGCAGGAAAGAAGGCAGTGTCTGGATGGAAAATATCCTGATGGAATTGAAGAGGTAATTGGTTTGATTCCCTGGTCCTTTCCTACCTTGGTGAGCCTGTGATTACGCAGTCTCTCTGCAAGTACTTTGAGATGGGGAAGCAGGGAGTTAAAACTGCAGAGACCTGGAGTAAAGAAAGGGTATTATTAATTTGTCTAGTTGCTTGAGATTGTGGCTTTGATCTCAGATTTAAAAAAAAAAAATAAAAAAATAAAAAAATGTGTAAACATGTTGGCAATGGGGAAATCGATCTGCAGTGTGGGTATTTTTAGGACGTATTCTGTACATTAGGGCCTTCTCGGATTTTGAGGCTTAATGTCTGTTTTACCAAAGAGGACAGCATCCTGCAAAGCTGAATTTCAGGAAAGCAACATTTCATCTCACTGCCAGGCTATTATCACAGAAGATGTTAAAAAAGAAACCACTGATTCATCTGCAGCGACTGCCAGGAACTCAAGCAAGGTCCACAAATCATGCTGCTGGGCAGACTGCGCTTCCAAAAGCAGCTATTAGAAGTGTTGGCTGTTTTCTTGCTTTCTGAGTTAAGGATCAATTGGGAAATGGCAAAGAATATTCAATGCTTTCAGAAGTTGCTTTCTGACTAATTTCTCTCTGAATCCAGCTGTCTCCCTGGAGTCTTTCTTTTAAACCTACTTTGTATATTTCTTTCTATAATCTGCTTTTCACCTGAAAAGAATAATAATCTCCATTTACTTTAAGCCTGGCTGAACATGCACTGGATTCAGAAATTAATTTCTCCCTGCTCTTAGCAGTTAAGCTCTGAAGGACAGATTCTCGGCTGCTATAAATTGTTTAGCTTCATTGAAGGGTATTGCCCTGTGTCTTTAACCTCTGGAAGCAAATCTCAGCTTAGAGACCATATGAAAATTGATTTTGCTTGTCATGTCATTATCTTCATTTGGGTAAATGGTGTAACCGATGCACTGCTGACTCAGTCCTGTGAGGCTCTGAGTGTACCCAGTGACAGAGTAAGCCCCCACCAGCAAAATGATTTAGACCCGAGGTGAGGGTGCTTAACATTCTCCTGAGAAATACTTTGTACCTCAACTCTCGAGCTCAGATCTGGCACTGTTGCAATTCTGTCAGACTCAAACCTTCAAATCTCATACATTCACCCTGCAAAAACTCAGGAGATCATCTTAAAAAGTTCTGATATAATTGAAAAATAGCACATGGGTTGGCTTGCAGTTCACCTCCTGGCATTAAGCCCTTCAGGGGATGTTCTGATCACAAGTAAAAAACTATTTTTTACTTAGCGGTTCAAGTTGTTACCTAGATGCTCACCTCCATCAAACTTTGTGCAAGGTAGCAAGGGCCCTTTCCAGGCTTTAGATCTGTGTCTGGTAGATTTGGAATAGGATAGTCTCCAGACTGTGGGCTGGTCCTGAGCTACATCTGCAGGTCTACACGACAGAGTGTGTACTGAGCCCAGTGTCAGGGTATTTTCTCCAGCCAAGTCTCTTGTCCATAGGGCTGATATAAGCACTACAAACCTTCACAATTGGAAACAACCTCTTTTGGTGAAGGCAGAACCTATTCCTTGGGCTATCATATGTTAAGAGCTGTGAAGGAGGAAGGCCTCTAAAGTTGGATTTGAAGGCCATTTAATAGACCAGGATTTAGGGAAATAAAACAAGTGTAAAGCATATTCTAATATTTAAGGTTTTTCTGGTTTTCCCTGGTCAGGCAGCAGCACAGATGTGGAATGGGGCCCAGAGCTCTCAACACTACTTCCCTAAACCATGAAATCATAAAAACTACATTGGAGAGGACTTTGCAAGGTTATTTGCTCCATCCCTCTCGTTGCAGGCAGGATGATGAACCTGCTGTTGAAAATTGCCGATGATGATGGTTCCATACCCTCCTCTGGCAATTCATTTTAGCGCTTTAACTAGCCTTGCAGGTCACATATTCACTCTGGTCTTAAATCATGGGGCTGCCAGTGGTGGACCCTTAAGAAGTATTTGGTGCAGCAGGAGAGAGCACTGTGTAGTCTGGCACGCTATTGCAAAATATTAAAATATTGCAGTCTGTGTGTCAGACGCATATAAACTGGCATCTCTGCCTAGAGCTGCCATCTATGGAGTTAAGAAGCTGGCCTCGTCTGCCCAGTGTATTGCAGGATAATTTATTAACATCTAATGGACTCTCTCATTTCTGTCTGTCTCCTTGTGAAAACCAGAGGGTATTTCTTTCCCTGTCCCTTCCCCCACTTCCTATTCTATTTCTGAAAAGCTAAAGCATCTGGTTGCCTCCAAGCAAGGACAAACTACCAATACCTCGGTGTTGGAGGATTTTTTTATTTTTTTTCCCTTCCCTCCTGAGATCTGCAGCTGCATGACAGACCCATTCTGGAGGCTGTGAATGGCACCTTCTCCCCAGGGCTGTCATTCAATCAGAAACAGCCCCTGAGTCTTGCCACTTGATTTAAAGGGCCCTTACTCTGGGACTGACCTGATTACCTCATGATAAAGTGATGTGGGGCCGTGACACCGAGGCATGATGTCATGGGCCTTGACATGTCACTAGAAAAAATACAAGCTTCCTGGTGCTGGAACCTTATTACAAGGTGATTTTTGTTCCCCTGTACACTGATTTAAGGGGAGGTAACATGCTTATCCCAGTCCTCCCTCCCCACTGAGACCATGACCATCACTAATTCTGCTGGCCACCTCAGTGGTACCCCACAGCACCATACCAACATGGGATGGGAGGTTTGGATGTTCCCTAAATATAAGTACTGGTCATGGAGCCCTGGATCTGTGCACAGCTCCCTGCTCATCAAGGAGCTCAGCGCTGCTCCCAGACACCTAATTAGATTGAAGCATGAAGTCTCTGGATATCATCCCATACCTTTATTTGAAATGATTTATCATGCTGTCTAATACAATCTCTGCAGATAGCTGTTACGAGGCCTTGTTTAACATGCTGTACGCACCCTTGTCCAGTGCAGAAAACGTTCTTGGCAACATGAAAGCCAAGGACTTGGAAACCATCCTTAAAAGTCTTTTCTTGCACATCAGCCTTGCTTTCATCAGAGGCCTTCATTTCCCTGGACGGACACATCAATATGTACCATCCTGAATATTGACTTCTGGTGGTTTTAAGCATTTTTTTATTGTTGTTGTTGTTGTTGTTTTTTGTTTTTCTTTTATTTTCTTTAATATGCTCCACTGGAAATTGATGAAGTACTTTCCAAAATCTCCAGGCCATTGGCAGACACGATTAGCTGGCAGTAGGATGTAGTGAGAGCCTTGCAAGCAGGTTGGCTTCCAGAGCTGCTCCCGTAAGCACAGACATGCTGGGGTGGCCACAGTGATGCTGCGCCTTGTCCAGGCACAAGCTTCCAACTTGAGCATCTCTCTGCTTGGATAGATCCATGGAGAAATATTCCCTTTCTCTTGTTTTCAAGGCAGTGCCATAACAGCAAGCCATGATCTCTCTGAAGAGGATGCTCTTATCTGTCTTACCCACATCCTTGATGACACGTTTGCTGTGGTCCTTTATGCTCAGGAGCTGAATCTGGCTCCCTTCTTGAATATGCTGAAATCCTCAGTAGCATAGGATTCAAGGTGCAAGGCAAGGAGAGAGCAATTGCACATGGAGACACGAAAGCCATGCACGGGATAACCTCCTAGAAATTACATTTCTTATACCTTCCTCCAGTGAGCAGAGCAGGAATTCTGCTACTGATGTCACCAGAAAAATCAGGATCTGAAATGAAAGGTGACAGAATATGCTGCCCAGGTCTATTACTGTCAGTTTGCTTGAGCTGGAAGATAATTCATGGCGAGTAATTTATATAGCACTTTTACTTATCCCGTCCTTTATCTCATCTGTGGTCAATTTGTTAGAAGTCTTTCTAATTAGAGCTGTCTTTGCCAATCACATGGTTTATTTCTATTAGCTTATTGGCTAAATGTAGCTCTTATAAGCCATTAATGACATATAACTGTTATGAGAAAAGGAAGAATAACTCCTTTCAACTGGAAATAATTTTTGCATTATTTAAGAAAAATGGAAGTCAGATAAGAAAGTGATTATTTTTGCCAAATTAATGGGTTTTTAACTTCTGAGGCTTTAAAAGACTTGCTATATAAAACTCATGTAAATACAAAACTAAGTGCAGCTGAAAGTCAAAAGTATTTTATTCCCTGAATGTAAAAAACAGACATTGTTATTCCCCTTTCAGTATCTATTCTTCTACCAAAACAATTTCACATTAATAGGCCCAAACTTGTGAAATATTTTGGATGATCAGTATCAAAAAATGAGTCTACTCTATGAAATATTTCCTAGATCTATACATGACGATAAATTAAAAACCCATTTTCCTGCAGGGGTAGCAACATTAGCCTTAAATGCTTTTGTTCCTGCCGGGGAGCTCATTTGCTGAAGTATTTGCAGAGAAGGAAATACAAAAGAGGAGTGAACAAAGGGGAAGTGGTTGAAAGATCAGAGTGAATTGTAATATCCCAGATGGCAAATTGAGAGCAAGAGTGAAAAAAAAGATGGTGCCACCAAGCTAATGAGTGAATCTGTTCAGCTCCTTGCCTGGGCTGGCGAAGAAGCTGCTTTTGACATTTCTTCTCCCTGGTAAAAACAGCTGGTGAGTTCTGAGTGGGTAAATAAGAAATATAATAGTATCTCCCTGTTCTGTTGGATATCCTGGTGAGCACTGGCTGAGAGGTATCAGCTTGGAGCAAGTCCTGCAAAGATTTACTGCATGTCCTTGTTTTGAGACCAGCAGGTTTGGTTTCTGAGTGCTAACACAGGTCATTGCCCACCGGCTCCAGGTTGGCACGCAGCTTCCAGCTCTTCAGAGTCCGAGTGTGGCCACTATAGGGCTAAGCTTCAAAAACACTAGGAAGAGCAGCCTTGTTAAAGTCAGCTGGGATTCTGCCTGCTCAGATTAATATGTGTAATCCTTGCAACGTGAGATTAGCATCCAGACCTCCAGAAAAATTTGAGTGAGGGCTTTGTTTATACTGATTTCCCTACTGATTGACTCTTCTCTATCAAAATAGCCCCCAGCAGGTAGCTTTGGGCGGCGTTTTCTCCTCTTCATTCCTGCCACACTAAATAATTCAACCTCCGAGGGAGTTTTGCCTCAGCAAAGCTTGTGGGGGGCCCAACTGAATTGCAATTATGCAGGCACGTCTGCTAGGAAGGAAAGCTGAGTGTTTTCCTAACTGCAGCATCCTCCTGCCACCTGGTCCCCCTGCTCCGGACAAAACCGTCCTACATGTGTGTGTCCGTACTCTTCGTTCCAGGAACTGACTGTTTTCCCCTTTCCTTCTCCTTCCCCTCCTCACATTAATTTCTTTTTCTGCTGAATGTCAGAGTATATTGAAGAAGCAGCTTTTTTTTTTCTTTTCTTTTAAATGCTCTTTGGCATAAATATTGTGCGGGGCACAGACAGCACAGGCTAAATTGATACTGGAGTGGTTGGGCGGTGAGGCCATTCACACCTTGAATTTAATTTTGTAAATTGATCTACGGAGCTGCAGATAGGTTGCAAAAGACAAACAGCCCTCTGTGCTCTGTTCTGCCATTCCCTGGCTCTTGGAGCAAGAAGGAAACCAAACTTACCGTGAGAACGTTGGACTGTTCCAGGCCCTGCATAAGCAGCAACATTGGAAAAGCTAAAGACATGAAATTCAGACTCGCTTGGGACGGAACTGGGGCTTGGTTTGGATTTGCGTTCTGGCTAGCCACAAATCTCAGTCTTAGATTCAAGCCTCTAGTAGATTTGGCAATGATTTGTATTGTTTGTTTATTAGGACAGAAGGAGTCACATTTATCCATGCTACTTTTATTTTTTTTTTATAAATAAATCATTCAAAACTCCAGGGGGTTTCTTCACTAGTTTTCCTTCTCCAGTAATCTGACTGTGGGGCAATCCAGTGCAGTACAATCATCTATGCCAGTGGGGAATGCAACCCCATAGCTGGAAATTCTTCTCAGTTATGGAAAAGAGGGGAGAAATCATATGTGGAGAGCCTAACCCAGTTCTTATCTATGACTCTGGGAATCTGCAGTCTTGGTCTGTACAGCAGGCTCTGGCTGTAAGTACTTGACCCAAAGGATAGATGCATTTAGAACTTTATCTAAGTTCTCCGGTCACATTGCACCTTCAAAAAGGGAAAAAAGAAATAATAATCTTTGCTGTGCAGGCTTCCGACTGAGATTTCTCACAGCCCCTTTTCCTGAGCTGCTGAGGCATGGGAGATGCTCCCCACTACTTGCCGTGGCCACTGCTGGTGCCAGCTGGAGCGTCAAGGACAAAAGAGCATGAAAATTAATAAATGGGATTTGAGGGTAGCATGGCTGGTGGGTTTTGTTTTACACATGTGCATTCAGGGAATGTCTGAACTGTTAAGCAACCTCTAACAAACTTAGAAGAGTTGAGACATAGAATGGTGTTTTCTTCTCTATACACTTTTCACTTCCACAGTTTTCTACCAAACACAGCGCAGAATCAAATCTGATTATAACATCATCCCAAAAAGCAGGGAGATACTTGGAGCTTATTCCAAACTTCATACATCTCTCTTTTCCTCATAAAGTGTTGTTGGATTTATTACTTTAGAACTAAGACCACTGTGAGCCCTTCTCCTTTTCCCCTTGTGCTGTTTATTTTCCTCTTCCGAGTAATAAATAACCTTCAAATACTCTTTTAGCAGTGAATTACACAGTGTAATGAGTGACAACATAGTCTGAAGCTTTTTGTGCCTGACTTTGTTCTTCGAAATCTGGTGGGGGTATAGCAAAGCCTAGTTTTCCTTGTTTCTTCCAGTATTCAATGCTGCTTTCTGGATTATCATTTCTGAGTGATGTTCCCCGGTAAGCGTGGCACCGAGCGAATGCCTGCTGTGGCATTTAGCAGTCTGCAGTTGGAGCGGCAGTTTTACCCTCTCCATGCCAAGACTTTCCAAATGTTCACTCCCTTCCCTACTACATGGCTGGCAATTTGCATTAGGTGAGAAGTCGGGATTTTATTTTTCTACTTGGCCCTTGCTGTCGCTACCCTGTGAGCATGATGATGTTCCCACACTCACATAACAGCTCTGACTTAACACACAGCCTTGCCATGACTTTCAAGCTGATTTCCTCTCCCAAATTGTTGTCCTTGACTAGCTTAAGACAGTTAAAAAAGGACCATACGAAATATTTGGGGCTTTTCCTGTTAGTTCTCTATGGTAGGTTATGCCATGGGCAATTTATACACAGGGAGCAGAAGGAAACACAATAGAAATGGGATTTTTTTATTTTCCCTCCTGTAGTAAGAAGTATCAACAGAGCTGCATGTGAAAAGGCTTAGAATCATAGAATTGTTTAGGTTGGAAGAGACCCTTGGGATCATTGAGTCCAACCATCCAACTACTCTACAAAGTTTTCCCCTACACCCTATCCCTCAACATCTGATCTAATCAAATCTCTAATTGTCTTCTTTTATGGTTTGAGCTGGGCTTACCCTCAGATCATTTCATTACAGTTTCCATTGTATGCTTTATCTTTACTGGCTTGAAGGGATCTTCTAAGCAGGAAAGTTTCTGAATTTGGGGGAAAAAAATCATAACAGAAATATTCTTTTCCCCATTGCATTTTCATGTGTGTTGGGATTAAATTGTTTGTGGCAGCACATATTTTTGCAGGAATGGTCATTTTAGGTCTCACTCTGGGAATGTGCAGTGCAGTCAAGGAAGCCTGCCCGGTGTACAGCTCTTGGTCTGAAAAGGTAAAAAAAAAATTGCATGCTTCACTCACCACCAATTTCTGTTTGAAAGTGCCTAATATAGAGTTTTCCTGTTAAAGCAGTAAGAAAACAGTAGGTGAAACTGTAGAGTGTGAAGGAACAAACCCTTTTTTCCTGGGCATGTCCTGGGTACACACGTAAGGGCAGTGCTGCCTCACCCTTCTGCTCTGGGCACTGCTGTCCTATGCACCGATGGGTTTGGGAGCTCTGCTCCCTGGGTCACCTTTTTAAGACATAGAGACCTGCACAAAATCCATCCTGAATCCCACTCCAGTCAAACGTGTGCCCCTGCGGCCAGGAGCAGCTTTGTAACAGTTACACAAACCAAAATAAGTCTCAAGCTGTAAAAATAACATCGTTGTGCTGGAGAACTTGAGAGTGTGCCCATCACTACATCACCTGGTGCCAATCAGATAGGTTTCACACCTTGCGGATCCTCATCCTTTACCATTCCTGCCATCGTTTCACCGACACTAAAAGGGCAGAAAAGCATGAAAAAACTGTTACACTTGGCCTGATAGACGTCTCCACTTTCAATTACCCCTCTGTAAACAGATTGAAGATAACAAGTGCAGCCATCTCAAATGGCCCTGTCCGAAGCAGCGGATTGCTCAGTATCTGCTTGCACCTGCCTGCTCACCCTCAACTGCAAAATGTAATTGCATTTAAAGTCACCTCTTTAGCTTCCACCCTCCTTTCTATTAAGTATAGATTAGAATTGTCTACACTCTTGTTTAATGTCAGCAAAAAACCTTCAAGGAAGAATGTGAGATGCGCTGACAGATGCCAGTAACTATTTTTAAAGATTACGTAAAAATCATTCTTTGTTTCCAACACCATTTTTATTTCAGAATTTTTCCATTCAAGTTGGGTAGGACTGTAAGGATTAGCTTTTAGGTTTGACATTATCTGGCTCATCATTTTCTGAGCGGCACAGCCCACCACGGACACAGCTTGCCTGAGTGTCAATGGCCGATGAAGCAATGGCTATTTGTCCTTCAGATACCACCTCCGAGTCATCTTCTGCTGTGATTTACAGCCTGCTCCTGCTGCTACAGTGGCAGTTAGATGTGTGGCAGGTTGTGACTCTTGCCGCCTGTCACTTTATTACCCTTCTGAATTTTGCAAGCAGCAGATGTGTGATGAAGTGCTTTCATCCGTTGTTACGTCTTTCATTTCTGCAGCCCATGCTGTCTGACACAGGGATGCCTCTCTCAGCGTGTCTACAGAGAGTCTCTGGATATGCTATCGAGATACCTCTATAAACAGGGTATAAAGAATGCAATATTTTAGCAGTAGTGACAGTAGCTGAAATTGAGAATATAAATGAATGGCTCTTGCCTTACTTTGAAAAATGTTGGACTTTGGTGACTCAGAAGGGAGGCATGTGTTTTGTGTAGAGGCTACTGAATTAGTGCTTGGGAAAATCCGGCATGTTCTCAGCTGAAGCAGAGGCCTGGTGCCTGATCTCTGTCCCCCCCAAATCCATGACAACGTCCCTGTAGCTTTCTATGAAGCTGGATCTAGCCCTTAGCACACAGCAATTACCGACCCTCCTCAAACACGCGGTGCCTTACTAGCGCCTCCAGATGTCATAGGGGTTTTGATTTATTCATCAAAATTCTTCCAGCAGCAAATAGAAGTGCATCCCTCCTGTTTCACACTAATATGCCTGTACAATCACCCCTGCTGTTTAGATGAGGGGCTGATTTCCATGCCAGGAATCCTGCTTTGTGCCAGATCCCTTTATTCTTCTTGGAACTTTGAAGATATATTATGATGCTAATTAATTCCTTTCTCAAGAAGAGAGTAATTGCGAGTATTGGAAGCAACTTCATCAATGCAGGAAATGAAGGCAAATAGATGCTCTTTTTCTCTCTTTCTTTCCTTTTTTATTTCTCTTTTGAAGCCAAAGACCACGAATTGATCTGACTTCTGGGTTTTGTCATTAACCCACCACGATGTAGTCACGTGGTCAGATGCAGCTGGTTGGAAACCGATTCTGTTCAGGCTTTGGGTTAGCTTAGTTAAGTAAATCATTATCTGTAACCAATCTTCATGCTAATTTGAGTTAGTGAAATAATCTGATCTCTGGGGCAGAATGCCAGGTTTCTTCCTGCCCCTGGGCAGGGGTCCCATGGCAGTGGGGGCAGTTATGCTGCAACATCACCGTGACAAATGCTCTTTCACTTCCCACCTTTAATTTCTTCCCACCTTATCTTTACTATGGCCTGGCTGATGGTAATTTAATGTGTGTGACCATGTCTATGTCTCTGAGTGGCTGGTAGGCAAGCCACAGCTGCATGCAGCTCCCCCTTTCTCTATTAAGATGGTGCCCTTTCCCTGTTTTTTTGCTTTATGAATTTGCAAACCAGTGAAAACCAGAACAGCCGAAGTGTGGAACCGTGAGAAGGTCAAAGCACTTGAATGTAATTGGGAATTGCAGTGGGACTCCTGCCTTTTAACATCTGTAGCCCCAAGAATAGGAAAAGGGCAGGCCCTGCCTGATGGGGAAGAAGGCAGCAGGAATTGTGACATGAAGCAAATGGGCCACCAGCTTCTGCTGGCCCAGGGATGAGATTCCTCTTCCCCTTTGGAGCTCCAGCAACAAGTGGGGTGCCAGGACTGTGCAGCAGAGCCTGACCGAGGAGCTGCTCGGTGGCTTCTGCAAACAGGGGCATGGGGAGAATGGGCTGTGCTTGCTGTGAAAGCTGCTAGATGACCTCTGGCATGGCAGAAAACGATAGGTGCATCTCATGGGGAAAGCTAGGTTGCAAATTCATCTTGGGTGCTGGAGAAACCCAGCTGTTCAGAGGAAGCACAAATTCCATACATCTCTCAGGGTTCATGGTAAGCACAGTGAGGGTTAGTTGAGACCTGTCACTCCTGAAGCAGGCAGGAGGATGGATGGTGTCTGGAGAGTTTCCCACCAAGCACAGTGTGCTTGGATCCCATCGGGCACGGAGGCTGTGTGGCTGCCACCTCCAGCTGCAGGGAATGGAGGGGAATCCAAGCTCCCTTCCCCTGCAAATTTACAGCCAGAAGTGCTGGCTGGATGGTGCCACTCACTGGCATTTTTCTGGTGAGACAGAATCAAATGTTCATTAGTGAAGGTATTTGCTCAACAGGAGCTCTGTGGCCATGTGAGGGGTGGATTTGGACCTCTGTGGTTCTGTCTTGGGGGGAGGCTGTAGGATGGCTGTGGCATAAACTTTCTGTTCTTTATGGATCCTCCCCTGGGAATCCCTTGACCTTTTAGATGCCTGATTTATATAATCCTCTCAGCGGACAAACTAAAGGGGGAATATTATCAGCCAATTAAAAGGTTCCCTCCTGAGGAGGGTGGAAAATAGCATACAAATGATCTATTTTTTATACAACATCAATTACTGTTCTGTTGCCAGATGTTGCACTGAAGAAGATCTGTTCTGTAACGTGCTCTGCGGAGCTGCCTCTCCCAGGCTGAAACTCTGGGAAAAGAAACCCTGTGGTGGATTCCTGAAGCCATGTGGGTATTAATTAAATATTTGATGAGTGTGGAATGTACCTTTCTGACAAAAAAACAGCCATCAAATCTGCATTGGCTACATCCTTATTCACCCCTAGCAGCTCTCTGCTAATTAATATTTGGGTCTAGATGAACAAGTAAGTAATTTTAAAGCCAAAGGGCAGTTATTTTTAGGGCTGTTTTCTAGGAATCTCCGAGCTAACACCCACACTACACAATCCCTATGGTATTTACTCACAATTTCATCTGATCTCCCTCTTGCTTCCCCACTTCCAGCTGTTCTTTGCATCCCGTATGCTGCCAGTTATCTTCAAAAGAGAATGTGACAGTGTGTACTCATGAAGATATGCAATGCCACAGTATTTACATCAGGGTTTTGGTCACATGTGACATATGGAAAAAGAGATGCTACAAATGGGAAACAGTTGCTGCAGACTCCAGAATGTTAAGTAAAATATTCTGGAGCACATCTTGAGATGAGGGAAAATTTTGCCTTTCATAGATAAAACTGGCCACTTCTGAGGTTTCTAGGTAATTCTAGTTCAGAGAAATTTTTGAACAGGGAGATTTCTACCATAGTATGTGGAGATTGTTGATCCATTAATGTAAACCTAGAAGAGAGGACAATAAGACAGAAGAGAGAGGAAAGAGTGAGGCAGAACTGGAGCAAGTCTGAGAATGGTGACAGGGAGCTCAGTCCTAGGGCATGGCTGCCTCAGGCTGTAGGAAGGACCTGCTCTTCCATATAGACACTAACATGCCAGAGGCCTGCTCTTGCTCTTGAGAGGCTGTTGGATGTCCTATGAGTCTCATTTTGCCCTGTGGTCCTGGGAACTGTCTCTACCCACTGTCTCTTCATCTTAAACTGTCTTTTAGAAGAGGATCTAACTATTGCACCTTCTATTCAACCATGTCCCTGACATCAGCATCAGTAGATATTTTAGTACCATTTGTGGTATGCCCTGATCATATCCCAGTAGGTGGACTTGGACACCTCCACAGAGGCTGCTGTGCTAGTTTGGCTCTGTAGGCTGCTGGGACGCCACACAGCGAGGCAAGGACACTACCTGTGCCTAGTTGCTGTCAGAAGCTGTACAATGTTCTGCATCCCAAACAGACTAGAGGCTTGTGGGTTCACAAAGCTGTGGCCTGACAAGGTCTCCAGTACAGATGCATCCTGTGGAATGAAAGCTTCCATTATGTTGCCCTTTTAGCATGCGTCTGTCTCAGCTGAATGGTGCTCATTAGTTCATGTCCAGTCACTCCTTGGCTAATCCATCAATGCCAGTCATGATGGATGTGCTCGTGAGGAAGGGCGTTGGTGTCTGGGAGTTGCTGAGTGTTCAAAAGCCAGGTAGGACAAAAATTCAACCCATCATTCAATGACCTCAGCAGTGCCAATTCAGCAGCAACGGTGTCAGGTAGCTTTAGAAAGCAGTACAACTTCAGTCCTGTGTTTATTTCCCAAGCTCAGCACAGTGCAACCCAGATCAATCAGGTAGTTGAAAAATTCTCAAGGTCCTTCTTCAGTCTCTGATTCCTGCTGGACACTACTCTTATTTCATTTTAGTTGCTTATGAACCTATAGGTCACAGTGGTCCTAGGTCAAAGATTATCCTCTGACTACTGACCCGGGATGTTTTCATTAAGGGCTGTCTGCAATCATGTCCTACAGGTGTTAAATCTCATTTCAAGCAAGTCATACCCCTGCCACGTAGAGATACCACCTTGGTTCCTAAAAGATGTGTGACTGCACTGGTACAACTTTTTGCCTCAATTATCCGCACTGAAGGCTCTGAGCATGGTCACCTTCACAAGCCACAGAATGGTGAGGGTGTAGTGAAGATTTCCGTGTCAGAGTGGGTGAGATAACATAGCACTCCTGGACCCTCACCCATCACTCATGCATTTCCCTCTCAGTTATGCTGAGATGGGCAGATTCAAGACCTCCCCATTTCTCAGCAGACCAAGAGCTCATCATCCTCACACTTGTGGAGTAGGACACCTTGTAAGGCTGAGGCTGATGCATGGCTTACACAGGTGGGGATCATGCACCCCTCTGCTGCTTCACATTGCAGGTGATGACCGGGGCCACAAAATCCACCACTGTTTAGTCACAGGCAGAAAGACTGGCTTGCAAGATAAGGCCCCTCTAAGCCTTGGTGGTATCATGAGGATGAGGTGTTGTGACAGCAGGAGAGACTGCAAATGTCTATGTGTTGCCTGTGTGTGCTGTTCTTAGTGGCAGCCTGCTACATCAAAGCAGCACGGTGCTGACAGTTGTAACCTTTACAAAGAGTAAGCAATCGCCACAAATGACCTGAAGGCAGACAAATAAAACTCATTTTGAGTCCCTGGTGCATTCCATCGAAGAATCTGTACAGCGAAACCGAAGGAGAAATCACAAGCCCTTTGCTATTGCCGCGCTGCAGAGGAGCACTGATCCCCGATGAAGCAGCGTAGGCTGGTGCAAGAGGAGCAGCTGGATGATTTGGTGAGGGGGAAACCAAGTGCAATTACAGTGAGGGATACCTGGTTTAGGATGCACATCGCATAATGCTGGCAGCAGGTGGCAAATTAAAGAGTATGCAATACTGTATTACAAAATCGGCAGAATATGTTCGCTGCATTTAAAGTCTTAAGATTCCACGCTGTCACAGTTCTGTAAAACGTGTCCTGCTGTGAACTGGGACATCGTGTTTCATTTCTTTAATGTATGTAGTCGTTCTCTCCTTCAGCTCCTTTACAGCCACACTCCCGCTTCCCGTCCTGCTGTTTGATATTAACTTTCCTGTCACACGCTCATTGGTTAGTGCTCCACCACCAAGTTCTTCATGCCTGTGGTCTGCACCTTGGACACTGATGCACCTTCAGAATATAAATCAGGTTAGGCAGCAAGGTCATGGATTGGACCCTCATGATGAAGATCCACCAGATGGAAGGAGAAGGAGAGCAATTTCCTCATTTCAGCTAAAGGCTGAGAACCGGTCACGTAGTTTGTGTTCCCTAAAGACTTTTGAGGAATTATCTTACAGCAGCAGCCATTTTATGAGCAACTCAGATGGTCCTCTCTCTATTACTAGAAGGGCAAGATTTTGGAAATAGTCAGGATTCATGAAGAATAATTAATATCCTTTCCTCTGTGTGCATGCTTGTACCCTCTGAATTGAGAATTTGCCAGATCTCTAAGCTCAAGAACATTAGCATGTTAGGGGAAAACTTAATTTTGAGACCAAAGAGAGGAAGACAGGATGTAGAGGTGGAAGGGAAACCTGAAGTGATGGGAGTTTTCAAGAATTCCAGATGCTCTCAGGCTGAAATCATAAGAAATAATCACTTAATATCTGGGTAATTTGAAAAACAGATGACAAGGATGGTAGAAAACAGCTGTTCCAAGAAGTCTAACCAGGTTATTTCCCAGAGCAGAAGAAAAAATAGTCCTGTCAAGGGAAAGAAAGATTTAACTCCTCATGTTCTTGCACCGTAATGTTACTTGCAGATTTGGAGGCCTTCATTTTCCATCTCAGGTCCTGGTACACTCACTGCAAGGGTTTGACCTTTTTCAGTAAAGCAAAGCAAAGCACCACATTTTCACCCTTTTCACTGGATGTTCATGAAACATCTCACTATTTTCCCACTTGACCTTCCAAGCCCAGGCTTTAAAGTTTCTCACTATGTTCCCGGTAATTCAAGCTTAACCTTTGAACAACTTGAAGTCTCTTAATTTTTTTTAATGAACAGCAGTTTCTGAAATCCCTTTATTGTCATTTAAGCCACATAGATGTTTTTAACTTACAGCAATCCTTTACTAAAAGCTCTTTTTTTTTTTTTCCTTTTCTGAATAGTTTTAAAGTGTTTTGCAGGGCACAAGCTTGAGTTTGCCCCCAGATGAGTTGCAACTAGAAACTAACTCTGTAACATTCCTGTGCCTCGACTTCAGTACCTCTGGCCCAATTTAAATGAGAATAACAGGAAAGGCCTCTGTTCTTCTAAACACCTTCAGCTGATTTACTTTCATCCTAGTAGATACTGTGCTGATGATGCACAACCTGCAATCACATTGCTCTTGGACTATTAAGATGGGGTTATAAATGTGTCCACTTCAACAGCTGCCCTACAAGCCCAGTGAATACTTTTTGAAGAGTGGTTGTTCTGATTTGTTTTATAGAGACTTTCTTAGGCGTGAGGTGGTAAATTTAGAGTGGCAGATGTGGCCAGATTCCTGAAAAATTCCCCTCACACTTTTCCCTTTCCCTCCAAAATAAATCAGGATTGTGAAGCCCCTGTAGCTAATTACATTTGGGATTGTTGGAGAACAAAGGCAGCTGAGAAAGCCATTGTCACAAGCATCTCCTAACAGATTCTAGCCCCTCTATTGTTCTTTTTGCAAAGAAGAAAGGTGACAGCATTGTCAGGGACAACTATGTCTGCAGTTTAGCACAGCTGACAAAGGCTGATAGACCTAATATAAGGAACTTTCAAAATAGCTCTGCAGATAGAGCTTCTTTCTTACTCTGAGAGAAATCATTAAACAAAGATTCCATGAAACAAATCCTAATGATCCTAAAAGAAATGGTTATAATTCCATTTCAGGTCTGTGCTAGGAAGTGAGTGGATTAATTACTGACTTCATTTTGGTTATTTTCTTGTTCCTCAGCACAAGGTATTGAATCCTACTTGTTTCCCACCACAGCCAGACTTCCATTCCTCCTTTTTAATTATCCCTGGGGTTCAAAGCAAGTGCAGGTTTCACATCAACAGCCACATCTTGCCATCTCCATTTCTTTCCATTTCCCTTAACTATGCCAGCCTCACTTTACTGTATTTGGCCTGTCTTGACATCAGATCTACACTTCTCAACTTGTTTCATACTGTTTACTCATCAGCTCTCACCCTGTAAAACTCAGTAGGAGAAATTCAGGGGACGCTGGGGTGTCCTTTTGGAGCAGAGTGTTCCTTGTCACCTGCCCTCCCCAGGCAGCCCTCCCCTTTGCTGAACTTTAACATCCTTACTCCTCAGGTCTGGAGTTTTGTTTCTCTTCTGCTTTGCTTGCGCTTCTTAAAATTGTGAGCAATCCCAATAAATTAATTGGGAATTGAGTGCAAATTTCCTATAGGAAAGAACAGAATCAAGTCCCTTTATTGTTTAAAGTATAGCATTCCCAAAGGGTAAATATCTTGTAGTACCACTGTGGAAGAGCAAATATATGAAAAACCACTTAGTACCAATAAGGATACTAATGTAGTTAAAACATTAATCTTGCTGCAGCTGTTGTCAAACCTGTCACAGGGCTTAAGGTGGTTCCCTGTAGCTCCTCGGCAGAGAACAGCACATGTGTTTCATACGGTCTTAAGAGGAGGAAACTGGATCCGGGGCATTTTTCATTTAGATATACAGAAAGACATGTGCTTCCTCCCCAGGATTCTTGTAGCCTGCTCTCATCTGCACAGTATCTGTGAGAGCTTGGACAAGCCCAGGGCTGGAGGCTAGAAAGAGCAGGTGGTGGGAGCTGCTGGGGATGCTAAGCTGTAGGATTTTATCAGGATGTTTGCAGAAAATGGGAAAATGTCCCATGAGAAGTAACCACTAATTTCTTACAGAATGCCTGAATGTTACCGGGAGCAGCAACAGATGTGTCCTGTTGAACTGCTACCTTCAGTCCTTGGTGTGTTTAGTTGGATTTTTTCCCCAGGATTCGTCTTTTGGGCAGATCGCCAGTAATCAAGACCTTCCCCATATTTCTCTTTTGCAGCCCTCCCTACCTAGTCTTTTAGCATCAGTGTAACTTCCCTCTCAGCCCCAATTAATAATCACAGAATCTCAGAGTTGGAAGAGACCTCTAGAGATCAGCTAGTCCAACTCCCCTGCTAAAGCAGGATTGCCCAGAGCACATCACTCAGAACCGTGTCCAGGTGGGGCTTGAAGGTCTCCAAAGAAGGGGACTCCACAACCTCCCTGGCCAGCCTCTGCCAGGGCTCTGGCAACCTCACCAGAAAGTTTTTCCTTGTATTTTAATGGAACTTCCTATCTTCTAGTTTGTGCCCATTGCCCTTTGTCCAGTCACTGGGAACCACTGAAAAGAGTCCAGTTCCATCCTCCTTCAACACACCCTTCAGATACTTATAAGCATTAATAAGGTCTCCCCTCAGCCTTCTCTTCTCCAGACTAAAGACTCCCAGCTCTCTCAGCATTTCATCATCAGGAAGATGTTCCAATCCCTTAATCATCTTTGTTGCCCTACACTGGACTCTGTCCCAGAGTTCCCTGTCTCTCTTGAACTGGGGAGCCCAGAATTGGATGCAGTACTCCATTTGTGGCCTCACCAGTGGAGAGTAGAGGGGCAGAATGATCTCCCTTGACCTTACAAGGGGAGGAAGAAGAAGGAAAGGTCAGTTTCTTGACTTCAACATGTCCAGAAAAAATTTAAAAAAAGTTGTACCTAAGTGATGCAGTTCATTGAAAGCTCTCAGAATTTTTAGGAAACCTCAACATTTTGGGCCTGGCAGTTGGGTGCAGGAGCCAAAAGATGGTCAAAATCTCAATCTCTGAATGATGAGGAGGGAGAAAGACCCTTTTCTCCCCTTGATGCCAAGGGTTTCTCCCAAAAGAGGATGTTGTGTGTTTGAGGCAGGGGGTGTGTGGGGCATGGATATATTAATTGTCTTTATGGACTGAAACGGAAACCCAAGTTTCCCAGCTGGCTGAGTGCTCTCTGGTGACTGGGTGCCCTGGGCTGGTGACAAGGCAGGGCTAAACCTCCAAGTCATGCTCTGAATATTCCCTGTGCTGTGAGCTGAGCTGGACGCAGGCCAGAGCCTACAGAGACAGAGTCCTGACATCCCTTGGCAGAAGGTCAGATGGTTGGAGGTGGGGGGATGGACATGGCAGTGGCATCAATCCGTGGCTGGAAGGTGCAGGGAGATTTGCAGCATGTTTATGAAGCCCAGCACTCTTCACTCTAAAAGGTCCATACAACTCTTCCCATCATTGTACACCTTGCTGATCTACTGGCATCCCTCTATTCTAAGCTCCACAACCCCAAATGCTGCCACAGAGGCACTCCCATTACTGATCACAGCCATCATCTGATGTGGCCCATGGATTCAGATTACCTGACATCTTTTGGCAGATACAGCTTTTTACCAACACTGTACATGCCTTTTAGCTGGGATCACAAAGCTAGCACTTCAGCACAGGAAAATAATAATAACCAGTATGTTTTCCCTCTGAATAGAAAACTATTTCACTGGGGATGAAGGCTAAGGTTGTGACATTGCAAGCATTCAGGTTTGTGTGCCCTTAATGGAGACCTTCCTTCAGCTGGAGGTCAGTGCTATGAGCTGGGACATTGCAAATGAGTCTCATCCAAAATTAAACAGCTGAAGCTTCCAGTTTTGCCCAAGAAATGTCAGTTGTTCCTTTGAGGCAGCTGAAGTCAGATGTTCAGAGCAATTCCTGTCATCATCTTAATTACAGCCTGAGCTTGGCCATGGCCATTGATGTAGGGTCAGATGGGCACAACAGACTTCTGCAAGCATTGAGTCGAAACACTGCAGTTGATTGTCATCTCGTCGCTGTGTTGGGAGCCTTTGCTGTAGCATACTGTATCTTTATTTGCACAAAGCCTTGGCCAGATGCCTGGCACCCTGCCGGCAGACTGGTCCTATTTCTATTTGTTGATAGATCTCTCTTATATCTGATACCTTGATTAACGTACACCAATTTCTCCTGTTTCTGCTGGGTGGAAAGGGTACTCTTAACGGCAGCCAAGTAGCTTGTTTCTCTGAGAGGGGTTACTGCATTGCATTTAAAACTCTCAGCATGCACAGCTCTGAACCAGCGCTAAGCACAACATATATTTTCAGGACTTGCTTTTCCCTGCCACTTAGTGGCTTTAAATGGCAAAATATTTTTGCAAAGACAAATTGTTTTGCAGGTACCATGCTGAGCTGCTGGAAAGGCTCCAAATCCACAGAGGGATTCAGAATGACCCCCTGAATCCTCATCAACAAGATAAGATGACCCCAAGCGTTTGTTTTTTTTTCCACATATGAAAATTAGAGGAATGTGAAATACTGACAACAAATTGCAGCACTGTTTCAAATTCCAGGTAGTCACCCTGCTGCAAAGCTCAGGGGGCTAGTTCACACCACCTCACCTCTCCTAAGACTAGACCCTGAGTACTTTTTGTTTTAAATGTTGCAGTTAAGACCATCTTTCAATATGCACGGGCCATTTTTGAATAGGAAACAGCTAAAATAGGACTCTTCCCCAGCAAATATAATCTGTGCTAATACAATGAACTTCTGAATAAATCTCTGATGCTCCCTTGGTACAAGCCATTAGATTGTCAAACTGAAGAAGAATAGAAGAATAGTTACATCGTGCTTGGAGACACACCTTAGCCTGAGGCTGCTTTTGCCCAGCTATAATCTCCAGTGCCTTCCCTTTTCAAAGATGTAAGTGCCACAATCTCCCCTCTTTTTCCTGGCAATAGAAAACCTGTATTTGTTCTCCAGTTTCTCAGACCGGACAATCAATGTGGTTGCCCTCTTGATGCTGGATCTTCTCCATCGGAAAGAATAGCAGAGAGCTCAGCTTCTCTCTGCAGCAGTCTCTCCTTTTCCCTCCCTCTTCTCCTACCACTTCTCTCAGTTCACAGCAGAGGGGTACTTTCAGCTTTGGGTTTTTAACCCCTTTCTCCCCAGAAGTGGTAGGGAATCTAATTCACTACATGTGGGTTCAACATGTGTATTATTTGTTAGAATCAGCAGCCCTATAATGTTAGGCAAGAAGTTGCTTTTCAAGGCCCTGGGTGGCTCTAAACATTATTAAACGTGGTCATTAGAGCATGCTTTTCCAACCATTCAATGGCTGTGAACATTAAATATTTTGTTTTAATAAGTGCTTGCTTTTTCAGCTGCTGAGAGGCCTTAATCTTTTTTTTTCCCTCATTAAAAAATGTTGTTTTTCCAGTTCATGAGCCACTGAAAATAGTGTTCTGTTTTTTTCACTTCCCTTTTATTTTTTTCCCTTTTTTAAATTCACTGATCAGTTTATTTTTATTAAAACAAGGAGTGAGAATTTTGGAGCCTTTGGCTAAAATAACTTGTTTTCAGCTACTAGGACAAGTACAGGGCAAGGCTTAGGATAACATGAAATCAAACCTTGCTTGTGTGAACAAGTTCAACTGAGATAAGAACATGCAAACTATCCAAACATCAGCAGATTGTCTTCTCTGTATGCTCCAAAAGGACTGATGAATCACACTGCTGCATGCCAGGTTTACCACCTGCCAATCAAGCATGTCCTATTGTGTCATCTGTATAGATTCATGGAGCAAGATATGAAGCTATCCTAGGGTCAGAGGTGAAGTATGTGTGTTTTGGATTCAGAGTGAAGATGAGAAGTCTGACAAATTTAATTTCTCTTATTTGTTCTATAAGGGAGACGACATTACGGAAGAAGAAAGGTAATTAGGAAGAAGTCTTTTGCTAAAGCATTAGACTGGAAAGAGCTATTTCTGTTGTGGACTCGTATGGCCATGAAAAATTCATGACTGTTGCCCAACCATCATCTTCACAAACTACTTGGAATGCTCTCTATGACCACCTGGCCTCCAGCTCTCCTTCCAGGAGGGAAGAGGGCTCCATTAGGTCCAGTTTTGTATCTGCTAGTACTGTGACTATTACATCTCAAGAGACATTAACTGTTTCAGCTGGGCAAATGGATTGCAATCTTAGTCTTCCTTCCTAGTTTGCCTGCAATAGTAAATCTGAGGAATCTGCTGAAGACAGAGGCTGGCCTATACAATGTGTGCTACCATTCCTGCTGCCATAGGTCCCTGATTTTCCTGGTTGCTGTGATGGAGGAGAAGACATTGACAGCAGAAGGCAGTTGACAAGAAGTGGCCAACATCTTGCTCAGTTGGGGACCTCTCCTTAGGGAGTCCCAAAGTGGCAACTTTCCCCTGTGGCTGGGGCATTTGGCTTTCTGCAGCTTCTAAATCACCCATTTGGAATGCACTGTGCATCAGCCTGGAAGGGAGTCAAACCGTTTTATGAAAGCTGCAATTAGTGGCTTCCCACAAATAGCATCTAGCACTGACAAGTGGCTGCTCTGTAATGCTGTTTATAGGCTTGTTTCAGGTAATGGAATTTCATTGCCTTTCAGGTGCTCTCGCCACAGGAAGCACATATATTTTTTCAGCTCTGTGATTTTTTCCACTAAATTGCACAAATCATTATATTTGGGCAAGTGCATTGGAAACATTCTACTCTGCATTTATTTTGCAGCTCAAGTCCTTCATGAAAGGTAGAATAAATACTCCCTTCTAGGCAAACAACTGAGGTGAGAAAGCAGAGAGAGAGAAGAGATAGTGGGGAAACAAAGCCTGGTCTTCACATGTAATAAGTCAGTGTATCTGCACTGACTTAATGTACCTGTGCTGGTTAGATCCAAAATTTCCCCCCTTCTCCATCCCCAGCTGTGGCAGCTCCCAGCAGCCACTACCTATGTCTGGGTCTCCTGAGCACGACTGTGGCTTCCTTGGTAGATTTTACCCGGGATGATACATGGCATCCAGCAATGCACAGGTCCTGCCCGTGTGGTCCATGCTTAGCAGAGTCCTGCTGAGCTGGCTGCACAGAGGTTTCATAGGAAAAAGTATCCCACACGAATAGCAGTGAAACGAAAGCCTGTGAGACGAGATCATTTACACTGAGCCTGTTAGGTCACGGTTAGGCACAAAGAGCATTTTGTAAGGAAAGCTGAACACCATACTGCATGGCATCCTCTTTTGTTCACATGCCTTGCTGAAATCATAAGCCTCAAAGGAAAAAGAAGGCCATGAACCCAAGACACAGGTGAATCAAAGGCAAAGTAGTCGCTCCAAGGGGGGGAACTTGAAGGTTGCAGAAAATCAGGGCTCCTAATAGGATAATGCAGGTAATATTATCACAAGGCACTAAAACAATACAGCACTAATTAGCTCAAATATTTGCTGACAATGTGGGTTTTGAGGAGAGGGGGGCATGGGCTTTCATAAAACTTAATTAACTCATAGAGTAAATCAGTTTCATTCATTGCCACAACGGAGCCAATCAAGATAGGCTTACTCTTTGCTCATTTGGAAAATGATTAGGATTCCCATTTAGACTTAATTACAGTGCAAAGGTTGACAATTATCATCTTTGTGGAAACACTGGATGCCATAATATCTCAGTTGAACACGTGCCTATAATTATAGACATCATTTTCTTAGCAGAAAATGTAACCCACTTATTACCTGGATTTCACGCCTGTAATTAGAGATAGTAGAAATAAAAAAAAAAAAAAAAGGGAGCTGGTGCTGAATTATTTGGATCTTTACATAGTAAATTACTTTGTGCAACTGTTTGTCACAAATTAAAATCTTGGTTGTACTTTATACTCCTCATGGAAGGAAATCTGTAGACATACAGAAAAATCAAATTAGCCACATAGGTCATATTTTGATGCCACTAAGAACACCGCTGCCTCAGATTGGTTTCATTCATAAACCTTCCTTATACCTCCCTGAAGTTTCTTGTCTTACACAGGCATGTGCCTCTCACCCGAGTCATCACAGAAGCAAGCTGGTGAGAGAAACGTTGTTGGTCACTTTAGAAAATCACAGCTTGATCTGAGCCAGAACTGAGTAGATTTAGCCTGTTGGCTGAAATAAACCACATTAATATTAGAGTTTGCAAAAAGTGCTTGACTACAGTCACGTTTAATACTGCAAAACACACATGATAAGCAGGTTGGGATTCATCCCATTTGCCTAGATCCCTCCAGGAGACTGTTTCAGCTCATTGCATTCAGGGGCTGCGCTGCAGCTGAGATAAGAGAAAAAGAAAGTTCAAAGCGTTTTACAGGTATTAATTACAGATAAGGCAGGAGGTAAGATGAGGATGTAAGAAACCCAAGCTTGCTTCAGTTGGATTTCTTACTGTCCCTGGGCCTCTGTTTATCCCATGGGCTTGTAAAGAAGCTGTGGGAGAGTGCCCTTTGCAGGGAGCAGCAGTGGATCGGTGCATTGCAGAGCACTAAACAGGCATCACGTTTAACAACAAAGTTGAATTAGTGCCTTCCCGTAGTTTTAATTGCATTTATTTCCAAGCCAGGGTGAGTGAGATGGAAGAATTCAGGACTCCAACCTCCTTGTATTTGTTTCATGCAGACCATGTCTGATCTTAGAGTAACTCCTGAGCCTCTTGGTGAAAATGGTGCAAGCACCATCGGGGCCAGAGCATCACCTTTCTTTGAGCAACATTTTAACTACCTACCAACTGAAATGTTGAGTCTGCCTCAGGTGCAGGTGATTTGCAAGGGGTAGAAGGAAGGACAGAGTTTCCACTTATATATCCTCTTTATTTTCCATGATGAATGAGGAAGCACAGCATTTCAGTATTTCTTCCTATCTTTGCCCCTGCTTCTTTTGAAAAACACCATTTGCTTCCTGGAATGAGGACTGCCCTGCTGGGGAGTAGGGGACACAGACATGACACACAGACCAGTTTTATCAGGTGAGATAATCCCTGTGCACCATAATCAGCAAACAGTGTCAGCAGGACTTCAGGGAGCATATTTTCGTAGCTGATTCCTGTGAAAAAGTCAGCTGGGTGTCTGGAAGCAGAAACATGTTTTTGTTGGTTCTCCAGAAATATTAACTTGTGTTTTCATTCAGGTTTTTTCATAGGTGTAGATAAAAGGGAAGCAAACCAAGTTTTGAGTGTTGGCTGTGTCCTTTTGAAAGTTTACTGTTCAGGTGCTTTTAATATTGCCTGAATGCAAAGCATTTTGCAAGGAGAATAAAAATGGTGATGGAAGCAATAAAACATGAAAAATAAGCCCCTACATTGTTCGAGGTACTTATAATGCTGAAGGCTTTTATTTATTTTCTTATATCTTATTCATTGAAGCTTTATGTAGCCATGGAGCTTGCATGGTATTATTGTGTTGCTTTGGAAAAGCTGAGAGGGTGGATTTTTTGATGCCGTGGCTCCCAACTGCCTGGCAGGAGCTCCTTCAGATATCAGCAGAGAATCCTGCTCATGTCCAGGCTTAGGAGCAAGCTGGCACCTCAGTGCCAGACACCGCTCGGTGTGAGCGCAGGAGGACTTCCACCCATCTTTTCAGATGGGATCGCAGTGCCAGAGCATCTTGATCACTCCAGACAAGTCAGAACAGAGCAGCCATGCCCCTGCCACAGTTTTCACTGCAGGATGAAGGAGCTTTCTTTTGAACCCGCTGAACTACAAATTCCCCTCCTGGCCAAGCAGCCGTGGCGGGTGGGATGAAGGGGAGAAGAAAGAGTTGCTCAGCGAATAAAATACCAGTAAGTGTGCGTGTGTGGGTGGTGGGAGCAGCAGACTTGCCAAACCCACTTGGATTCGCTCCACCGAGCTGAGCGCAGTTGGGAAATCTGGCAGGGTTTGATTGCCCAGTACCTGCAAAAGCTCATTTGGAATGCCTGGTATCTTCAACCAACCCACAACTGAGCAACACGTTGCCATGATCATAGGTTCAAAGAAATAGGCAGCACTGAGAAATATTCTAGCTGGGTTTAAAAGTATGGATAATAATAATAATTAAAAAAGGTAAAAAAATAGAGCACAAAGAGAGAGGAATCCTCCTAACAGTGTAGGGCAGATGGTTGGACTCAATGATCCCAAGGGTCTCTTCCAACCAAAATGATTCTATGATTTTATGATTCTAACACAGAGAAGAAGGAGGAGATGAATGGAGCAGAGATTTGTTAGCAGACACCAGTTTAGGCCCATTCACTGATTTCATGCGGAACTAGTTGTGCCACTTCAATGTTTATTTATCCACTACAAGAGTCTCGGGTATGAAAACAGGCACAGAAACTTGTTGGCACACAGATACTCATCATCTGGCAGGAGAACCATGTGAAATCCCAGGCAGGAGCTGCAGTGTTGTACACAGCCCCTGCCTTGGGGGTGAACAAAATCTAAATCCTACAGATGGGTTTCTAAGGGTTCAAAAGCCAACACTAACGTGTGGTTACAGGTCAATGGCCTTGGGAAGATGAGCAAAGAGTTTCAGGAGCAAATAAACAACCTCCTGCGAGCTTCATAGAGCTACATTTATTAAAAACTACTGCAGCATGAGAAATCTTGGGTCACATGGCTAGTCAATGCGAGTTTTGAAAAGCACATTGATTTTCATATTCTTATCTGAATTTGGCCTGTGCATGTTAAGTGACTGCCCTGTTTTTAACTCTTGGAGATGCTGCTAGCCTTACAGTCATCAGCTTTGCAGAATTAAACAGCACTAGAAGTCAAGAAGCATCCATTTTTCATTACAAAGGTTTCTGAAGGTTAGGCCTGGGACAGAATATAAGCGGAGTTTTAAATAGCAAGGATAAGTATCTGAGACAGCTATAGTGTTACATAGATACATAAGAAAATTGCCATCACTCTTGAGTATAAAACTGAGCACAGTGGGACTTTCTTCTCCTTGGCTCTTTACCACAGGTGTTTCATACCAGAATTATTAGCTGTGCTGTTCAAAGATGAGGCTGACTTTAGTGTGGTGGTTGTGAAAAGCTCTTGCATGGAAGCACAGGTCTGGTGACTAATAGAGAAGGTATTGGATGCACACACATCTGAGATGTATCGGTGTTTGCATTAAATGCGGATGAGAAGCGGTGACTGAGCTCACACTAAGCTCCTTCGCAGGATGACTGTAAAGATGTTTTTGAGAGAACTCCAGGTATAGCTTATGCAAAAAAATTAATCCAAGTACTCAAACCCGAGCAATCTGCTTTTGATACAGAGCACATCATATTAGTGAGCTGGAGAGACAGCAAATTAAAGGTGAAGTGGCCTGGCTCACCTTGGCTTTCGCCTTTTGTGCTTCTGAACACCTGGGCTTTTGCCTTTTGTGCTTCTGAACACCTTACTGGGAAAAGAAGGTTCAGAAGTAAGCTCCTTCTGAATATGCTATTAACTTGAGAGCATTTGAAGGGGAGAGAAGTTTGTGGTATGTGAAAAATACCCTTGGGAACCAGTGCTAGATGCAAAGTGAATCTGCCAGAAGTGATGGGGAGCAGAACAGAACGGCTGAGCAGGTTTGTTGGGGCTTAACACGTGACTCCTGAAGGAGAAAACCTTCGGCGCTGGGCAAACAGGAGCCCGCAGAGAAGTGGAGGAAGAGGCAGAGCCAGCTTTGTGTGGGAACGTTTGTCCAAAGGCGTGTGATCCAAAGAAACTGGACCCAGCTCTGTCTCTGGCACAACTCCGTGCTGTTCAGGGTCTGTGCATTGGGGTACTGTTTGCTCTTGTCTACAGTCAGGCTGCAATGATCAATAACTTCTGTCCAAGGCCTTCAAATTCTCCCTGAAGGAAGCCCCAGAGGTGACCACGCCGAGTCACACCTGGTCTGCAAGCAGACACCCTTCTTGTAGGGGAGGGGGGAAAGAATGCTTAATTTGCTCAGCGAGGAAGTATGTTTTGAATCTTGGTGTAATCTGACTCTCTGGATCAGGAGAGATAGTGCATGGTTTTTGAGACAGAAATATATCCCGTTCTTGAAGTGGCTGGGAGAAAGCAGCGATCTGTGTGGGAAAGCTGGAGAAATGGAGGGAGGGAAAAGAAAAATTACATGCATTAGTGGTTTATGCCTTCCAGACATTTACAAACTCTGGGTAATGCAACTCAGAGGGAATTTTAGTCATTCCAAGGAGGCTGCATGATTTAAGAGGGCATAAGGGCTGCAGTTTGCTCTATGGTTTAACCCGCAAATAAAACTTCCATCAGCCAGTTGAATATCTGGAAGGAATTTGGGGTTGCATTTTTAAGAGAACAGACATTAATAAAGCGTTGCTTTATTGCTTTGGTGACCTATCACCTCAGCATTGTCTGGCCCCGGGCTGCTCATGGTACAGAGAGGTTGATGTGTAAAACATACCACAGCTTCAGCAGGTTTGGGGAAAACAAAGACAGTCTTGCGGTTGTTGCACTTCTGATTTTTTTTTAATGTGCTGTTGCTCTTTCTTTCTATTGCATGCTTTAAAGACCACTTACTGATCCATTCTCCCTTGCTGGCCTAGTCTCTGCTTTCCAGATAGAATTTAAACCAAGACAGTGCCTAGATGAAGGTCCAGTGGCCATCTTCAGCCCACGATGTAATTAAATTAAAACTGACAGTTACATGCCACTTTAATAGTCTCCTACCAAATCAATTCAGTGGCATTTCCCAGTCCTTTTCTGAAACAGCTGATACATTAGAAAAGGTTCTAGAGAAATTTCTATTGTATTCTGCTTGCAGAGACCACTTTTTTTGCTTAATATATACTGTAATCCCAAGGTTGGGTTAAGTTCTCTTAGCTCTTTTCTTCAGTTAGCATTTTCCCTCTTCTATTCTCTCCTCTTTCCTCCTTATATTTTCCTTATTTTTCACATTCCAAAATACTTTTTCTGACTTTATTTTTGTCATGTAAAGATAAGGTATATATCGGTATAAAAAAAAAATCCCCTGGTTCATTGTGATGAAAAACAGATGAGAATGACAGCAGTGAAAAAAAACATCAAGCATTCTCCTGTCTTGAAGGACATTAAAGAAATGGAGAAAAAATATTTGGAACTGGGATGAGTTCAGTCTACTGTGGGTTTAATTTTTATCCTTATTTTATTAGGAAGGGGAAACAGAGGCAGAAGGACTTGCCCAAATGAGTCAGTCACTCAGCCTAAACAGATGTGCTGGCATGATTCTGGTGTCTTTCAGAAATACCAAGACTCATTTTGACTGTGAAATACTTGCTGAAGCATATTATCAGGGAGCTGCAAAGAGGTTTCATTTCAGAGCTAGGAGTTTGAAGCTGTTGTAATGCAAAGGAAAAGTAGATAATACTTTGTATTTCAAGCAGACCATGAGCAAGAACCCAGAAAAATCGAATTCAGCCCCTTTGCCCTTCATGCCATACTTCACATCTCACATCTTCATACAGAACTAGGAGAGAGTTTGAACCAATGTAAACCAGAGCGAACTTGCGGTGTTGCTGCAGTGAGTAGTATGGATAGTAACTGGATTTAGACTCATGAGCAAATTTCAGCAGCTCTTTCTGATCCATCTATTGGGGGAATATCATCAGGATAATTTCACCCCATCACTTCAAGTGTAAAGCGATTTTAGTGATGATGGAAGTCTCCACAGTGATGTACTCCCGCTTTGCTTCCTCACTTCTGCCCCTCTCAGGGCAGCTAAACAGTCTGGTTCAGGATTAAAATCTTCCCTCTCCCATGTATGCTCACTGTCTTCAGCGCTGATTCCAAAGGTAATCTAACACAGATAACTGGAGATGATTCCTAACTCTGAATTGCCAAGAAAAACCATAGAGTTGCAGTGTCAGGTGTTGAGGGTAGTTAAAGTGGCTGATCACAACTGTTTGCAGTAGAGGCACTATAGAAACCCAGAACCAAATGTATTCTGCCTGGCACCAAAAAGCAACATAAAACTTTTCAGTTTGCACAACTACAGAATCCACCAGAAGTGCTCTGAAAAGGCTTCCAGAGGTGCAGGAGGCAGAGGAATCTAAATGGCAGATATTTTCATTGTGACCATTTTCAGCAAAAGTGCCTTGCAAACATATTTCTATAAAGACAACACAGGGCTTAGGATGCTTCGACGGTAGCCAAAGCAAGCAGCAAAACATGTGAATGCCTCCAAACTGCTCCCAGGTTTTTGTTCCACTGCCAAAAGCTGAGACGTAGGCTCACAGCGTGAGGCAGCAAACTTCTCTGGCTTTATGGGCCTGCACATGAGGTGGATTTAACATAAGAGACTATTATGCTCCCCCCACATCTCCCCTTCTATTCCTCACTCAAGATTCTGGTTCAACAGCTTAGAGAATAACATGGAAGTGATTCAAGATCTGGCAATATTGAAGGCAGATAAAACAAGTTTGCCAATCACAGCACATATTTATCAAAACATCTGTGTTGTGAACCCTTTAGGAAGACCAGTTCCAGTGTGTTTCATCAGGTTGCTTCCGTCTTGTGCATGTGGATGGCCAGGTATTGGAAGATCTCTTAGATAACGCATGTGCTTCCTCGGGCTGCTCAGAATATAGGTCAAGGTGCCTGAATGACATAGAGCTTCTGCTCAGAAAGAGCTGGATAGGTACAGGTGCTTGCCTTCATATACCTCTCTGCTACTCAAGGAACTTGGGATGACCTCTTTATCTGACTGGTGGGGCATTATGCCCTAAGAAGCCAGTGAATCTCATCATTACAGGGCAACCTTTCTTAATTGCCCTTTTGACTTGCTTGTTGTCCTGAGATCCTCCTCAGCTAGTGGGAGTTAATTGTCTCCAGGGTAAGGAAATAATCTATAATTCCTACCTGCAAGGGCTTGGTCTCTCAGATATCATCATTGGCATTGGGAGCCTGACAGCAATTAAAGGCAGTTAGCCACTGTTTGGTGGATATAAACCTCTGCAGGCAACAGTTATTGTTTGCTGCTATTCCCTGGAGGAGGTGAACTGCTGCAAACTGCTGCATTTGCATCTTGAGCCCTTTTGCAACCCCCCGGCATAGCTGTGACCTTCAGGAACACTGCTGTGAAGCAACCATGAGGACTTCCCTTACCAAATCCTGGTTCCCAATTCACACGATGGCTGGAGATGTAGGCCTGGAGTTTACAGTGTGTTTTCAGGATGACCCTTGAGAAGTCTGCCCACTACATATGAGGTACATATGTAAACATAAAATCCCCAGATCTATATGAGTGGGAGCAAATCTTGTCAGAGAGAAACTTTGTTCATCCATGTATAATTTTCTCATCTGATGTCAACTTTCATAAAGCATATGGGTTAATTTTCAGATTAATGTGAAAGTTTTGCCCCTGTTTGTTTTGTATCACTTAAGAAAAGTTGATTGGATCCTTAAAAGGCTGTTGATCAAACCAACCTTTAGGAATCATATGGTAGAACTTTGGAATGAACCTGGATTTGGAAATCTTCATTTGAACCATCTTCTGCTTCAGTTTTGCTTATACATTAAAACATGCAGAGCATTATTATTAAAACAAGCAGTCGCTAATGCTCTGTTCTTTGGTTAAGTGGGTCATAAGAGATGTTATTAGATGATGCAGTGATTTATGAGGGTGTATTTGGAGAATGGCTGCTCTGGGTCTCTTGCCTATGCAGGAGTGGGAGCAAGTTATGAAAGCAGGGTACGGCAAGAAGTTTGAGCTCTCAGTGTGGAGGAGCTTGTGTGGGGACATAAGGACCTTGGGGTGGAAAAGGGAGAGTGTGGCTCTCTCACCTGGTATGTTGTGGCGAACCTGGGGGCATGGCCACAAGGAAGAGAAAACAGCATAGAAATGACAGTGACTAAAGAAGCTAGATAGCTTTGCCAGGAAATCAGAAGAGATTTTATTTTTCCACAGCTAAGGTCCTGTGCCACTATTAAAACTTTGCAAATGTAGCAACTGTAACTCCTGTAAAACACAGGTTATTTATCCCCCCTCTCTCCCCACCATCATTCTCTGCTGCATCAGCAAAAGCATCCACAAAAAGCATGTTATCTGTCACCTCTGATTTCTCCCTGCCTGATATTTGAGCCAGTTTTTGCCTTCGACTGCTCAGTTTGTTGTGAACAGCTTTTCAGAATTTGGAGAAACAAGCAGTTTAGTTACCCTTGCTTTGGAGTTGCATCAGTAATTTCTAAGCCTCTTACTCAAATCATCTTCAGTCTCTCCCTCCACTTCTGCTTCTGAACAAAGGGGCCAGAGATAGAGATCTCAATCCAGTGCTAGAAGAAGCTGTCTTCTGAACATGTTCATGCACGTAGAATATTTCCCAGAAGTAAATGCATTTTTCTATTCTCAGGGCTTTGCTTTGTGCATTGACATCAGACCTTGAGCAATAGAAATTCCCTGCCAGACTTCCCCTCTGCAATGTGCAAATTCTGCATATCAAAGCTATTGGGAACAGGATTCTTCTGTATAAAACTGATTTATTAGAACTTGTGAAACCAGGTTTTATTCACGTGGTTCTGCAGGTAAGCAGTGTGTTTTAAGTGTAGGATGGCATCACTAAAGGGTATTTCACTTGCTTAATGTCTATCCAGAGTGAAAACCAGGGAGCAACATGTTGAGTAGCCAGTGACAAATTAGGGGTGCAGTGATTCCTGCCAGGCATTTCAGGCATCAAACAACTACTGGGTTTTGCCTGATCAGCTTTGAAACCTTCTATTTAAGATCAAAAATTTTCAGATACTCAAAGCTTATGTTTTTAAAAGCCCTGTTACAGCTAGCACTTAGAGCCATTCTGTCCTGCCACTATTGAAACAACCCTCTTGTTTTCATGTCATCTGTATTTCCATGTGGTACCCATAGGATAACTCAGTCTGCATCATTTTCTACAGGCTCTCACTGCCTGGAATCATTAGGCTGACAGCTCTGGTGGGCCTGATCCTATCATGTGGGTATTTCTCCCCTGGGATCTTAGTTGGCACCGGCACCCAGCTTTTGAATATGCCCAGAGAGCTTTTGAATGGAAGCAAACTCTTGGATGGAGCTGTGTACTGTGGGTGACTGCAGCATCAGCACTGGTGTTAAACTAAGTGCTTGGTTGTCTCCGAGCTGCCAGGTTGTCACTGGCACCTTGAAGACCTTTTAACTCCCCTTCAAACTGATGGAAATCACAAACCCTTAGTTTCTTATATGTAGATGACTCCTTCAATTTCAGACTCTTCTGGAACTGCCAAACTGAGGTGAGTTATACACAAACATGCCAAGCTATCAGATCCAAAAGACTTTTAAATTACTAATATATTTCAGATGCAAAATCCTTACTATTCAATCTTCTTTCCTGCCGTGTGGCATAACACTAGATACCTAATCGCATTCCCTGTTAGATTTGCTTTTTATTGAAGTAGTGGGCTTATCTCAGTGCTCTGCTACTACTGCTACATACATTTGTAAATTAAATTGGTGTCGATTTATGGGTGTTCATATGTTGATATAAAACAGGGGAAAAGCAAAAATAATTCAGCCCTGCATATTTGAGCATGCAAGGGCTTTTTGTTTGCTTGCTTTGCTGAGTAAGCTACTCCAGGGGCTGGTTCTGATCACAGGGTTTCAGCCACGTAACCTCGAAGCCGATAGCGGCTGGTGGAAGTGAACTTTAAAAGTGGTGTGAGTCAGACTGGCATGAGTACAGAGAGCTGAATCATATTCCCTCTGTGTTTGCATCCATGTCTGTTAAAAGCAGATGAAAGGACTTTTTTAAAAAGGGATGAAGGAGAGATATCACATGGGGATAATGCAGAGATATATGAAGTTGCTTCTTACTTAGTTTTTGAAGTGTCAAATCTGAGGTTGGTCAGTTAGGGAATGGGATAGGCAAAATTACAAATTCTTGGAAGCTTATATTGATCCAGAGGAAAACAAAAAATAAGATGCTCCAATATGGAAGGTGACTTGAATATTTAAAGCAGATCTAAAAGTCTGTAGGTAATTTTGCATTCAGTTAAAGAAACAGATCAATTGAATGTTCCTCCCTGCACCCAAAAAGACATTTGGAGTCTATGTGCAGATGTATTCACTCAATGCTGCTTATTTACAGAATTGCTGTGAGCAACCTGAAACAAGCAACAGCAATCAATTATTTGTGAAGGCAAGAAATAGCCATGACTTTCCTCTGCTACAGGTGTGCCTGTGTCTGCATGAGATGGGAGGCAATTCTGAAATCTCATTCACCTGATGGATGTAGAAGGGAAACCCCTAGAGGTGAGGACACCCCACCAGAGACAAGCTACCTTCTTTCTGTGATTATCCAGGAAGTTTCTGTGATGCAGATGTGACAGCAATAGCAACATTTATTTCATGCTCCTGTTCCATGAAGAAGCTGTGAGTATCAGCAACCATGCAAAAGGGCTAGTTGGGGTCTGGAGAGGTGAGGCTCATGAAAAGAACAAACACTATCTACCCATCCTGGAGGAGCGTGGTAGTTACTTGTGGATCCCACTACCTAAATCCCATCAAAGTAGAAGCACAGCACTGCTATCTCCTGTTATTGTGGTTTGGGTTTGTTTTTTAAAATTATTCCAACATGTTAGTTTATCATTCCGAAACCCTGCAATTCTTTGACAGAAAGCTTCAATTTGTTAATCAGTTATGAATCCAAGTATCCCTCTGACACAAAGGATGGGGGTGAGTGGCTGTGATGAAGCACAAGAGGATTATTATAATCTCTGTCACCAGGGGGAACAGCCTCAGCAAACTTTGTTTCCAGCTCTCTCCTCAGGTCCCTACCACCTGGCAGAATGCTGTTATTGGGGATGGAGGGGTTCAGGATCTGTCCTGAGATGTCACAAGCTGAGGGGCTGCTGTGTTTGGATTTTTTTTGCAGGAGAGTTTAGCCCAGTTTTTCATCTAATATTACAATGGGGAACAGACAAACCGATGGCTCTTTTAGCCTGGAAAAATAAGGGAGTTGCTCACTGACAGAGATGTTCTGGAGTAACCTCTGAATTTGTCACAAAAACTGGAATAATTATTAAGACCTAGATCAATAAATGAGTGAGATATTAGTGTTAAGGATCTGTAGTGACCTTAATTAGGGTTATTAGCTTCACAAAAGATATTAAAACTGATTACTGCTGGAGACAATTTCACTGGGTCTTGGATCTGACCTCTGTGTTGTTGTTTTCTAGTAGAGCTAGTGTAACTACACGGGTGTTGCTCCTGATTTGCACTGCTGGAAGAGAAGAATGGAGTCAGCGCAGTTCCGAGATTTTCTGTAATGCCTTATTCAGGTTTTATAGACCCCTACTGGTTTCCTCCCTCTTAAACACTCTAAGATTTTTCTACCATAAAGGGTTGTTTGGAAGGCTAAGAGTATTCAGGAGGGAGGAGATGGTGAAGCAGCCAAAGGTGTGTGATGAATTAATGTAATTACTCAGCTTTGCACTGTAGTTCAGAGGTGTCCTCTGTAAATGTGCAGTGCCTGCATACTGAGCAGTTATAATGGTAATATAGCATCAACATAAAGAGAGACGGACACATCTGAGACCCATACTATTTCTAGATACGTTGCACTGCCACATCTGGCTCCATGCTAGTAGAATGGGGCTTTCATGCTATTTTTACTCCAGACTTTCTTTTCACAGGACTTCTGTTTAACTTCCCACTGCCCCCCGCCTCTTTGCCTCTGACTGCACTCCACATGCACTTGGGCACAACAGTGAACATATAAAATCACATCAGCAGGAGAGAGAACTTAACCTCTCTCTTCTACAAATCCACAGTAACTTCTGTTGTTGCTCCATCCAACCTTTCCTTCTGGCTGAATAACTTGGTTTGGTTATTTCAATCTGCTGAAAATACTGCTTCTAAAATAACCTTCCAGACTTCTTGTTCTGGCCCTGTCTTTGGACCTTCCCAGTGGACCAAACCTTTTAATCACAACAAAATTATTTTCCTTTAAAGCCTCATACACCCCAGCATGTTGAATCCAATTTCTTATCCTGGCCTTACCCATTTAACTCTCATCCACTGCTCCTCTATTGAAGTTTGGAATAACAGCCATTTCACTTTGGGCCAGTCACTCAAGGTTGTAAGGGCCAACTTAAAGCTCCATTCTCCATCAGCACAGGTGTGACAGTGGTTTCCATGGCTCATCCAAGCCTTTGCACAAATGTTCACTGTGTAAGGACCTCTTTGTGAAGGCAGGAAGCCTAATTATAAGAAAGTCTGTGAACAAAGTCCATGGTTGCTGTCTTCTTAACAGTATGCTGTCTTCTTAACAGTATGTCTTCCATACTGTTAAAGAAAACTAAAATTGGAGAGGGGTTCTAAGAGCCAGATCTACCAGTTATGTGATCAAGCAGTGCTTTGTTATGTTATGGGATTTCTCAGCTGGAAGATAAACCCCATAAATAACCATCTAAGAACCCACGAGAATGAACATCTTCCTCTCATAACAGATGGTTTGCAGAGAGATCTCAGTGAGACACTATTTACTACTCTACTGGAGAGTTCTGTTCTACTTTCTTACTGTTCAAGTCCTGCAGAGTCTACATTCAGGAGGGTGCAAGAAGTTATTAAAAAACATTTTTTCCCTTTCCTCCCCTCCTTGACAACAGCGTGAACATGGCATTGCACTCCTAAGAGCTTCTGCAAAGAGTCTCACTCCCACCATGAGACATCTCTAGGGAGAATTTTCCAGTCTTTGTATTTACGCGAAACTAATATAAGAAAATTAGGGCTGTACTTGGCTCCCAGAGCGAAAACTTTAGAAAGTGTTTTTAATAGATTTTTCTCTAACTGATTGGCTTGCCCTGTGGTGCAGCAATAAGTAGTTATGAGCAACTTGCCAATGAAATATTTCTCTTTGAGAGAACCTGTGATTCGATATATAAGCAGGAGTCCATCTGCAATGGGCTATTTTTAATATCCCTGGATCTGCAATAATATGTTTAATTAAAGCCAAAATGAAGTTTCTATAGCTCATTTTTAGGCCTCTTTTTCTCAAAGCAGCTTTGTGTAAATGTTCTTATGAAATATTATGAAATGGAATGATTTCAGATGAGAATACCAAGCCAAAATTGGAGTTTTTCCGAAGAATATTTTAAACAAAATGCAGAACCAAATGTTTGACGTTTCTGTGATTCTCAGTAATTTGAATAATTTATATAGCAGCTTCTTCCCAAATTGTTTTGAGGTAAACATTCATGACCAAAAGCAAAGTCATAGGTCAAAAATACCAGTGAATAATGGGTGCAACATGCAACAGCATAACACACAGGCGTGCTTACACACAGTCTCTCTTGTAATGAAAACAACCACTGCTCTGCTTCATACCTTAGTGGCTTTGATAATCACATGCAGATAGCGATTCGGTGAAAGACCTGTAACATCTGTGTAGCCCCATTTGTCCTTTACAGACATTGTTTCCTCTTGCTTGTGTTTTTATGCGCCCTAACTAATACGGACATTGCAAGCATTCAAGCCTTGGAAGTAAATCGTTTTTCTTTGGAATTTAAAGTCACAACAGCTTTAACTTTTGTTCCCTCTTGTTTTGTCTCTTGCTTAAAACAATAATAATAATAAAAAACATACTGTCTTGGTTAGGCATTTCCCGAGTCAGTACTAAACTAAACATAGAAATGACTTTCTGTAGGCAGCCAGAGTTCTTAGAAACACAGAAGTGTCCTTACATTAGGTGCAAAACACACTCAGTTAAATCTGTGCTGCCTTTAGAGCACTTCCAGCCTGTGTAGAAATGCATACACCAGAGAGGACTTTAGAGAGATGCTTATTTGATTGGCATTAAAAACAGCGACTGCACTTCTGGATCAGGTTCCCAAATCATGTCAGGTTCATTCAGCAGGGCAATTCAAAGGCTTTGATGGTTGTGCAGTTTACAGGAAGCAAGAGCTGTGGTAACATTGTCAACGGGTGATTTTGTGGGGGCCGTGTGGTAGAGTCGCTCTAAAGCTTCTGCTTGGCTGAGATCGGACCTCACGGTACAAGACTTTGTTCTCCAGTAGGTATCTGTATTGATTTTGGACGATATCAGACAAGAACAAGAATCCTGTTAGTCACCTCTATTATTATTGTTGTTGTTGTTGTAATCTTTCTGCATCCTGATGTTCTGGTTAGAATTTGCTGGTTGGTGATTATTTGAGGTAGATTGATCTACGCTTCGCTGCAAATGTTACAACTACACCAAGTTTTCATTGTGGGTCAAACTGCTGCTTTGCTACTTTCACCAGAACTGTGATGCTGAGGTTCAGGGGCTGTATGGTTGCCAGAAGGACTGATGTATTCACGTGGTCATCCAAGCAGGCATAGAAATAGTAAGGGAAGTCCAGCAACTGGAAGAGTTACTTCTTTTTTCCAAATTCATGCATTTCATCATGTCTCAAAAATGGACTAAATAATTGCAAGAGGTTTCCTGGTTGAGATAGGGTGAGTTGATTGGCAGGAGTGCAACATCCACGTTAGAAAAAGAACCAGCATCTTGATGTCGTGTTGACTTTTTAAGTGGCTTTTCAAATAAATGAGTATTTCTCTAGAACAGTTGGTAGAAATTGTATATGTCTCGGTTGACATGCACACAATTCTGCACAGCCCTATTGGATAAGCAGGAAACTAGAGCTGGAATTTTTTGTCTTTTTGGATAGAGTCAATATAGTGGGCTGCAGTAGTAACACTTTCTGAAATGTTCTATTTAGGCAACCATTTGTCTCCTTAATGAGAGAAAGCATTAGACAATAAAATAATTACAGTAGTCTCTAAATATTTGAAGATAGACAATTTCTCAGACAGTATCTTTGACTTTTTTAGAAAACAGAACAATGACCTTTCCCTGAAGGGATAGTGAGGTCTGTGGAGGCACTATGGAGGTTGCACTGGAAAAGCTGCAGATCAGGTTTTGCTGTTTGTTCAGTACTTTTATTATTTTCTGCCTCTTTTTTCCTCTTTGGTTTTTTTTTTTTGTGTGTTTGTTTGTTTCCTTTTTTTCCCCTCCTCTATACAGACCACAAACCCTCCAGAGCAAGAAGTGTCTTGCATGTTCCCAGGTTGGCTGGAAATTCCAGGGAGCATGGCAATTCAAGTAATGTAAAGCAACATTTGGTCTATGTTACTGCAAGAAGAGATTGAAAGTGAAAAGACATCAAGCTGGGGAGAGCATCAACAAGCGTCAGATGAAGGTACCATCCTGGTTGGCCATCAGCCAAGTTGCTGCAAGCCTCATTGGAGTCTGCCTTATGAAATGCCACTTCCAGCAAAGCCAGAACCTGCCCAGGAACAGAATGGGGCTGGGAATGAGAAAGCTTGTAACCACCAGTGAGATGAGCTTCTGGAAAAGCATCTTACCAGGATTCACTGAAGCCTTGTTTTACGGTAAAGTTTTGTTTTTCCAGACAATGATAAGACGGTGTGATATGTACCTGCAGTATAAAGACACCTGCACAGTGTCCAAAGAGGTCCCATCCATTGTTCCTACCATACTCTGCGTATTTAAGTAGGAAAACAAAACATTTCTCAGCACTAATGCTCATGTTTGTTCTGAACAAAACTCGAGTTCAGCCCTTTTACTCAAATCTATCCTGAACAGGGGGAGCTTAACCTTTGTCTACTGAACCCGCTGGAAGTGTGCTAAAGCACTGTAATTTGTTTCCTTTCAATCTCTGCAGACAAAGATTCTGAAGCTATAGAAAGTGAATAGGATAATTTCTTTAAAATGCCTTTTCTTTCTTCTCTCTTAATATTGCCTTTGGCAATTTTAAGCCTTCAAAGGCAGCTATGGTTTCTTAACAGTTTTCCTGACAGTCTGCACTACTGAAGTTAGACTTTAATTGAGCACACTAGCATCCAAACATGATATGCCGTGCAGCTGACTGATGAATTTTTAACTACCCTGGATACCTCAGGAAAAGTAGGCATACTGGTATGCCTACTTACTCTTCAGGTATTTTTCAGTTTGGTCTTTTCTTTTCCCAATGTGACCTCGTCTGCTCTACTATAATAAATAACAAGAGGGTAAATCAACGTCTAAAATCTAGATGGTGAACTTCATGCTGGTCAAGAAAAGATTATTTTTCTTTCCATAATCCCGAGGATTAGAATTAAAAAAAGAAACAGCTAAAAATCTTTCTATTAAAGAAGCCATTTTTAAAAAAAACTGAAAGAGAATAACTTTTGCTGATCAGACTTCTTATAGCTATAATGAGATTTATTTCTTTTAGAGGGGGATCTTGAAACTGAGTCTTCTGTATCGAGTACAAAGCTGTGGAGTCAGACTCTCTTTCAGATTCTCCCGATGTTGCTGTTCCAGTTTGCTGATCTTACCCACCCAGCGAGTTCATTACTCTGGCTTGTCTCTCGTTCCTGAAAGTTTTCATGAGAATTGTTGAAAGGTTTCATTTTTGTTCCACTCTGGAAGGAAAATCAAGTGTCAAAATCATGACGCCTGGGGCCTTGGGGTTCTCTTTTCCCTTTAATGGAATGAGATTGCTGTTTTTAGTCTGCCTCCATGTATTGAAATGACTTCTCAATTCAAATTGCCATTACTGAGAGGAAGGAGACGATTGCTGTTTGAATATCAGTTCCCTGGGACCTGCAACCTGCCTGGCAAGGAAACATGGTCAGGTAGGCTTTACCTCATTTAAATGCCATTATTCCAAGGATTTGCTCAATCTGTGTACCCTGAAGTGGGAGAGATACTGCAGAGAATGGAAAGATGGATGGCAGGCTTGGATGAATGCCCTGGTTAGATTCTCTATATTAGATTGTCATGCTTTTCCTGGCCCAGATGCTAACATCTAACACATTTTTAATACTATTGCCTGTTGAGATCCTATTAGAAAATGATTCAGAGTCTGGAAAGTTAGAGGGGAGAAAAAAAGTTAATTCCCTAGAAATAATACAGTCATTATGTGTATACACAATTCAATATATAACTTGGGTTTTTTATAGCCTCTCTACCATCCTGTACACCAGCTTTTTAAAATTGCAGTCACATTCATAATAAAGTAAATGCCTAATTCAAGTGATTCTCAAAACATTTTGTAATTTAAATTCCTATTGGAAATGAAAGTAATGACCTGCAATAGTTCATTAGTGGCCTTGCAAAGGTTCATTATTTCCTTTCTCTCCATCTTGCTCCTGTTTTTCTCCCTTTGCTAAAAGACAGGGGGGTTTAAAGGCTTAGGCTACCTTTAGAGCTATCCACCTCTAATGATCCATGAAAACGAACATTCTATTCCTAAATGAGGAAATCATCATTCCTTCATGTGTTCAAGGGGATAAGTGCGTTCACTTAGCAATCCACAAGAAAGCTAGATATTTCAGATAATTTTAAGGAATCATTTTATAGTCAGGACTTTTTTTTTTTTAAATTGTTCTAAAATGTCTAGTCAAATACTGAGAAGTCCAAGAAGTCCCTGCAAAGATGGATACAGACTCATGGGATACCTGGATGATGCCTGGGATGCTGCTACACCACCAAAGGTTTATCTGGCTCCCCATCGCTTAGAGATGCACAAGGAGGGGGCCCTCTCTGCGTTACAAGCTTCCCCTTGCAGCCTAAACATCAAATGGTGCTCGGCAGTTGGTGTGCTTCACCACAGCCCATCTCCACTGGCTTCTCTGTCAGATGAAGACTTAGCATCTGCCATGCAGATGATCCTTGGATTGATGGGGAAAATGACGCAGAGGAGAGGCAACATGGGGCTGCAGTGCGATTCTGCATTTCTTAGTCCCAGGAGCAGGATTTAACATTGTTTGCTCTGGAATGGTGTTATCCTTAAAAATATGCCATCTCGTTCACCTGTCTCTCTTATTGCCCTGAAGTCCTCCGTCCCTCGGCACAACTCCCTGTTTGTCTCCTTTTTGGTGGCTCATGTGGCAGCATTCGCTGTGGTGTGGAAATGCACAAGTGCTCTCTTCATCAAAGCCCTCACAGGAAAAATTCTGTGGGATTGAACCTCCTGCATCCCACATGGCTCAAGCACGCTCTGCTGTAGGGTGTTCTCAGAGGGAAAATAAGTGCAACAAATCTTAGTTGTATTTAGTTGCTCTCTACCCCAGTGATTTTCATTCTCATTAGCAAACCAGTCAGTATCCAGATGAAGACGGGTAGGGGCAAGCCTTAATACAAACCTCTTTAGAATATGAAATAAAAGATTGCTTGACTGTGGAAGTCTCTCAAAAGTACTTACCAGAAGTTAAGTTTCACTGACTACTTTCTATGTATGCAGAGGGATTATTTTGGCAAAGTATGCATGAAACAAAACCTGGTAACATGCTTAAAAGCATTACCTATTGTTGGAATTTGGGTTATTCAGTACAGTCATTAGATAACACCCAATAATTCTGTAAAAATTGATTTTTCCATCCTAAGGTCAATTCACTTTTATTGGATTGCTTCAAGCAGGTTTCTCCAAAGCACAATGCTCCTCTGTGAGCCACCAGCACCATGGCTGTTGCCTGGTTTGCTGATGCTTACATGAGGTCATCTAAGAACCAGGTTTGACTGAATTTGGACAAAGTTAGCTCATTTGACCTATGTTGAATTTCTTTTAGAAGAAAGAACTCAAGGAATGCTCTTTCCCAGTCTTCTGGTCTGGTTTCTGAGACCACTTCTGTATGACTGGTGAGACTACACTGGAATCATCTTCTTCCCTCTGTGCTGGAATACAGCTGGTCTCAGCTTCGTGTTACGCCTGCCTCTCAACAGAGAGAAAGAAAAGCTCATTTCCCAGTTTCTCATAACTTGCATGCACTGAGTTGTTTTCTTTTCAAGAGATTTTAGCTCTATTCAGATCTATTTAACACACCCATTGGCTTGCTTCCTTCCCCTTTAGTGTGTACTCTGGTGTGTCAGTCCTTTAGCCTTGCCCATCAGGTTAGTGTCAGATGTGATGCTAACCGCCTGTTCCAAATTCCACTTTAAAACAATATCGTTCTCACTTTGTTCACTATAAACTGACTACACAGTACCACCTGCTGATGGATCGACATCACAAACCTGGCTTTTATTACTGCTTTTTTTCAAAGGCAGAGTTGCCTGTGACAACCTTGCGCCTTAGCAAGGGGCCCTGCGTACGAGGTAGGTAGGAATGCTCTGGTGTTCGTGCAGTGCTTTAGACTCTGTCATCTGCTACCACTTAGCAAAAGGATAATGCTGTGTCAAAAGGGGACTTGCGCTTTAGAAGAAAGAGTGAATAGTCTCCATTTTTCGGAGCCTAAAAGGGCAGAAAAAAAAATAATAATCAGGCTATTCTGACTTGCATCAGAATTTGTATAGGTCCTGTATGGCTTACAATGCCCAGTGATCCTCTACATCTACTTCTGTCACCCATCCCAAAGTTCAGGAATGAAGTATTTGAGTATCAAAGTCATTATATTTCATTAGTCTTCATTAAGATGAGAGCTGATTTTGGTCTCATCTCTTAACTCAGAAGCTTTTACCACTGAGGCACAAAGCTCATCATCCTCCCCAAAATTCAGGAAACAAACTTGTGCAGTCTCAAAGGCTTGAGCCTTTACCATATGAGAAATACAGTGAAATATTGATTATAGTTTTTCAGTTGTTGATTCTGAATCTGTCACTCACCCCAGGAAAGTTCCAGTAACTTCTGGCCCAGTGAAAGCTTGCAGAATCTGCCCCTTCCTAGGGAACAAAATCAGTGTAATTACAGCCAGATAACTGTCAAAGAGAAACAGCACAAAGCCAAGAAAAAGAGGCGACAGAGCCAGAACTCGGTATTTTGCAAGTCTAGATTCTCATCTACCTCAATTATCCATAGGGCAATTAAGAACAGTCTAGCCTATCTCCAATAAAACTTTGTTTTCAAGAACCTCTTTTTTTGCTCAGTTTGCATGTTTTTCTCTCTTTATTTTCCTTTTTCTTCTTTTAAGATGTGAAATATGCTAGTGCATGGGTTTTGGTTCGGGAAGGCTTGCTTTTCTCTTTTCATTTCATCAGGACAGAGTTCCATTTGTTCAGCATCTGCACAGGACAACATCTGGAGCCTCAGGAAATTCAGCTGCTCTGTGTATGACGCTTAAATGAAATTACTTTTTCATGCACTTCAGAAGAGTATCAAGAGCATCTCTCTGACCAAACAGGGCCTTTTGTTCTCCTCCACCAAGTGTTTCTCATTAAAAATGTCATCTCCCTAACAAATTGCTTCATTGCCTTTGCAGCTGGGGTTATTGTTTCCATGGGTTTATACTTGTGTGATTCTCTAAGGGAGCAGAAAGCTAAGAGAAGTGAGGCTTGGCTTCTTCTCTCTTTGCCCTCTGCCTGCCGTGCTTTGATTTCCCACCTTTGGGGTGGGGTGCTGTATATTTACCTCCTTGACCCTTGGATTTGCACAGTGCTCAAGCTGCCAACTCAGTCCACGGGCAACACAGACCATAGCGTGGGACTGTCCATGCTCCCGCTGGGCTGCTCTCTGACTGCCTCAACTCAGCTCTCCTGGAATGCACACGAATGGAGGGTGAGGGCAAGGAAAAATCAAAGCGAGAAGTGCCCATTTAAATTGAGATTACGAGGGATTATTTTTAAATTAGAAAATCTGCTTCTTTCATAAGAAACGCAAGGTTTGGTATTTTCTCCGGTTAGTCTTCCTGAGGAGATTATGCAGGACAGTTGGGTCTGCAAGAAAACCCAAATTACCTTTAGGGACTTAGGAAGCTTGCTGTGAGTTTTCATGAAAAATCCAAGCAGAAATAAAACTAGAGGCTAAGAGAAGGAGCTGGAGAAGTTCAAAGGAAGACAGCATCAATCTGTACCTACTGGAACAGACTTTAATAGTGCAGACTATGGGCAATCCCTTACAATACTGAGCGATCCTGCAATAAATCTCACCTGACAGCATGGAAGTGAAGGTACAATACCATTTCCATGAAGAACTGCTTAGAAAATGTCAAAACCTCAAAGAAGTATTTTGCAGGGAGGATATTATTACAACCCCAAACATAAAAACCTCATTTTTTCTCACCTCTCACTTTTCAACCAGGATAGCCCGCTTTGTGCATTTTGAAAAGACCTTTATTTCTCCCTGGCTTGAAGAGAGATATATGCCAAAATCTTAAAATCACAGAATATTTCATGGTGGAAGAGACATGTAGAGTTCATCTAGACCAAACCTCACTCAAAGCATGGTCAGCTTTGAAGTCTAATTTCAAAAGGCAAGTTATAAATAATCTAGATGCTACTTCTCACTTGCATAAATGTTCACTGCGTGGTAACACACCATCTGCTTAACCTTATATCTCTTTATATCTTTTTTTTTTTTTTTTTTTTTTTTATAGGTGACTACAAATTACTCGTTAATTATTTCACCAACCATATAAACTTGCTGGGTAATCAATTTATACAGGCTTATTGCCCAGTTTCACAGTTCTAGTGTTAGTCCCACAGTATTTGCAGTTTTTCTTAAAAGTGTTGATTCCCAGAGTCGTGTGTTTTCCTGCGAATGAAGGTTTTTGGTTTTCCAAATGGCAGGAGCTACAGAGAGATGTTGAAAGGCTGATGCCTAAAGAATCATAAACGAAAACGTAAGTGATATCCCCTCGATTTTATGATTCTTCACAAATCCGGTTGTCCTTTAGACATTCTGATGTTTAGAACTTCATCTTGTAATTCTAATTTTTCCTTCATTTAAAAAAAAAAAGAAAAAAAAAAAAGAAAGGAAGAGTTGCAAACTAGTTTGTGTTTTTTTTTTCAGTTGTGGTGAGTGGTTTCTTAATGGAGTGGTTTTCTCAGTTTGTTTTCTCCATTTCATCTGGGACACCAGCAGTCATTTAGCTCAGAAACCACAACAGTTACCTTTGATCGTCTCAGGCACAACTGATTTTACCCTGTTACCTCTCCTTCTCCTCCTCCTCCTCCTCCCATCTCACTTCTACCCAATGAAAAAAGTTTCTCTGTGTTAAATATAGCACGAGTCAGACCTCCTGGGTGGTAGCTCCATTTCAGGCTGTAACAGAAACATTGGGCACCACACTGTGGAAAATAAGTATGTAGCAGTTGTAAATACACACGTATATTTATATATATATAAAATGGTGCTAGAACCCACAGTCTATAATTTGTGGGTGACCTTTAACTACATGAGGATAAATGGTTACAAATGAGGACCTCTGGTCTTGGCTGTTGTAACCTATTTTCTTACTCCTGCTAGTAAATCAAAAAACATGTACATCCATGGGGGTTTTTTAGTGTAACATTTGGCTTAGATTTAAGCTGGGATAACTGAACAAAGTGGAAAACCAAACAAATAAATATGATTATCCTGCAGTGTTTTGTTTCATGGAACAAGGTTCTGAAATAAGCAGAGTGTGTGGGATACTCTAAGGTCTGTAAGAAGACATGTGCTATTCCCGTAATGAAATCTACTCCCTGAATCAGGTCTTTGTGCTATTAGGAACTTTTTCTTCTGTTTATTTTGCTACATGATTGCATTTTTGCTGGAGCCAAGCAGCATGATTTTCAGGAGCATGATGAGTCTGGCGACATGAAGCCCTCTTCTTGAAGCACCATGTATGATCAGAGGGTAAGCTGGGTCTCCAAGTTCCAGGGTGTTCTAGGATGTCTGGTTTTAAAATGCACCAGTAAGGGCTATTTTGATGGGGATGTGTAGAGCATTTCCAGAATAGGATGGAAACGAATAGTTGGTTACAGGGAGATCATTAAGTAGCTGTTGGGTGATGGTGACTCCCTGAGAGCAACAGAGATTAAAATGGAAGGAGATACAGGACTCAAAAGCTATAAATTGTGTTCCCAATCCCTTAGATATTTTTTCCCTATCCTTAATTAAATGTGAACACACAATCTTTATCATATTCGTTCATCACAACACAGAGAAATAAGTTTTACCAGGTCTTCCATGACGTTTAAGGAGTTAATGATCCTTTGGGCTCTTGATTTGTCCACCTTACTTTCAGTGAGTTAGTTTCTCTGTGCCAGTCTCTGCTTCCTGCTGAACTGTCGCCCATCTGCCTTTGCTTTGAAGCTGAAGTATTCTTGTCACAACAGAGAATAAATGTTGGGCTTCATGAATTCATCAGCTTATTACTGAACAGAGGGAGCAAAATGAAAAACTCCAACCAAAAGCAAAAACCCCTGCAATCCCATCTGTATGTGGATTTTCTTTCTTTCATCTCTTTCATCCTTTCGTCATATCCATCTCCCCCAAAACTCATTTAAAATCTCTGTCATCTGGGCTATACCCTACACACTCGATCTCAAGGTCAGCTATTTATTTCCCATTTCCTTAGAGTTCTTGCCCCAGTCAAATCCCTGCCACATTTTATCTTCCTCTTACCACTCTGACATTTAAGGCTTTGTGGTTTGCTCCCATAAGCTCAGGAATGCCTTTCCCTGGGTCTGCCCAAGTATCCTGACCATAGAAGTATGCAGCTAACAGATTTCATAGGCGTCTCAATTCCAGGTGCTGTTGAGCACTTATCCAACTTTTCTGTTTTCACTCTTACAAAGCAGGTTGTTCTTCTGGGTTTCTTCCTCCGAGTGATAACCCTGCCCAGAGCTTCATTGCTGTGTGGAGCCTTTCAGCCAGCTGTGGTACCTGGAAGAAGACTGAATTTATCAGCTCAGTTTCCCTATAAAGACACTAAGGATCAAGAAGGAAGAATAGAAATAGCTACCTGTTCCATGGTGGAATTAGTGTCACACAGGGACCCCGGCTTGGTGATACCCTTGGTCTGGTACCTCTTTCAGTGCCTGCAAGACTGGAAACCTTATTTGAGACAGGGTATTCCTGAGAGGTAACTTCGCAGGAGAAAAGAAGGAAAGCACTGCTGGCATTGTGGAAGAAGGGCTACATAGGGAGCTAGAGAGGATTGGTAGTGGCAACAGGCTTTTAATTTGGTTACAGCTACATAAATAATTACAAACAGTGCCTAAACAGACAGTAAAACTTTGGGGGAAAAACAGTGGTGGTTTCTGAGTTGTCCAGAAAGGTCTTCAGCTTTTGAACTGGGGAGGATGGGAATGGAAAAAGCATTATGAACATGAGTCTTAGAGAAGAAACGAGCCTAAGGGGCTAGATTTCGGTTCCTTTGGACCCAGAGAGGAGATACCATGCCTGGAAAAAACTTGGAGTGCAGAAGCAGGGCTCAGGCAGCAAAAAAGCCCATAGTAAGGACCTGTGATACTCTCCAGATCACACGGTGTTACTGATGCCCTTAGTGTGGTTACTGCTCTGCCATTCTGTGAGTCCTCATGTGCTGCATTAAACCCAGGGGCTCTTTACACACTTACGGTACAGAAATTAATCTTCACAAACAGTTCCCTTGTCTGTGTACTCCTCAGTCTCACTTCATCTCCTGTACAGGTTTAAGGAACTGAGCGGCTCCACAGCCTCCTGAAATATTTCCCGACAGTATTTTCCTTGTTCTTTTACTGAGTTTCCTGATGGTTTATCCTTCTGGTTATCACAGAGCTATAATATCTAACTGTTTCTCATGAGAGGAAAACAACAACAACAAAAAAAAGGTCAGCAGAAATAAGGTTGGAATATCTCTGGTTCTTGTCTTCTTTATGGTTAAAAAGATCTCTTTCCTTCAGATGTGGAAGGATGGTGATACTGTGAATGTCATCCTGCTTATGATGGAAAAGGGGAATGTTTTTCATTGTTTCCCAAAGGTGCTCTAACTGGATTTGTCTCATTTCCTTCACAAGCTCATTCCACAGCTGCATCTCTTCAGCCAGGAGACTTTGTCTCTGGCTTTTGCACTTTTTGCTCTGGACTGTGTGATTTGCAGTGTCGTGGAGAAGAAGTATAACTGTCCAGCCAGCATACAGATGGAGAGGAGGTTTGCAGTGTACCAGGCACTGTACTAATTACTCTGAAGATTAGCTCTGAGTTTCTCAATTAGGAAGAGAGGCAGACTAAGAGCAGGTGGAATCCATGGACTGGTTTGTCAGGCAAAGGAGCAAGTCACAGGGGAGTCCTTGCTTTTGGTTTGTATTTGCCTTGAAATACTGTGTCTGAACCATGGACACTGTACACAGCTCCAATACAGACACATCTGGGGATGGCAGGTGCCTTTTCTCTCAGTTATTGATGTTGTGTCATTGCTATTCTTTTGTTTTTAATATATCTTTCTTGTGCAAGATTCATTATTTTGGCTTCTATACCTAAATCCTGCTCCCTGAAGAGGTGGGAAATCTCATTTCCAGGAATTTGTGGCTGTCTCAGTAAACTCTTAAGAGCTCACCAAGATTAAGGATAGCTTTCTGCCCCCACCTCCTCCCTTTTGTTCCTTTTTGCTGAACCCTGCGTTCAGACTGACAAGGTACTCACGTGGAGCCCTTCAACCAAGGATGGGGCACAAACATTCAGCTGCAACCCCCTGGGACCTACGCTCACCTTCACTGTGGATGCTGTTTGCATTTTTCCCTTTTGTGGCTTCAGTGCTCTTCCCTGATCACATGAACCAGTTCCTTCTGATTCACGACTGTGTGGAGGCAGCTAAACTGGTTCCACAGAGTTGCTTATTAAAAACTACTTCCATTTTTCTCCATTTCCTTCTGCTGCCACCCCTTTGTTCATGTTTGAGTACAAGGGTGATTGCACCCTCTTTGCCCACCAAGCTCTGGTTCCAGAAATCCATCTCCATGCTTCCTGGCCCTACCTCATGGCTTGTTGCTAGTAGTTGGCAGCACACCTCGTTCTGGGAGGTGTTTCGGTTACTGGTGGGTGAGTGACTTGATTCAGAGTTTGGTTTGGATAAGCTCCCATAAATTGTAATGCTTGACTGTAGGTTATCCAAGCTATCTGGGCCTCTTGAGACTCTAAATTGGCCTAGAAGATCCAGTCTGCTTTCTGAAATTTTGGCACTTCCTGATCCCAGAGAAGCTGCAAATAACATGGCAACAGGCTCTTGTATGAGAGGTCAAAGCTTCTGCCTCATCTCAGCTGGATCCTGCAAAATGAGTGAGCAAGGAAACAAGCTCATTAAACACAGCTACACAGTCAGGTGGGAGATCAAAGAGATAGCAAGGAGCTCCCTGGTTCCTTGTGCTTGAAATGTACATTGCCAGGACCTGTGGGTTGGCATTTGATAGAGAAGGGACTGGAGAGATTGTCTGTTGGCACCAAATGAGATTTGGTGCCTCAGTCCGGAGGTAAGTCTGGGTAGAGGAGGGATGCCGTACCATAAAAAGTGCCCAATGGAGTTGGCTTTGTGTAGAACATATAGCCCCTCATAACTGTGAATAGACAATTATCTCTAGTGCCAGAGCTAACACAATATCCTGTCTGTAGGGAGGGTAGGAGATTTGGAAATAAGGAGGCTGAGCAGCTCCTTGGCAGAGCCTCACAGGTTCCAGCATGCAGTAGTTCGGTGACTTTCAAGCCAAAGATCTCATCCAGATCATTGTATTTAACAGCCACCAATGAACCTACCCTCCCAGACTTTACCTATATAGTTTTTAAACACATTAACACTGGCAATTTATAATTATTGTCAGGAAGATTGATGTGGAAGGAGAGAAAGTCCAGTATTTTACAAATCTCTATAAAGATCCAGCTATTAAAAAAAAAAAAAAAAGAAAGAAATGTGGTTAAAGATTTGTGTAGGTTCTTCTGTAGAATAAGCCTCTGATTCTTAGAACTGCAGCTGTGAATGGATTCCTTACAGAGCATAGGGATGGGATAGAGCTTATACCTGCACTGCCAAGTCTGTGAGACAAAGAAAGTGATCCTCTGACCTGATGATGTCATTTATTTTCACTCATCTTTGAATCCATTTTTCTTATCTCAGCCCAAAAGCACTGGATAAACAAAATCACTTTGCCAAACGTGGACATTAGATGGGAGGGGAAAAAAACGTTATAGCTGGTTCTTCAGAGCAGTTTGCAATGTCCTGGGTTTTTTTTGCTTTACATACTGCAACCTTTCTTCTCTCCAGCTTCATTCTGGTGTGAAGCCCTTCCTGTCCACATGGTATATTACGCTTCATGTGGACGTCATGAAGATATTGCTAAATCATTGCTGTCTTGCCAAACAACTGGCTCTTCCTCCTGCCAATTTTTATTCAGCCTCTGAAAAGCTACAGGACTTGTGCTGGGCCTCAATTCAAACTTAAATGATGTGCTCAGTTACAAACACAAAACAAACTGCAGGACACTAACAAAGCAGTTAGGTTTTGATTAATTCTTTGAAAGGGTTAACGGGATTTTTTTTCTTCTTCTTTTTTTTTCACCCTCTAAAGGGAAAAAAAGACAGAATGAGAGACCCAAGTGGACACAACTAGAACAAAGCCCTGTTTATGATTAGTATGGCTGAAAATATCCATGTTAGGCCAGGTGCAGATGGCTAATTCCCCCAGACTACAAGCCAATTTAAACCATAATTCCTGAGATAGACCACTTTTCCCTACATTAATGGGAACCAGCTGCCTCCTATTAATAATATGGATGATTACAAGAAAAAAAAGTGGGGGAGGGAGTAGTGAAGTTAGAGAAGATATTACTTTCCAGACTGTTGGCTGTGTCCTGCTGAGGACAATATGGAAAGCTATGGAATACAAGTCTTGAAAAACCTGTCAAGTTAAATATGCACAGCGTGTTTGCTCAGAAGAAGGATCAAGTTATCTGTGTACTTCTGTGTTTTGGTGACAAGGTTATTTAAGGGGTAGCAATTGTATTTATTTAGTTATTTGCTGGTTTTTTGCTCTTTTGCCTTCCTTCTGCTGACACTGTATGGTTTTGATTAGCTTCCTAGGAGGGGAGCCCATTGCCCTTGGTACACTGAGCCTGGCTGTTCCCACTGGAGCCTGATTTCGTGTGAGATTGTAGAGTACATCAAAGCAGAAGGACACCAAATGATCTGAAGTGTTCTACTGAGAGCCTATCTTCATTCACATGTCTTAGTATCCCAGCCCTTACACGGGTCACCGCAACATCTCTCTGGGGTGTTTACTGTAAAGAAGAAAACCCCTGCTGCCCATATCCAAACTTCAGAGGAGCATTTAAAGCAGACATAGCACAGGTAACGGAAAAGAAATTATTGATTTTATGTATGTAAATGGAGCATAGGTGAGTTGACAGTGTCTCTTTAAATAATTGAAAAATCAGGTTCAGCTGACAGTAGCTCAGTAGATAATGAGGCTGGTTGTGGAAGAACGTGAATAATTAGAGAGTGGGGAATCTTGCTGCGTTGAATTGACCCTTGGGGGCTCAGAGAAAGCATGATTTGTGGCTGTTCTGAAATGCCAGTGGTCTGGTCCAGCATTCCTCTTGTCAATACAAACCTTGTGTTTTTATTGGAAACACGTGTCAAAACAAAACAGCGTTTGAGGCTGCTGCTGAGAGAAGGTGGGCGAGTCCAGAGACAGCCAACCTGTTTTTCTGTTTGTTGCCAAAAATACCCTGCTGCTGCTGCCCATCATAGTCAAATGGAAGGACAGATGGTAACCACCTTCATAGTAAAGAAATTGTTGCTATACTGGTATGTACACATAGAAAAATATATTACTGATTCTGATGCTATTCTCTCCTTAATGATGTTATTCCCACTCAGAAAATTAGAGAAGTCAAGGTTACTATGGAATCCTGCTGTACCTTGGGGATGCCCAGAATGAGACTTTTGCAGTGCTTCCCCGAGGAAGAGCTGTTGCAGTAAGCCAGTCCTGACATTTCCTGGACAGGCACAAGAGCATTCAGTGAAGACCTGCCAGTCATATGTTATATTTTACTCCCTAAGAGCTGCCAAAACATTTTGAAAACTGCAAATTATTAATCTTGGAACCATTACCTGCATTATAGAAAAATCAAAGTAAAGAGGTGAGAGTCCTAGTATTTGGTGTTTACACAAATAAGTCCTTTGGGTGTGTTAGTATTCTTTTTCCCAACTTAAAATTATTTTGTTGGGCTCATGTTAAACATCTGCCTTTTGCTGTGCCCTCCTCCCTATCCTATTCCATGAGATGGTTTTATTTCATGGGTGAATTGAATGGTTTGGAGAGCTAAAGAACCCAATTTGTAATTTGCTTTTAGGGGTTTTCAAAATGAAAGGCAGGGAGTGGAGTAGAGTATTTAGTTATTAGTGTCTCCATATTTCTTTCCCTTGACCTACCTGTCTCATCGTCTTGTCAGATCTTCACAGTCATGATTTGAGGCAATAATATTGGAAACTGTAACACATGAGTCCTATTTAGGCCCAGCACCATCAGATTTCTGGACTGAATCTAAGCTTAGTTGGAAAAGCAAGTGGGTATCGCTGGCAGAAGGAGGCATGGCTGTCATAGGCTTTACCAAGCTCAGTTTAACACAGTAGAATGTGCTCTGGCATCTTTGTTTGGTTTCCATTTTAAATATAAAATTAAAGACATATTTACTTGGTTGTAGGTTTTAAGGATGATTTACAAATGAAAAAAAGAACTCACCAGCACTCCAAGGTCTGGTCCTTGTGACATCAGGAAATAAGTCTCCATTCAGCTTAATATGATTCCTGTAACTGCCCAAACCTGCTTACATACTCCCTTTTGGGCAGCTGGTATAGTTGTCACTATTCCTCATGGCACCTGTGATGGCTTCCTAGGTATTTCCTAATGCTCTTGAATAGTTCAGGAAATAGAAACTGTTTGCATCCAAGTTCTGAAGGATTAGAGCTGAGTTTTGGATTGGAGGCCCATGGAGGTGGGATGTGAGGATTTTCCTTGAGCTGCAATTCTTCACTGCTGCCACAAGCACATGTAGCTCTGAGACATTCTCTTTCAAAGGTCAAGATGTCCCAAAACTTTCAGGTAAAACTCAATTTATTTCCATATTCTGAGATCTTTCTCAGTTGTCACTGTTATTTCTCTGAGTGAATACCATTTCCAGTTTAGAAGTTGCAGAGAACTTTTTTTATAGTCAATACTCCTTGTGATGATTGAACCACCCTGTGATGATTATTGTGTGTGCTTCAGATACAGTTCATGTGAATGTTTTGCCCTCAGTAATAGTTTTATAAAAAATAATTTCCCTTATTAATTAATTGACAAGCCCAACTGAGTCTTTAATGGAATGTCGAAAAAAGATACTAATTCTAGAAACCTAAACCCTCTTGTGGTCTCTGACCGAGCCGTTTGGTTTTATTTGTGCCTCATGCATTTTAGTGTCCTCATCGTTTACTGAGCGAAGACTCTGATATGAGTCAAGCACATTAGGGAAAAGTTACTAAAAAGTAAAAAATTCTGGAGATCCTTAAATTGAAGTAAGAGGATCTGCTAACCAGCAGACTGAGCTCTGGATGGTTCCATTTGAAGACCTCGTCTGTCAACTTGGAATTGGCACAGGCAGCCCTTGGATTACAGTGGAATTATAAGCACACTCTTCTCACCGCGGTGGCACAATTGATTTGAAACTAGGCAGATCTTCTGTGTTTACTATTTGGCAGGTTCTGTGTTTTTGGCTGGCAGCCATGCTGAAATGTGTTTAGTTTTAATTGACAGCCATGGTCAACACTGCAGATCCCAGGTAGGTACTGCTAATCCTGACAAGGCGAGGCAGAAACAGACAGCAGGCTTGTTTTCCAACTAGCCGGAGACTCAGTCTTGGGGAAAGCAAAGGCACTATGCCTGTGGACAACTGACCTTCAGGATCTCCAGCTTCATACTCAACACCTCTTTGTAAGCAGCCCCTAATCTGTTGCAAGCAAAATAATTTTGTGATCAGCTTTCATGCAATGGGAAACCAGGTGGTAGTATTCTTGCACAAGAGGTCTTATTAGAGCAGAGAGGCATCCAGAGTTGTATTTTCTTGGATCTGAGGCTTGAAAGCAAGAAAAGTTACACACAGACCTGTAGTTTAAAATATGAGACATTCCAAAAGTGCATATGGTTAGATTTATGTAAGCCACAGTATGTAAGGGTTTAGATTTACCCTCCTAGTCCTTGTGAGAGAGTTTCAGCCTCATTCTCAAGAGAGGAGCATAGAACATTTACAAAAGTAAAACTAAAAGAATAGCATATGCATAGACTTATGATGGCTTAGTCATGACATCTAATTAGGGACAGCAGTGATTTCTGTGAACCACAAAAATGTCAGTTTCAGTTGGCATAAAATTCCACAAAATAATACTCGCAACTATCTCTCAGTCTATCTGTCTCTCTGTCGATCAGTTGCTTTTGTGTGCTTTATTATTAGTGATGCATTCCTTCTCATGTTATTGTCTTCCTTATAAGATAATTTCTCAAGGAATTCCTTAACTTCTCCCTTAAGTGCCATGCATTTGAAGTAATGGCTTAACAGACTTCCATGATACAGAGACTTGCATTTATGGAGAAAAGTTTGCACCCAAATATCAGGACAACATGCCTCCTATCAGCATTTAGGTGTCACCCTTATAAACAGTTTATGGCTGTTTATATGAAGAAAAAGAAACAGCGTCAAGTTAGATATTACCACTGAAGGTAGAGATTTGCTGTTGCAAAAAAGAACAAAGGAAATTTAGTGTGTCACCTGGGAGTAAATGAGATAGTTGTTCTATCCCCATGTTGTTGGATCTCCCTTTAAGAAAGTGCCCCAGACCCTGGCACAGTCAGTGACAGCTTCAGAATATGAGTTCAGTGAATCATGGTATTCCCCAGACTCCAGATACAATTACTGGTGGTATCTTTGCAGACAGACGTCTTCAGAATAACATAGCATTTATGAGTTTGGATTATTTCTGAGAGCTGGTTTTTGAATTGGGGGAAGTTGAAGAATATCCCCTAGTTGCTAATTTTTAATGGTGCTGCAAGATCAAGGTGGAGACCTGGCTGTTCCAAAATTTCCAAAAGGCACTTCCAATAGAAGAGTAGCCCTATTTTCTCCTTCAACAGGTCTTTAAACTGTGCAGCACTCGTTCATCAGCCTCAGACTTTGATTTGGCACTGCTATGTTGTGCAGATGTAGCAATCACATTTGCAAGCCTGGAACTAATTAAAAATGGAATATTTTAGATCAGTCATGGTGAGTGTGGCCAGATTTACAGGGAGAATACAAGTGAGCTCAAGGAGCAGAGTGATCTAGCCTTTTAAAAATGTCCCTCCTTTAACATTGGTACATTACCTACAGGCCAATTGGGTTGGTCCTCTACAGTGGTGTCTTTATGCACCCTCAGGCTGGCTAAAGCGGAGCTCTAAGGAGACACAGGCGTTTCACGGTTTGCTACGTTTCAGATGCATGGAGAATCGTCTTTAAAATCTGCCTGGCAAGACACAGCTTTTTTAATTCTCTTTTTTAAGAGGGCATGGTTGTCAAGCCTGTCCGTCAGTTTATCAGGATTCAATGATTTAAAGACAGTGGGGAATAGAAAAACCAGGAGACCAGGACAAAACCAGGTGAGGAGACAGATGTGGCTCTAGTCCTGTAGCAACCATATGTCTAATAGCTGCACAGAATGGGGTAGGGCTATCACAGGTAATACTGTTACCTAAAACTTGGCGGCTGTGCTCATTTCCATGAACCTTTCCAATCCTGTGAACTTGACTCGTGAGTGACTGAAGAGAGAACTCGCCTGCAGACAGCACTGTGGGGTCTTTGGGGAGGAAAGATTATCCACAGAGCAATTACATGGTAGGTCACCATCATTTTCTCCCTTGCTTAGCTCAATATTTTCTAGGCTTTGCTGCTCCTGGCTGCCAGCTCAGCACCTGCTCTACGCTGAGTCAAGCTTAGAAACAGAGAATAAGGCCTATGATCTCTCCCACAGTGTAGTCAGGGCTTATTTACGGGTCAGTGTTTTTTCCCTTTGCACCTCCACCAACAGCTTGCTCTAGCTGTGACTGGCAACCAGTGTGCCACGGCACCAGTCACTGGCACTCTATCACGGTCTGGTGGGGACATCAGGTTCCCATCACCACTGCTTTGCATCACCTGGTTGTCTCCTGGGCAGCACCCGGCTGCGATTGCCTTGAGTTGGGATCTCTTCACTGTGTGCTAACTCTCTAACAGGCTATTTGATTAGCTCCTTGGGAGACTGCCTCTGGGCAAATAAATAAGTGATGATAATAAGGCTGTGCCCTAGATGTTGCTGCTGCTGCTGGGGAATAGAGAGCTTCCCTGTAGGTTGCCATTCAGATGTGATACTTCTTGTATGATGCTCAGGTGGTAAAGTCTGTTACTGGTTTGTATATAAGAAGGTGACTTTTCAGTCTTGGTCCCCCAAAAAACGTTTGTGATTTGCAAACCCCAAGACAAACAGGTAGTTTAGTATCATAGAGTGATTATTTTTTTTTCCCTTTTAATCCAAGACCTTTAGAATACATTTGTAGACAAAATGGTGAAGTGTTGAAGGCAGGTGGAGCCACTGCTGTGGGAGGTCATTGGGGGATGTCTCCAGCCACTTGAACCCAGCTTTCCACTCCCAGAAACACACTATCACCAAGAGGTTCCATGCAGTTCTGGTGAGGGTATCCAGCAGTTTATCAGCCCACCTTGAAGAATAACAAATAACAAATAAACTTTTCTTAAACACATCGTGGCTTGCAGTCTCTGCAAGGTTTTTTTTGCAGCATGGCTTATATTACCATTAAAATGATTTAACTGGAACCTCTGCTCAGGAGCATTGTAGGTGACACGTTCCCTAGCTGCAGTGTATCCAAACAGATTGTTGCAAGGCCTTGAATAAACACTTTGTAAGTCTAGGTCTGAAGCAATATACATCAAGCAGCATTTATTTCATGGGTGCCAACTAGGTCTTATATACTCCTGACAGAGCAGGCAATGTTTTCTATCAAATCTGGTGGGTGTAGACAGAATACCTATTAATAATGTGGCAGGAACATGACTAAACACAATATTTATGGCTCATGCAAATGAAAGTCTCATAGATAGTTTGCTTAAAAAGAGTGAATGAATTCTGTGGTTAATGTTTGAAATAAGTAAGAGAATAAGAATAATATTAAACATTTTTCTCACAGGCATACCTACACGTACACTTTTATTCCTCTTGTAATCTGAGGGATTGGTGCTTTTCTCAGAGTAGGCTGAATGCATCAAAGCTGGTCCATCCATTGATTTCAAGAGGTTCAGTGTTAGGGTCAATACAATGTGGTAAAAAAAATTAGACTAAAGCCTTCAAAATGTAGCAAAAGGAGGAAAATCCCAGGTCCTTTTTTTTTTTTCTTTTTTTTTTTTTTCCATGTTACTATGGTGAAATCCCAAGTTCATCAGTTGATTTTGATTATGAGTTTAAACTGTGCTTAAATGCAGCAAGACCAGGTCTTGGCCAACGTGGTAGTCATTAGGTGGTGAGTTGTGTGCTAAGCACCTTAAATCTGAACCTCATCCAAACCCCAAGTCTGCAGAATGGAGATGGAAATTCCATGAAGTGAGGCTTCACTTTGGGTATTCTTGCTCTTTTTTGCTTTCACACAAATTAGTAGAGTTCTAAAAACAGCTTCTAACTCTCATTTCTACTGGCACGGCTGCTATTGATCATGTCCAGAAAGAGGAATGGAAAGACACGACAGAATTGGCAACGATCCCGAGCCTGGGAGTTTGGATCTAAACCATGATCCAAACTTTGCTAGAGAACAGGAGGGTTTTTTTTTTGTGTATATGGAGGTTTGACTTAATCTCTTGTACGTGCATGGAAAATCCATAGTGCTGGAGTACACCTTTTTCTCAGTGGATAAGATCTATTGGATCTGGTGCTCTGGGGTAACTAGCTTGGTGAGGAAACTTTTAATCTGGGAAGAGAGTGGCCTAAGCAAAAGCAGCATCTGCAGGGGAGAGGGGTCTCCAGCCACGGGAACCAGGATGGCAAGGAATATTCCCAGTGTTCCCAAACATGGCCCAGCTCAAATGTCTCATCTAGCTTTTTTCCAGAACAGTCTGGGGGTTTTTTTGGTTGTTCAGTCAGCTGGAGCAGGTATAGTACTTAAAATTTGATTCACAAATGCTCCCATGAATAAGCTGGAAACTTTAGTCAGCATGAAGATTTTGGTCACATTGTGTTTAATACTTGTCCAATTTCCACAGGTTCGTTTTGTTGGGTTTTTTTTCTAATGAGTTACAACACATTAAACTCATTGTTTTCAACCAGCTGTTTGCACCTGGAAGTGCTATTATTATAATTTATCATTTGCTGGGTTCATTTTTTTTTAGTTCTTCAATCTCTCCACTCAAGAAACTGAATTGTTAGCATGTGACTGAGCCAACCAGTGTCATCATTGTTATTAAAATCAACAAAATATAATACTGTACAATTTGCAAAAAGACAACAGATTGGCAATTGCTTGTCCAAACTGTATAATAAACATGTTCCAGTAACGAGTGGCTTAGCAGAAAACAGGAGAGAAAAGACCACAAATAAAATCAATATTATTATAAATATTATTTGCCACAAGTAATTTGAAAAGCTCCGTTTTTATCCAAAACATTTGTTTTAAATTATATGCTGACATATTCTGGAAATAACTATGATAGAGTATTTTTAAATTAGTAGTGCACAAAGGAGGTTCTTCTTTATATCCTTTTTCACATCAACAGTTTCTGCTTTCTGACATGCTAAAATAGACTTGGATAAGGATTTATAAATGTGTGTGTGCATTTATGCATGTACATGCCTTTATTTATTTATTTTCTGGTTTGGACTACAGAATTGTGTGCTTTGGGAAGCAGGTGGTTTCCAGCATTTGAAGAGATCTGCATGTTAAATGAGTCATGTTTTGTATTGTAGGGAAGTATTGCTACACGTATTTTCATGACATTACTTTCAGGCATCTTTTTGAGTTCATTTCCAAAATGCTATGAAAAAGTGATTTGCTTTCTAAATGGAATTGCTCAGCTGAAAATAATAAATATCCTATAGCTAATGTGGAAAGTAAATATGTCAGAGGTGATGTGGAAAACGTTGGAGCAGACTAAGCTGAAAGGATAAGTTATCTCAAGTAGGAGTCAAACAAATCTGTTGCAGAAAATCCAACTTTTACCAGAGTCAGGACAGTTTGGAAACCCTAGATGAAAGACCTTTGATTCCCATGGAGGCTTCAGGAGAACCAAAACTTGAGTGGATGAGTCTGTCACTACCTGACCAACACATCCTCCTATTGCCCCTTTCTGGGCATAGGATCCAGATGTCAGTAATGCACTCCCATTATGGGATGGCCGAGTGCCCCGTGGAGGCACATGCAAGCTGGGAATGTCATGGACTTATAGTTTCAGTGGCAAACACATACCCACATCCAGGATAAGCACTTCTCTAGAGGCTTTAGCAATATTGGAGATCTCTCTAGGAGCTGAAGTTTCCTTACTTTCTCCCAGGAAGCCTTGATAGAAATGCAAATCAAGAATTGCAGTTTCAGCAGCGCCACGTATAACTGGTTGAAAGTCACAGGGGGTGCCTGTCCTATCACCATACGGTGTTTTATACCACAGGGACTCCCTCGTGACTAGATGCACTGTCAAGTGTGTATGCTGTTTTCCTGGCTTTACCACCAAATATCACATTGGCTAAGGGTTGTCAGACAGCTCTGATGGGTGTCATCTCTGCTTTTGAGAGCATCCATCTTACCAAATCTCTCAGATCAATTCTTCAGTTTGGCTACAGAAATTAAAATTAAACATCTTACCCACCAGGAAAACTAATTTGAAAATACATTTTTAACCCCAGAACAATCTTTTACCTGCAAATTTAATTGTGTTCCTTTAAGAAGATGTAATTAAGTATCCTCATGGCAGACCATCAGTTTTTACAAAGCATCTCTAGAGCAGATAGACATCATTACTAATACAATTCTTAGAGGTGCAGGCAGGAAATAAATTGGTTGTCATTGGGACGTCATCAGTATAATGAACATCTGACATGTAGGCTGTTTGTTTCAGATGCAGCAGACATAGATGAGGGGGAAAAATTGTTAATAAGAACAGCAGACAGGACATAGCAGACTGTATCTGTCTCATGAAACATTATTTGCTGCCAACACATCACAGTAAAGAAAGTCTGGTCTACCTGGGAATAGATGAGAAAAATAAAGTAAAAATACACTTTCAGGCACATCCCAAGAAGTTCTGCGGAATAACATGGTTTGTATCTTTGACTTTTTTTTATTGCATCTCGGTAGCTACTTTCATTTCAGGCAGGAAATTGGTAGTTTGCCTGTCTTTTATTTCCATTTACCACGGCGGCAAAATTGAACCTTTGATTTTTGGAACTACACCATCTCCAAGAGAAATCAGTAGCTAACATTGTCATTCAGACAAATACAAAGCAGAGCTGGTTCAAGTTTTGCAAAGCCTATGGGAAAATTTTGACATGCAGAAATGAATACCCAAATGCCCTCGGCTGCCTTGAGGATTTCCGGCAGCGTCTGCAGGATGCGGGGGAAAAATTCCAGGGTTGAAAACAGCTGAAAATGTTCCACGAATAGTGTCTCAGCTCAGCACTCTTTAGTCTGCCTCGTCTTACGTGGATTTAAGCATATGTTTATTGTTAAGGGAAGATGCTAAATTCAACGAGAACTCGCTGCTTTTCCTAGCAGGACCTTAGCTCCTTTTCTGATTCAGGAATTATTTGCAAAGTGAACCTAGACTCACTGTTCATTAATGAGTTTGGACGACGTACGCTCTTTGATTCAACCTATTCAATTGATGTGATGGGTGAACTAAACCTCACAATATGGTTTCTTTTCCCAGTTTTAGATGACTGAAACACACCAAAGGAGAAAATTTTCACTTTGTTTGCTTGGAGGAGTTTTGTATGAACAGTTGCTCATGTTGAAGGGATTAATGAAAGGATTTATCAACATACTCGCACAGATCCCCACTTGTCTGGCTACGTGTGAGCTAAAACCCCACAAGTCAGAGCAAACTACAAGTAAAGCTATGGGAGAGTGTCCTTATACAGCTACAGCAACTCAAAGCACCGTGCACATCCTGAGCTGATTGGGAAGCATAAATAATCCTCCACACGAAACGCTTTTGGCCAGAGAATACACAATAGACAGTATAAAAGTTTACGTGGAACCTGAAAGAGATAGCTAACCCTCGACAGGATCAAAAGTTCAGATAAACATCCTAATGCTCACATTCTAACATGAATGCTCTCCAAACCTATCCAAACCATCTGGGCCCAGCTTATTAACCTCATAGTGTCATGAGAAATGGTTTTCTCGCAAGGTTTCTGATGCTTCCTGCTGTTTGACAGGCAGGAAATACCATTAGAAGAGCCTTTCTCGCTGGAGTTCATCATTTTCGGTACGAAAGGGAATCAGGAAGTGCAGAGGCAGCGTGAAAATGAAAACCAGTGTGGGGATGAGGGGGGAGAAGGGATATCAAGAAGGAAAGTTCATCAAGTTACCAGGCTAGGCTCGAGAGGTATCAGCACGTGTGGGAAGGGGCTGCTGTGCCGGGCGGCAGCAGGATGCGCTTCTGGAAGAGCAACTCACCCCACTCGTTGGTCCAGCCCTGGTAATAACATTTGCCTGTGACTGGGGAATGCAGCAGGATAAGCAGCTTTGTGGAAACGAGAAGCTGCAAATGCAGCTCTAAAAGAAATTTTCCTTGTAAGGATCCCAAATCAGTAACATTAATCTTGATGTTGTTGTCACTTCGCAGCCTATCTGGCATCCTGAAAAGACTTCTCACCCATTGGGGTTTTTTTATTAATATTTAATTTTTATTTTGCAGGCATCTAATTAAACACAGGGCTACCTGCTAGCATATCTGGCATCACCTCATTGCTCCAGGGTGACAGGACAGCAGCAATTGCCTGTGATGATGGATTCAGTGGTGTGCAGCTGTGCTGTTTTGCTACAACATCAGCAAATGGAGGATCCTTTGGATCCTTTGTGTGCAAGTCTGAGGCTGTGTACACATGTGCATGAACTCTCCAAAAGCAAACAACTAGCCTTTATAGAGCCAAATTCCAAGCAAGAAACCAGCTCAGCAGCTGTGAAAGGTGTCTCTGTGTTTCATTGTTGATAGAAGTACAACCCACAGTGACTCAAACCTCAGGATGTGGCAGGAAGCTGAGAAGAAAAGAAAGATAGTGAGGGAGAAGGGGGGAAAAAAAACCAACCTCAGGATGAGGAGTTCAGACACGCCAGATTTCTTTGGCACAGACACTGCTGTCATGAGCCTCACAGACGTTTAATGTTTGATTCCCTGCTTTCTTTTCACTTGGCACCGAGCGTGAAGATTTTGAAAACAGTATTGCAAAGTGTTTTAAATTGCAAAGCTGACCTGGGAGTGCCATTAACAGCATCTCCTTCATATGCTACAAGTTAACAGTGCAGGCAAGAATCTGCCATGTGAGGGCTGTCACCAATCTGTCATTAACCTGCATCTGCTCACAGTGACATAAACATCGCTGATCGTTTTCCTCCCCACGTCCCCTCCTCTCCAACCCTTTCTCCAACTCTTCTGGGAAGGCAGAAGGCAGCTGCCTGAAGGACAGGGCCTTGACATGGAAAAAGGGAAATGGAAAAATCTAGTCTGGAAGCTGGATAGTAAAAGAAGGCATTGATTTCCTATCAGAGAGCTGAAATGTTCAAATTTGCTATGCTGCTTTGTCTTGAAAGGCATTTACCCAGTCATCAGGACAACCAGGCGTACTGTGTTCAGATGCGTCAGGATTTGTTCTGAGGCCCTGGGTTTCACTCCACCAGCTCCGACCATCTGGCTTAGGCACAGCTTCCTGCTGAAGCAGCAGGGGTGACTTAAAGCTTGGTGGCCTCAGAGTTTCTCCAGTGATGCTGTCATCAAATATTTAGTCATAGGAGCACTAGTTCAGGCATGAGGAAGGAACAAAACTGTCCTGTAACAGATAGTACCTAAACAAACTAGCAGAACAAGTCTTTATTCTACTAAGCATGTGTTTCCTTCACTCACAGCGGAAGAGAAGAGCAACTACAATAGGAATGAAGTGAAAACAGAATGATGTAGGGGATGAATTAAATAAGAAATGGAGCAAATTGTGAGAAGGTTGTATGGGCTCGTCTCTAGCATTTACTGATAGGAATAATACAGGATCTCCTGTCAGGTCAAATCAAATGTGTTGAGTTGACAGATGCTGATTCAGCACCGAGACACAGTGCTGGTGCCTGCTCTCCAGAGGAGGATTTACAAAGGTGAACCTGAGCCTCCACAGCAGTGATTTTCACATTGCTGGTTTTACAAATCCAGGCGCTACCGAGACAAGGCACATGGAGCATAACTAAGAAAAACAAGTCTATTATTGACAGACGTACATTGCTACACCTCCTCCAGCAAGCCATTACAGAGGCCCACAGCCAGAGAGAGATTGAAAATGAATGCTCTGTCGTCAGCAGAGAGGAGCTGGCCTTCGAAGGTTGGTTCAGAGTGGGAGCTGAACCGAGCTGCTCTGCATCATTTTCACTGGTGATGACAGGTGACTTCAGTGTCCCTGGGGGAAAGTCTCCTTTTGAGAATATCAGGTAGTGTCTGGGGTGCTTTAACCTCCAAAGAGTTTAAACAGAGATCTGAGAGTCTGGAAAGAACCAGGTACAGGAATGATTGCAGCGGTGCTACCAAGGTACCTTGACAGACCCTGACACCTGATCTATGCCATGTGTTGTGGTCTCTGGTCTTTTTTGGCCGACCTTTCAGAGATGCTGACTGCAGTCAGGAGCACATCACGTGCAGCTCTTCCAGGGACTGCTCGCAGTGGGCGTAGGGAGAAGCAGTAGCCTTGGCATAAGCAGAAGTGTGAGCTTGCTACTGCCACCTCTCCCTTCTTTGCTTATGGCTCAGCTCTGAAACATTGTAACGGTACGTTACAAAGATAAACGAGAAATATTCATTTTAATATCCACATGTTCTTATACACATACACACTTACCGATGTGTGTGTGGATACAACACACACATAACATAAATACGTTCATTTATCAGTGCATTTCCTATATGGCTGTGTTTTTTTAATAGCTTTATCCCTTTATCTCCACAAATGAATAACACTATTAGATCTGATCTCTAATTATATTCTGAAGACCAATAAACCCCTGAACATTTCTGCATGTCTTTAATTAGAATAAAAGCCAAACAAAACAAACAAAAGAAGACAAAGTGGTTGATGGAGTCTTTGTTAGGGGTTAGAAGTAGAACTGGGTAAATTAGTCATTGCAAACATTTGATGATTTTTGACCTGTCTAATTTTTCTCAGTATCGTGTGAACAGGCCTTATTGTTTTGTACACATTTAGATTCTTTGAATTTTTTTTAATACATATTTTGTGTAAATGTGTTTCAACACACTGGTAGTAAAGCAGTTTTTAGCTGTATTCTGGGCTGTTAGCAGCAGTATTTGTGTGACATTCAGTAGGTATTGTAAATCATGTGGTGCTGAATTTGCTTATACTTGGATAGCTGAAAACACCATAAAACAGAGTGAAAAAATCTGAGAGTTTTAGGCAATCACACAGATACTTGCCTGAATTGTTCCAAGGATGAAAGAGGGAATAGCGTGACCCAGTGTTGGTCTAGTAAAAAGGAATGGGGGTGGGTTTAATCCATCATAAATATTTTTTTCCAAATTATGATGATGTTTTAGTTCATTTTTAATGGCATAATGTGTGTTGAAAGTTGTTTTACCTTTACGCATTTCTTGTTCTGATGATTTTCAGGGGAACAAAGTTGCTGAAATGCAACACTCTGGAATGAAGCACTTCTGGTTAACTCCAGCACAGAAGCAAGTCAGATTTATGCCTTAGACAAAGGAGCAAAAATCAGGAAAGGAGAATTTGATAGAGAGGAAGAATTTGACTTGGAAAGGAACTCTTCAGAAATTGCGATCTTCAAGACAACAACAGGATCAGAGCTCTCATTGTGTGTGAATTGCCTGAACTGGATGACTGAACTTTAAAAAGAGAGAAAACAAAAGAATGAAACGGTTTACAGGACACATCAGCCCTGGAAAATAAAACCATTTTATAAATTATTTCGCCTTCTCTTATTGTTGATACCCAACGGTGACGTACAATTGCTTCATGTTCTAGTTGGTTTTGTTTTGTTGTATCTGAAACACAAAGTCTTCACTTTAAACCTGGTTAACGAAAAAAATGAGAATACAGCAATTAACCATTAGCTAAGCAGCAGAATTTTCTTAGGCTGTTGAGCAGAAAAAAAAAGTTTAAAAAAAGAGTAGTTTAAACTTTTGCCTCAAGGGCTGGAAACCTATTTTTCAGGCTGCTTAACTTTTGTCATTCTCAGTGCATCTTTTCAAATTAGCTTCAGACAGTGAAATAAATAGGAAATATTGCCCAAGGGTCCTTGGTTTTGTCAGAAGGGACTTTAAAAAAGTGGAGGAGAAGAAGAAGGAAGCCTGATTCACGGAGGGCTGCCAAGCCTTTTTGCTAACGTGAAATCAAAACTGACTGAAGCTAATTTCATTCAATTATCACAAACACCCCAATGTAAAAGAAAATGCATAAAGTGATGAAACTGAATTAAAAGTTCAAGAGAAAACGTGGTGTGAACTTCCCCAGGTTTGATTTCAAAGTTTCAGCAAATGAAAAAGAATGCCAAGAAAATCTGGGAAACGGTTTTAGAGAGGGGACAAATAAAAGGTTTCTGTGTTCACAGTACAGAATGGCAAAACAACCAAGATATTTGCTGTGACAGATGTGCTGACCTTATGAGTCATACATTAAGATTTTCATCTCTTTTCATGCTAGGCGACATTAATGTTGATTCTAGAGAGCCAAATGGTGGGAGAGCTTGTACACTCATACATCTTAACCACAGCTCAGTGGAGCATCTCTCCACAGACAACATTTTGAGCAATTCTGCCCTAATGAACTCTGTTGATGACAAAATCCCGGACGCTTCATTCCTCTTCTCTAGTGTACTACCAGGCCATGGCAGCATCTTTGCTTCCAGAATCCCTTCTGTATCAGTCTTCTCTCTGCCCATTTTCCCAAGAAAACTCTTCACCATCTGCAATAATGTAAAATATTTGTATAACAATGACATGTATTACATACAGACATGACTATGGCAAGATGTAATAGCATCTCCTTATCTTTTAAAGTCTTTTAGTCTTTTAGACTTACCTTTTAAAGTTCCTCTCCCTCCTTGCTGTCCATGGTTTGATTCCTGGTGAATTTGCAAAACCTCTTCAATCTCTGTGTTTGCAGTAGATGAGAACTACAGGGTAACTCATGCGCTGGCCACTCACAGATGGTGATAGGTCTCATATAGTATTCCTACATGTCCTAACCAACCTACCGAAAGGAAGACTATCCAGACTGGGACATCCCTGGAGCTATTTCTGTGTTTCCTCTAGAGACCTTCTGGCCCCACTGCCAGTGTTGTCCCAAGGTTTCTGGCAAGGCAACTTCATTTCTCCATCTTTGTAATGCTCTTACCTTTCTGGATGTATGTTGATGACTGCTCAGTAGGGTGAGGGACCTATCTGTGGCACTCAGGTTAGGGGGGGATAATTTCTGACACCATGTCTTTACAAGAAATAACTTGACATGATTCCCTACCCTCAGTCTGTTTCCATTTCAAATCCCAGTATTTTACTTCTTTCCCACAGTCACATCCTTTCCTAAATGGCCTGTGGTACCTGGTATTTAATTCACCTGTTGTTCCCTGCATCCTCTGTATGCATGAATTACATTGGTATCAACAAGAGAAGCTTATCTCTTCTTTATTGAATTTGGAGTTTGCTAATACATCCATTACCCTTTATATCACAGCAAACAATTAACAGACATGTTTGTTCATAAAAAGCATAATTTTATCATGGTCAAATGTTTGTATCTCGCAGCACAAAGCCTTGCATAGCACATCTCTGGTCCAGAGTCCTTCTGGAGCACCAAGAACATCTTTTAGATCAAGTAGAGTGACTGTAAGTGACTTAATTAAAAAAAAAATAAATTGTTGTGTCACAAACATATCTTTGCTATCACTGATGATGTTTCTCTAAAAGTTAAATTCAAAAATGTCTAAAAATCAGCATGGAAATACACAGACAGTGAAGACTTAATCATGTTTTTGGTTTAATTTGCACCTCTAGGAAGTTTTATGAGAAATTAAAATGCACTTCACAGCTTGCTGGTGTGCACTTTAACTGTAATCAACATTTCTAAGTATCATAATAATGAAAATGATGATGGCCACCGCTTCCTACCTATTTGCTGCAGGAAAATTGCTGACTGCCACAGGATGTACTTTGAGTTAGATTTATTCCTAGATTTATTCTTCCACTCTCTCAGAGGTAAAATAGGTCAATATTCTATTATAGTTCAAACATTATTAACTTTCTTTCCCCATATATTTTGATATTCCAGTGAAAAAGCCCTGTGAAAATCAAAACTGAACTTGGCCACAGAAAAATGACTCATCTCAGGTGTTGTTTTTAAAGTTTTCTCAATCCATATTTTCCTTTCTTTTTCCCTTTTTTTTTTTTTCTCTCCAGGGTTCCTGTGTGTGCTATCTGCTTTCTCAACAGAAGGGAAAAGGAAAACAAAAACTGAGGACTGAAAACGGAAGAAAACAAAGCAGATCTTGGTGCTAATTGGGAAAATTAGCTGTTTGGGAAAAATTAGCTGCTTGGGAATAATACCAAAAACCACAATATCTTTCCCAAAACCAAATAAACATTGATATTCTTATTTATTCCAATAACTGCCCCTTTTTCACAAGTGCTGCTCTGCAAAGGTGTGCCTTTCCTGGAGTTCTGCTGGAAATTCTGCACTCCAAAATCTTAGCCCTTTCTTTGGGATAACAAAAGAAAACATTGAAGTGCCAGCACATGAGGGTGTTTTCTGGTTAGAGCAAACTTCTCAGTAGGCAGCTACATGTATTATATCAGAACTACTATAAATGTCTTGTCCATTTATTCTGATGACTCTAACAGAGAGCATTTGCTGGTTTATGCCGCCTTCTCTGACAGAAGAGAAACAGCAGAAAAGAAATTCTTCAGAGTGTGTCCAAGGTTCAGGCAATTTGTAAGAAAGAAGGAAAACAACACAGTGTCTCATTTCAGCAAGGACTGAATAGATATCTGCAGTGTTCAAGAAGCATCTGGACTAGAGGATTTAGTAGCATAGTGGGTAGTATTGGTGATAGGGGGACGGTTGGACTCGGTGATCTTGTAGGTCCTTTCCAACCTTGTGTTTCTGTAATTCTATGTTTCCTGGGTATTCATTTCTTTATTTATTTTTCATTTTCATTACAAGGGATGTTTCTCTGAAAATGAAGGCTGAGGTTATTCATGCCTCATGCTTTTTCCTCTGCTCTCCCTGAAGCTGTAGGCCTATTTCCCCTTTTTCTGACTCCAAAATAAATCACATATAGGTCCATTGGAGGCCCAGTACTGGAGAAACACCTGTGTGAAACTGAGCTGATCAGAGACCCATCACTTACTGGCTGTTATAGGTCTCCAGATCACTGCAGAGACTACAGGCTGGGAATAAGTAGAACGCAGCATACATACATAATGTACCATACAAAGCACAGCAACTTTTTACATGAAATGGCTTGACTTTGGGGTTAGTGGCCAAGGCAAAGAAATACAGAAAAAAAAATATAATCACAAACCAGGATACTTTCCAAGGAGCAGCCTTTCTTCTTTCCCCAGCCTGAGTATTCAAATCTATTGCTCCTCATTGGAAAATAAAGCTGTGATTGCATTATTACAAACTGGACTGATCAATGTCTTAACCGTTTGATTTAAACACGAGAACAGTTTCAGGATTAAGCATATTAACTGTTCCACTGATATGTGATATTCATTATCGAGGGTCAAAGGTCTGAAAGCGGTCTCAATTTTTTTTACTCACAATCTACTAAAGAAGCAATTCATTATAAGCACAAACTGGATGCATGAAGGGAGAGAGAAAAGAAACAGCTGGAGTTGGTATCAAAAAGAGAGAAGTGGGAGGAAATAAAATGGAAAAAACTTGCTTAACCATTTGCTGTAGAGTCAACAAGGAAAAAAAGTATGAACTTGGGTTCTTGTTGACAGGAACCTGGAATTTTTATTCACCATCACTTCTTTCTCCAACAGTATCACTTTTTACTTGAAATATCAATATTTCACAAAATTTGCATCCTTGGGAATCTTCATTCCTTGCCCTTCCCCTAGATGTGTGGGATGAGAGCTAAATTACCTAGATTTTTCTAAAAATAGAATGAAAACTCGAAATCCATAGCAATTGTAACATACAAGATGATGGAATTACGTTTTTATGCTTTTATGTGGTTGGATTGTATATATTTCTATCCTAGCAGTCATTTCTTCTTTGAGGTACTCAGAGGCTAAACAGGGACATCAGATAAATAGCTAGCAGTGGCTAGAAATGGCTAGTGCAAAAATAATGATATCTAAGACTGTCTCTCTGCTTTATACTTTGTCAGCTCATTTTTATGGGGTTAATTATTATAGTGCAAATATCGTTTGTCAAGTAACGTTCACACGAGTCCTCACCAGCCCAGAGCTGTGCAGTGGCACATTCAGGGATAAATCACAGTTGTGGAGATAAAAGGGAAGATATTTTAAACTATTGCTTGAAAACTAACTATGCAGTCAAAGTTATAGGTAAAAAGGCTGAATGGGTTGATGTAAGATATCCCCCAATTGAAGGAAATAGTGTCCAGGTGAAGAGGTCACTGCATCAAGCCTTACACATTGCATGGATAATAATCTCCAGGTTCAAGCACTAACAGGATAATATAAGACAAATTGAGCTATTTGTCATTTATTTCCTAATAATTGCAAATTTGTTATGCACAAAACCTTCACCATGTCTCAACAGGCAGATCTTAGAGGGTAATCTTGGGACAGTTTTCCCTGGTGAGTGTTTGCTCCAGGTTTATATGGGTTACTGCTTCACCTCCTCAAGCATCGGACTGCTCAGAGATCAGCTGGCGCTTTGTACTTAATGCTGCTACTTGTGGCAAACAAAGGTTTCATAAGGAATTTCCTTAAGTTAACAGAAAGATCTACAGTGACTCTTGTGGACTATGAAGGAAACTCATGGAGATGCATTTCTGCTGCCTTGGTACGTGCCTGGGAACAATGTGAACGCAACCAGGCTGAAGTTCAATTAGCCAAGGTAGAAATTATATCCATGAAGTGATTAAAGGATTTTACTGATAGGCAGGAGGGAACACGTGGTCGTGACCAAGAATGGTTGGACCTGCCCACTTGCAGGCAGGAGAGATGTGATAATGACCCCCTACCCTACCAGATTGGAAAGGGTGAAAGAGCACCAGTTAATCTGCAATCAAGCAGCTGAGAAGCATAATTAATCAGATTGATTAGGCCATAAGAGCAGTGGCAAGAGGTTACTTTGATTTGCCTGGAGAGGGAGCCCATGGGTAAAGCCAGTAGGCTGAGCTCTTTGAGGAAGGTTTGGAGGTCTCCTAGACTGGAACCATCAGCTGTCTTGCACCATCCTGCGGGCAGCTGCTCTGGAAAGGAGCTGGGAATGGCTGTTCTTTTAACAGTGTGTAATTATAAGGCTTAAATACAATGGTCATCTTCTGTAGCTATGATGATAGTCTCTAAGATGAGACCTAGTCTGTGTTTATTTGGCTGAGATTTCCTAGCTTGGCTAACTGTGTGAGGGGGACACAACAGATGCTCCAGCTGATCCCAACATATTCTTCTTCCTTAGCAATATTGTGATAAAAGAGAAACAGCAACAGGTCTTCAGCTACCTGGGATTTTTGTGAGCTTCCATGTGCGGAGGTCAAGCTCTTGGGGTGCTTGGTGTAGGTATCTGCATGCGAACATCTGGAAGGTGTGGAAACAGCATCATGGAGTGGGTCCAGGGCTCTAGGAGGGCTTGATGCTCTGCTGAAAAACCTGTCTGTTTCTTCTCTGATCATTGCTGAGACCTGAGGGTCTATGTTTCCCTGGGAGCAGTGGTGGCAATGAAAGAAGCCTAGAGTACTGATAAAGACCCCCATAGTGTTTTTCCAGTGCTCAGCAGTAAAGTGTTTGAGGACCCTTCCAGAGGAGAGGGTGGGGGGGAAAGGCAAACTGGTTTATGTAGTCCATTGCTGACAAACAAATTAGTGTACCTGTTCTGTGGTGATAAGGAGAACTTAGTACACAAATTCACTTGGTTTCTGGCTTCCCAAAGACTCTAAAGTAGAGGCAAGGAAATAACTAAAAAAAACCCAACAAACTATACCCTTATAAAGCTCCAGGCCTGTGGCCTGTTTTGCTGTTTCCCTGCCTGCTAAAGCCCAGTGCACCTTCAAACATTCCTGGCTGAGGTAGATATATTAAAAAAACAAAACAAAACAAAAAACAAACTATGTCTAATTTGGATTCACAGAGCCCAGTCCTATCCTAAACAAACAGTGTTGCCTGGAATTGCTTGCCAGACAGTTGGCATATCTTGCAGATTAGCTAACACTAACAACACTGTGTTTTAAGAAGAGGAGGCTGAGCTGGGATTTTTGCTTCCCCAGCTGGAATGCCAGTGCATGGACATGTGCCCTTCGGAGACATCCGTGGCCCCCCTGGGTCTGGCCACAGCCGGAGTGGAGGCATTTGCAGATGCTTGCCGGTTGCTTGACCCCAAGACGGAACCCTGCATGGAGGTAAGCTGGAAACTGAGCTGGGAGAATAATTCCACTACAAATTGCTGCCAGTGTTAAAGCTCCAGGGAGCAGATTTAATAGCTCCCTCCAGCTCCCGCATTGGTTCCTCAGACTCTGCTTTATGGGCACAGCTGGATGATGGTGAGAGAAGGCAGGAAGGGGAGGCTGTACTGCACTTAAATTTGTGGAAAAAAAAATTAGTTTGCACTTGTTCAGGCTTTCCTTTCTGTCGATTCAGCCCTGTAGGTTGAGATGCATGGGGGAGAGATGCAGTCTGTGACTAAGGAACTTTAATACCTGGATCAGGATTGTGGGAATGAGCACCAGCCTGGCCTTACATGCTTTACGGACAGAGAAACAAGGTTTAGGCAGCTTGGTCTGAAATTTGGGTGGCCATACGTAAACACCAGTGAGCTTAGCTTTCTGGGCAAAAAAGAAAAAGTTACAACTTCAAGCTTAGATTTGCCTCAGATTTCAAATGGTGAAAGGGGGAAAGAATGTATAAATGCCAACTCAGCAAAATAAATGGTTCACACAGAAAACCCAATGTCAGGAGTGAAATCTGACTCACTGAGAGCCTCTTGTGTATTAAGTGCATGTGTTGCAGTGACGGAAGAATATCCCTGCTGCCCCCATCTTAGTACAACCAAAATTCAATCAATACTTCTTCAAGTGTTTAGAGATCAAAATGCCAAGAGGAAAGGAGCAAAAACATCTCTCTACAGATGTGAATAAGCAGAACCTGGGGTTTTATAGCTCACTTTGGGGAGTGTGCAAGTCAAATAGCAGTGGTGCTTGCTGGAGGCCCAGCCTGGCACATGTGCTGGGACAGATCTTCTGACCCCAGGGTGGCACTGCAGAGCTGGTGGGTGCCGGTGTCCCCTCTTAGGAGGGAGGATCTGGGAGAGTTGCCATCCCAAAGGGATCTGCTGGGTGTAGGTGGGAAGGAAGTACCTTAAGAACATCTGTTTCTGTCAGCTTGTGTGGAAATGCTTATCTCACCTGGCAGGCTTTGCCAAGCCTAACTTAGGAAATAGAAATGCTTTCTTGATGTTCCCAGTATTTGTTTCCATTCTCCTCCTACCCATTCTCACCCCCGATGGCAGGATAACTCTCTAGACCTCAAAGCTGGTGAGCAAGGGTTGCCAGTGCTCTTGCCAGTATTCAGTGCCCTGGTCTCCAGCCCAGGGCTTGTGTGTCGGTTCTCTTTCACTCAGGACAAAACCAGTGTATTCCTGTAATGCCCACAGAAAATCTCACAGTGGGCTCTGCCCCTTACTCCTGTCAAATCCAGTTCTTAGCAAGGATAAAACTTCATTCTTTGGCTTCTGAGCAATGTAACTTCTCCAGCTCCAAATCTTTTTATTACTCAGCTGTTGTTGACCGCTAAAACTGGTCAGAAACAGGAAAACTCCAGACAAGGGGAAATATTAGGAGCATGCTTGCAAAAAAAACCCCAAACAACCCAGATTATACACAGTTGCATCAAACAGAAAAGTTATTCAGATGGCCAAAATACTCTGTGCTTATCTAATACCTCTTCAGACCATTTCTATGCACCCAAGGCTATGCAAATTTTCACTTGCTTGCTCAAAATCTTGGCCACACTTTCCGATTGCCAGCCCTTGTTCCCGGGCCAGGGTTCAGTGCATGTTCCCAAGCCAGCGGTGCTGACCTGCCCACACAGGCTGGGCGTGTGGCAACAGGGCAAGCCCACCTGCAAACCCTGGTAGCCAGATGTGCCAGCGGGTATGTGAAAGCCACAGGTGGTTAAAGGGTAGCAGAAAGCAAAGTAAGCATGTTATGTTGTGAAAGGAGCTTGTAGCAAGATAGGGGTCAGTCTCTTCTCCTAAGTACTATGTGATAAGGCAAGAGGAAACAGCCTCAAGTTTTGCTCTGGGGAGGTTTAGGATGGATGTTAGGAAAAATGTCTTTGCCCAGAGTTAACAAAAGTTCTAAAGGCTGCCCAGAGAAGTGATTGAATCACCATCCCTGGGGTATTTAAAAGACTGGTAGATATGGTGCTGAGGGACTTGGTTTAGTGGTGGACTTGGCAGTGTAAGGTTAATTATTGGCTCGATGATTTTAAAGGTTCCTTCCAAACTAGAATAGCTGTGACTGTCACAGCCTTACTGACATCTGCAGAGGTGGAAGAGCTGGTGTGTCCTGTTCCTGGCTTGGTCCATCCCAAAGGGCGTGGAAGGCTTGAGGTGTCGGTGTTTTATCCCCTTGCAGGGCGGTGAGCACAAGGTGCCTTTCCAGCTCCGCTGGATGAGGCGGGGACGGCCGGGTTCTGTACCGCTGCTGGGGCGGCACTGCCCTCTAAAGGAGACCGGGGTCGAGAAGCTCCACAAGGAAAACTTGCCCATTACAGTCTGAAATTGCTGGAAATAATTTCAGGGAAGTCTGGAACCTGCCTGAAAGCATTTATTAACTAAAACAGCAAAGAATTTGAGAGCTTTTTCAGAGCTCTCTGTCCGCGAATAGCGAGGAGCTTGAGCTCAGGGAGGGAGGCAGTAGGTGAGGAGCAGAGTTCACTTGGAGTGTTCCTGTCAAAAGAAGTAAGGGATCTCTCTATGCAGCAAAAGCGATCTTCTCTCTATGCAGCAAAGGACGAGGCATCTCCACTGGGGAGGCAGATGCTCTGCAGCCAAGTAAGGGACTTCTCGTCCTTGGTCTTTCTGCAGTTGGGTATTCTAGGTGGGAAGACCTCTGTGCAAGGACCAGATAGAGCTGTGTTAATGACGTTCAGCTAAGACACCCTTATTTTGCACACTCTGATTTTGAAGTTCTGAGTGCTTGGCTGTTGAACACCCTCCTCAGGTAAATGGAGCAACTCAAAGTGAGCATTCCTGACAAACTAATGAGCAAACACATTAGCAGCTCTGAAAATGAAATGCCTACACAGCACATAAATTCATTTCACAGTGTTTATATATTTATGGAAATGCCTTTGAATTATACTCCCAGCTCTATCAGAGATGATTTCTTCTTCCATTATAAAGCAGGTTATGTGGTGATAACTTCTAGACCCCTATGAGCTACTGGAGCATGTAATTATCTTGTTCCACTTATTAATGATGAAAGGTCTATGCAAGTCCCAGAGCAGCTGTACGTACTATACTTAGTAGTTTAAAGAGGCTGTATAAATTTAATTTAGTTTAAAATTTAGTTGCTGAATTTAAATAGTCTTCAAATATGGAATATAAATATTTGGGGGCATTTAAAACTTTCCAAAATTATAAATGGCTATGTATTACTGCAAATCCAAACTTAACATTGTGGTGCTAACACATGAAACTGAGAAAGTGGACTGTAAGCAAAAGAACCTTTTGACCAGGTTCTACTCTGCAATACATATTCATCAGGCTAATACAAATTAGGACTCGGGCTTTTAATTTTGATGTAATATTATTGGTAATGGAAGATATGTTAAAAATTAGTTTAATCTTGATGTCCTTGGAAGGTGGCCAATTTATGTACTTCTGGGTTAGAGATCTGCAAACCTCTGTTCCCCAACCTTCCTAAAATGGCATCACTCATTTTATGAGGTCTCCTAGCTATAATCCTGCTTCTCCACTCTGCCATAATAATGCTAATTAGTTCTGTATGTAAATAAACTATTGTTGACAGGACACTTTCAGCGATTCACATATGACTCATGGAGAGAGAGGTTTTAAAAATGATTTATCCATAAACAGAGATTCCATATGTCCTAATCTGGCATGGATTTCTCTCCTTCTCTTTATAGCAAGGAATGTGTGTATGCCTGTATAGCAGGGCTATAATGTGACAATTTGTCTCGGAGTGAAACCAGGATTTATGGTACTTACTGGAGACCACAGAGGTAAAATGAACAGCAGGCTGTATTTAATCATCTGAATTTTCAAATATTTCTTTTACTTGGGTAAATGTGTCTTTGTTCCTTTTTGGAAACGTGTTCAGCTGTAGGATTGGTTCCTGTAAAGTTATCTGAAAACACTGCAGGCATACTTTTAGGGAAGGGCATGCAGGGAGTGGGAGAGGAAGCACAGATAGAGGACATTTCTGCAGGAAAAGCTTTGGGCCCAGAACTTTCTAGCTGAGTGTACTTCTGGCAGGGCTGCCACTTATTATCACATCTTTGAAGAAAGTGCACTTATTGGCTGTACACATGTCCAATGCACGTCTTTGGAAATCAGGGCATATTGCCCTAATCCCAGATAAATGCCATAGGAAAGCCAGACAGAGGAGAAATAGGAATCATGAACAGTTTTCATGTCTCCTGCAAGGCCTGAGCCTGTGCCCTTTAGTGATGTGAATCTATTCCAGCCTTGAGAGGGGTTGTGCTGGTATGAGTGTAATTGCAAGAGGCAAATGTAGCCTTTGCAGGGGATTGGAACCTTTCCTCGGACTGAAGGTTCTCTTGGAGTACCTCATCCCTGGGCTTGTAATTTTTGCTCTTGTCTGGGCTGCAGCAGGTATCTCCCTGGGGTTGTCATTTGGTTTTCCTGTCTCTTCCTTTTGCCTCTTGCTTTCTCTTTAATTATTTCTGGTTTTAGCACAGGGACACTCATTTTACACCCAGTTAGTATGAGTAATTTCTGTAACTTGTCACAGAACTCTATTCTACTCTTTTAAATCAAACTAGGGTTTTCATAACCACAAGATTTCAGGATATGGAGCTTTGGGTAAAATCGTGGAGATGTTGATGCCTAGAAAATGGCAACATGGATTACCTGAACATACAGAAAAGGCAGATTAAAAACCCACAAACCAGTGGCAGGTGGTGTTTATGCCTTCATAATTTGAACAAGACAATGCTGCACATGTGAGCCATAAAATAGGATGAAAAAAGCGCGCTCCTGGCAGTGAGCTGCGATGACAGAACCAGAGAAAAAAAAAGTTGATTGTTTTTGTACGTGGGGGCGAAGCTGGCACCTGCGGAGCAAAAGGCTGGCTGCTTATTCATGGCAAAGATACCAGCTTTCCTGCCAGTGGAAAGGGAGCCATTTTCTTCTTTCAGAAAAGGAAAGCTCTCTAAGGGTGACAGCAGCCTAATCGGGATGGCTTGTTACAGCCCTTGGGCTGCGAGTCCTGGTGAGGCTGCCAACGAAGTGCCATTGCGGAGGAGATTTGTCTGCAGCAGACTTCTGTCTGCTGAGAATTGGACCAGGTGCTGGTGCATTGACAGAGCACTTTGTGGTGAAAACAGAGCCAGAATTACTTTCTTCTCTTGAATTTGTAAAGACTTTCCTCCTTTGAGCCGTATAGCAAGAAGAAACAAAGGCACTAAACTGGCTCACCCAAAGCAAGGAATCCCTGGTCTGGCTTTTCTTTCTTTCATCATTTTTTGTGTTAGGTTGGTTGGGTTTTTTCTGTTTTTTTTGGTTTTTTGACATTTATTTTTTTTTGGTTCACAGCCCAGCTTTCAAGTCTTGAGCCTGACAGTTGTCATTTGCTTGTAATGCTGGCCAGGGTCGATCAACGGACCTTGCCAGAAGAGCTGCTTTTTAACTGGTCCCAAGAAGCTCCCTTTCAACTGTCGCTTCTTCATCTGATCTATGGGACTGAGAGCGTCCTTTAGTAGCACCCATGCCAATATTCAAATCAAGGTTCCACAAAAGTGTGCCAGCAATAAAATTAATAATAAAAAAGCAGGAGGGATTTTCTGAAGTTGCAGGTTCTCATGTCCTTATTGTAGTTCTCTCACCCATGAGACTTCTGGCCCCCTCTACTCTCAACTTCAATTCACATATGAGCATTTGTTATGAAAAAAGAAGGTGGCTAGTGAGTATTTTATCTCTTATAAGCAACTGATGGAACCTCTGAAATGTGGAACCTGAGTCTGAACATAGGGGTAAGAAAAATGATTGCTTGAGAAGAACCTAATGAATCGGATATGTGTTTTTATTAGTTTCTGGTGCTGGGAACCTTCTGGAAAATCTGCATTCATGCCTAGGTTGATAGGTTTTACAAATCCAGCAGTGACTGGGTGCAATTCTGGATGTGAATACAGAGTAGAAAATAGTAAACTATCAAAGACTAGTCAGAAACTGGAGATTGATTCAGTTCTGGTAGTTTTCTGAGCCTTTCTTATTGCTGAAAATACATTACTGTCTTTGGCCTTTGTTTCACACCTTGGCATTTCTGGTGTAAACACATGGTGATGAGAAAAGGGAAATAAAAGCAGATTTTTTGGAGGTAGAGCAGAAACTCGGGTGTGGAGTGGGGACTACATTTGCCCAGCTTTGTCAGAACTTTCCTTTCGTCCCCTCTGTAAACATGTGATGACTTATGGAAGGATCATTAGATTACATATTTCACGCTGTTGTCATTAATTACTATTTGAAGGATGAAATGAAGAGTTGGGTTACTTGGTTGCTGTGAGGTGAGTAATGTGTGTTTACTGCATGGTGATCTGTTGCCTGCCAGCACACCTTGGCTACCTGTACTTTGCTGGGTTTAGCCACAGAAAGAGCTTGAGGTTATGTTGCATTTGATCCATTTAAAAACAAAGGAAAGGGAAATTCTCTGTCATCTCTCTAAACAAATTTCTTAATGAGCAATATCCCCAAAATAGGCTGAAGAAGAAGGTAGCTAACTATTTTTGGTCAGAAAGGCTAGTCTCACCTGAGAAGCCAGTTATTCTCAGGGAGCTGGGTTTGCTGGAGAACACAATTTTGAGAGTGAAAGGTCAGCTTGGATCTATGGCTAGGGGTTTACCTGGCATAATTTTTCAGGGAGTTGTGAACAATTCTGAAAAGTCAGGTGCCCAAGAAGCCTCCTGGGTATCTATTGTCCCAAGGTCCAAAGTATGAAGTTAAAATTTGCCCTGTGTGCAACTTTTACATGTGTGTAAAGTGAACAGAAGTAGCAGGATTGTGGCCAGAGCTGACTGATTAATCAGTTACTGAATTTTTGCAGAAACATTCTGGAAGAATCCTCACAAAATTTCTGGGTTGCATCTCAAAATATAGGTCACAGGTAAAACGTGAAAGTTTGATTTGCAGGTGCAGCTGGCAGTTTAGTTCTCAGTTACCTGTGTTTGTTAGCAGGTGGTTGTTGTTGCTGCTTATCTTCCCATTCATTGGAGCAGATTGTTAAAGGCTAATATTTGCAGTGATGGTTTGGATTCCCCTGACAGAGTCAGAAGTGCGTGGGCATAAGAGTGCAGGCTGATTTATGAGACCCTGAGTTACTTATTAAAAGTCTCTATTGAAGGAGGGCTTCCCATTCAGGCCTCATTGCCATTTCTTTATCTGGTGTGAAGTTTTATTTTTCCTATGATAATGCTCCACTTTTAAGATTGGTAAGTGTTTTAGTGGAGCATCTACCCAAGTCTGCAAACACACAGTAGCTGTACTAGTTATCCTACACAGAGTGTGTTGAATGTCAAGGCCTGAAGCTGCAGGGGTGTGCTTTTTGAGAGGTAAAAGAACCTCAACTGGTTGAAGAGTACTGATGAAGTGAACAATAAATGGGAGTATTTGGGGGAGGCTGTGACAGGGAGGTAGCTAAGATGAGTGACTGGGTTTGAGGTGAAGTAACTTTTGTTGCAATCCCATTGCCTTCAAGGAGGCAGTGAGGCTGCATGGTGTTTTAGGTCACTGATTTTTTTGTGGACCTATAAGGAAATGTTCAGAAAAATGTGGCAATTAGGACTGTTTTGGTGTTTGTTGGTGCTACTAGCATTTTATGTTAGCGTGCAATGCAGATGTCAGCTATTACTGCAATAGGACATGGTCTGTTTCTCTTCTAAGTAATGCATCTTGCACTGGTGTTCAAGGAGTTCCTAATCCCTTCCAGCACCAGGAGGAGGGAAATCAGATCTAGAGTTGCCAAAGCGGCAAAATGGCAAAAATGAAAGTGTGTCATTAACAGCCTGCATTCAACAAAAAGGTAAAAAAATATATCTAAGAAAGGAGAACCCAGTATTGTCCCTCCCTTGTACATTCTTTCAGAGCCGACAACCTCTGCCCTGAACAGCTTTGAGTTCATGATGTAGGTGTACGAGCCCCTGCCTGTCCCTTGCACCTTGATATTTCAACACTGTAGTCTTCTCCTTGATACTGAGGTACTGTCCTTCCTAGTGGGATCCTTGTAACTACCCCAAAGACATTACTCTTGTCAGTGTGTCCAGCATTATAAGTGATCACTGCCAAGCAGCTGCTGTTTTTGACTCCTATCCCTCACAACATCCTCCCTCGGGTCAGGGAATGGGGATAGGATGGAAAGTTTTCTCATGTGTCTAGGCTGCAGGTTTGATGGAAGGATCATTGCGTGTTTAACAAACAAACAGTTTTGTTTTATGAGAAGGACATCCAGGGAAGAGGCTTTATTGATGCTCTGGATATCAATAATTCAAGGAAGACAAAAAGCAAATGAGGTTCCCAGGATTTATACGTAAGAGCTTGTGAGTATACTTGCAGCGAGGCTGCTCTTGTTTGGTGAAGTAGTGGGGGGCCATCTAAGAAAATCTTTTTCACCAAGAACTAGGCACCATGTGGGTGGCTTTACTTACAGAAAGGTAGCTGGGAAAAAAGGGATACCAAATTGGTTTGCAAAAAAGAATTGCATCAAAACAGGTGTGGATAAGTGAAGTAATCCAGAAATCATCTCTTTGGGTTTATTGAGCTGCTTCTGAAGAGCTTGTCTGAACACAAATCTCAAAGTGGATCAGAAGGTGAGCCTGGCATGATCTAAACGTAGAGGTATTGCTTGAGACCCATGTTTTGTTCCAGTCTCTGCTACTGGCCTGGAAGGAAGGTATTTGGAGAAGATATTTCATCTGTCTTTGATTTTCTGTAAAATCAAAGCAGTGATACAAGCTACCATGAAAACATGTGGAGATAAGCTGATGGAAAGTTATTAATTATACTAGTAAAATCACTTCCATGGTTGTCCATGGCAAGCTTCCCAAATTAGACTCTTGAAATAACTTTTTTTCTGTAAGCAAAATTCCCTTGTTTCATGCCTCCTTCCTTCTCATGTCCAGAATACAAGAGGGATCTCACTTTCTTTTGCTTCCACTTAATTGAATTAGTCATCTACCTCCAAAGGTATGTGCCTCAGGTCCAGTTCTTGCTGACAACCAAACCAATGGGCCATTACATGAGGTAGATGGAATCCAACATCAAAGGAAAGAGCAATTTGGGTTGGATAGATGCCAGGAGCTTTTTGTGCTTATCCAAATACCTGCATGCACTGAGATTTTTCTCATTGCTGCTAGTGCTCCCTTATTGCATGTTGGAAAGATTAAAACCTTTGCTCATGGGTAAGGCTGTACTGCCATTATCTCAGAGCCTGAATGAAAATGGTGGTGTAGGGCTGCTTATGATGTTGGAGATCACTTCTCATTTTCAAGTGCTGGTGCCTCTGGGGAATGAAAGTGAATGCTGCATAAAGCTATCTACACGTGGGATTTTTAGCAGTGCCTCAATATGATCAACTCTTTATTTTTTTTCTGTCGTGCAATCAACCAAAAAAAATAAGAATTATCATTGCTATATAATTGCAAAATTAAGAATTATCATTGTGGCAGGAAGGAGTTGTGAGGTGATGAGAGCACAAAGTTCCTGCCGAGCTCTCCTAATGAAGCTATTGCTGCAAAATAGCTTCCAAAACATCTGTGAAGGTCCCTGGAGACCCTGCCAGAGATGTGACGTTGCAATAGTTTTGTTGCCCTGATGTAGACCTCAACACCATGCTCCATGCTCTTGGCTATGGTAACCCACAGCCAGTGTCCCTGTGGAAGTGACATTCTCTGCAGCGTAGGACCACCTACAATTTGAGAGCAACTCCTAAAATGGGCCCTGGGAAAGCTGGAGCTGAGTACAAAGTCAAGTAAGTGTGGGAGAAATTCAGATAAATATCCACTCCAGCATTAATCCCTGAGCCCTGTATGGATCCGAACGCAGCTGTTTTGCAAATCATGATCCCTTTGGTTTGTACATCGAGGTGGATAGCTCAAGAGAATTTGTGTTTCCTGTGTTATTTCTAGTATCCTCCTGGGAAAACAATCTTTGTCCTCCTTTTCTGCTGAGGAATTTGGAAGGAGAGGCAGAAGAAAGGTAACTGGGCTTTGCTTCTTCCGAAAAATACAGAGGGGCCAAGCAAACGCCCAGCTAACGTAACTTGGAAAGATTATCTGCCAGGCTGTTAAGCACAGCTCATCCCCTTTACTGCACCTCAGTTTTCATGTCTGAAAAGTGGGATGATGCTACTGGTTTTTGAATTGCTATGTGAGCTGCTGCTAAGTAGGTGTCTGGAAGAGGAAGGTACTATTTGAGCATTGCTTCGGTAATGGGACATACTTGCTGTGGTTCCTCTCTCCTTATCACTAGTGTACAGAACTGAAGGCTTTCTTGCAGTATTGGGCTATCATATGAAGAGCTATGAAATCATGTGAGTTTGCAAAAAAAGTTCAGGGCCACCTTTACAGGTGGAGCCTTTCATAGAATATCTGCTAAAGCTTGCGGGGGACACACCACTGCTAGCTTACTGGGAACAAGGTTGTTAGGGTGGGAGCACCCTTTATGATCCACAGTACATTTACAGCTGCTTCCCCACCACGTCAAGAGCTCATTTTTCTTTTATTCAATCCCTGACTGCCTCCAGTCCTCCCATTTTTGCTCAGCTTTTTCACAAGCCACAGGGCAACTTGCCCATACAGATCAGGCAGGTACAAAGACTACTCTTGAAAGTCTTGTCCTGGGGGTCTGCATCTGTAAAACCTGGCTCTATAAAGCTAACATTTGGGTATGGCTGTTCCCAGCATAGGATAATGCATGAAGTCAGAAATTCCAGCATTAGTACTGGGCGTGGATTTGCCACTCTGACTTTTTTTCAAGGAGAAGATATTCTTGCTTTATTTCCAGAGGCAAACCTTTCCAAAGTTGTGAACACAAGAGCTTGCCAAATATTAGCTTTCAAGGGTTTAAGTCACACAGCATTTACTCGAGTTACCTCTTCTTGAAGTCTATATAAAGAGTCGTGTTTGCTCAGGCATACTCCTAAAAGCCCCAAGACATGGCTCTGGAAGGAGGTATGCAGCAGCAAATGTAAATACTGCTGTCCTTAAAACTGGAAGCCCACCAAGCAATCTATAGAAGGGAATAGTAATATGAGGAAAAGACTTTATAAGATTTGGAGACAAAGACTACAGAACAGTACCCGGAGTGCATAAAATTCAAAAATTCAGTGATATTGTAAGTACAACTTCTCTTGGGCAAGGCTTAGCCCAGCTACTGCAGCTGCTCTCTTCTGCTCCCCAGAGCTGCTCTGTGCTGTCACGAGTGTAGCATTTTCCCATACCCCAGCCTCTGAAGCAGTTTCTGAGAACAGTTTTTTGGGACTATGCTGGCCTCTTGCTCTGGGACAACAGTTGGAAACAAAATACTCCTCTTACTTAGCGAAGGGATTCCCTCCCACCTCTTGTGAGTAATTGGTGTGGTTTTTCTGAGAAGGTAGTGGAAATGTGAGCTGAATATCAGGTGCCCTGCATTACGATAAATGGGAGAGGAATTTTCATGAAGGAGTGCCTAAATACAGTGCAAATAAAGAAAAATAATCGGATTAAAATTCAACCACAATATTTACAAGCCTCTCCACCTGCCCATATATGCAGTTACGCTCAGATCAAATTCACATTGTGAGTTTCCTCCAGCTGAGACGAGAGCAGAGTGCTGGGCTGGCTGAAGAGAAGAATATTTGGCCTTGCCATGACTGTTTTTCTATGTATCAACAGGCAGCCCATCAAATTTCCACTTACTTTCTTCCCTCTTGCAGCTAGCTATTATCAGCCTTCCCACAGCAGGGGTGGGATGTAAATAAAAGGAGCCAAAGTGGTTTTATGCGGCAGCAGAAAACCCTGTGCGCTAGTTAATGCCCAATAATTTTACTTATCAGTAAATAGCACCTAATGCTGTGCTGTCTAAGTGACTGGGGGATTGCTGCAGAGCTGGAGGCAGCAGGGCCAGCTATGAGCTTGCACCCTGCGGATGGATTTATGGTTTCCCGATGCCATCTGCTGGCTTGGACCTGGCTTGTGCACCGAGCAGTGAAGCCCTCCAGCTTCTCCCTCCTATAAGCAGATGCTGTAGCTCCCCATGTCTTTGAAGAGTATGTAACCCCAAAACACCCTTTCTTGATGTTTTCTTGAGCTTTGCAAATCAAATGCTCCCTGCAGCCGAGCACCTGGAATTCCACCCTGCTTGTAATCCCTCCTGGAGCTCTTCTTCAGCTGGGTGCCCTGCAGGCTTTCCACACCTCCCTTTTTGCCTGCTGGAATGCTGTATGCTCCATGGGAGCAGCCACAGATCCAAGGGGATCCAAAGCATCCTGCAGCTGGGTGGTTTTTTATAACCTACCAGGTGAAACCTCTAAATCCATGATGTTTTGAGGGAGTGGATTTGTCTTCAATGTGACAGTGATACCAGTAATACTTCCTGAGGGAAAGGTTGAAAAGCACTGCTAGACATCTTTGGGAGCAATGGAAGTTTGATCTTAGTATAAATTTCTGGAGTGGCCTGAAAATAGCTAAATATATGCAGGTGGTAGAGGATGTAGGGGGATCTTGTCCTTTTTTTGTCTTGCAGTCTTACAAAAGGACCATGTGGCAAGCAAAGATGCTCTGTGATACTTATTAGTTGATAGTATTCCTTGGGTTTTTATGTTAGCTCTCTTGATATCCTTGTATGTCCAGCATGGCATCTGCTCTTGGGTGATGTGCACTGCAGGGCAACTGATCTCAAAACCTTCCTCTGATTCCAAGCAAGGACAACTCAGCTGTGGGTAAGTGTCCCTTGGCAGGTGCCAAAGGCCTGGCTGTGCCCATGTACGCTGCAGAAGCCTAAAGACAGGATCTGCATCAAACCAAAAGCCTAGCCACAAAAGTAATGAGATTAGCTCTTAAAGCTTTTATTATTTTTTTTTAGAAGTAATATTTCATTTTCTATAAACACCACCAAAAAAAAAAAAAATTGCTTCACGCTCCTCACTTTGACTTAAGTCCAGATTTGCCTTGAGCTTCCCTTATTTCTGCCTGTGGGAAACTTGGACTAGTTAACCACTAATAAAGTGGAGTTTCTGACACTGAAATTCTAGTATGTCAGGAGTGGGTAGTGGCAAGAGCTAGCTGGAATCTGTATTAGCATGTTTGCTGATATGGATCAGAGGGTTGAAATCCAGATGTCAGGAGGATGAATGAAGAGAAGAAATTGCTAATCAAATTCTTGAGGGCTGCAATGCAATAAACCAGGGTAACTTGATGGAAAATGTAATCAAGCCTCCCAGTCTGTTTTCCAGATACATTCAGGCCCTGATTTTTCAGCCTTTATGCCTTTCTCTTCATGTGGATTTTAAAGGGAAAGAGTATCTGTGAGGATCAATGTAGTAATTTAGTTTTACTGAGCAAGTCTAGTAATTCTGCTGCACAGATCTTCCAGAGGTTTATCCTTAAATGGGGGAAATATATAAAGAAATTTGCTGTCGTCATAACAGGTAATACCAAAGCAGAAACATAATGGTGGAGTAGAGGCTTTTTTCCTTTCATTGGCCAATAGGTGGTTAAATTTGAGAGGTTTTCTCTCTGTCTTGCATATATACAAACTATTTGGTTCTAAGTTCCAACACCTGTTTTTGTGCTGGGGGAAATTAGTAGTTGTGCTCACTGTCACATTTGTCAAAATGATGCAATTAAATGCAGACTCTTTATCAGTAAAAATTGTTCATAGACCATAAATTATAATGGACTGCATTTTTATTTTTTTTTTAAATTAATATGGCTGGATGCAAAAAATACTGCACCTCACAGCTGGGGTATATCCATGCTTACAAACCCTAACTGGACACAAGAATCTGAGATATTCTGACATCCCTGTAGGATGAAAGAAGTTGAGCAAGTTCATAGTGGAGCTATGGGTGTTGGTTTCCTACAAAAGTAACCTAAAATGTTTTTCTTTTAATAACACAGTGTAAAAACACAGCAATAGCCAACAATACTGCCTGTGTTTTGAGTTCGAGCCAATATGTAACCCTGGAAAAGATAATGATCAAGGATTTTGAGTTCTGTAGTATTTCAGGCACATCACTTCCAAAGTTTAAACGCTGGCCAGATAGGAGATGAGGCACAGAATTGCTTCTTTAAGACTTAAAAGGTCGCTGCAAATTAAGCTTTTCATCCTTCCTCCTTTCTTCCTAAAAATTGCTTGCAGGTTGCATGCAAAACATTGTTTTGACAGGAACAGCCTGATTGTAACAGTAAGCGTTAGCTTTCAGGGAAAATGGTAAACTGCCAGCAAGTTGTGTGCGTTAATGAAACAAGATTGCTTTGAGACAAAACATTTTTGATTCTGTCTTAAAGGCAATTTGTAATTTCAGTGCATACAAGGATATGTATGTATATAGCCTGGGTCTTGCAATCGGTGATAAAGGGATGTTGTTAATTATTCTAGGTCATGCAATAAACAAATATGTGAAGTAAATACTTGGAGCAAATCATCAGACCTGGCAATGGATATAATCATCAGAAGCTGTGTAACAGGCAGGATTAAATGAGGGAGCGCTGTAGCTGTATGAAAGGATTTCAAGCCTCAGCTTGTTTCCTACATAAGCAGAAATTGACACCACAGAAGCTAGGATGAGGAATGGATCTCTAATTTAATCCCCTGTGCTCTGATGTTGGGGTTCGAGGAAGTTTGCCCCACCAGAGCAGTAAACTATCCCTGTCTGTGTTTAAGAGTAGATTGGATGTGTTGTTGAGGGATATGGTGTAGGGGAGAACTTGTAGAGTAGGGCAGATGGTTGGACTCGATGATCCCAAGGGTCTCTTCCAAACTGAATGATTCTATGGATGGCAGTGATCGGTGGAGCTGGTGGAAAGGCTCCTCTGGCTCCTTCTGGGTTAGCCTGTTAGGTACAGACAGGGTAAATTAAAGCCCATTTCAGCACTGCTCTAAATCATGAGAAGGAAGGGGAGCAAGTTCTCTTGACCCTGAACCTGGGGATTTGAAATGGCATCTTAATGCCCACTTCTCTTGCACGACAGCTAAGGAGCTGTGAGGGCGCTTGCCAGAGCTGTAGGGAGGCTCTAGTTGCTCACAGCTACATAAAGCACACAGGTTTCCTTTGCTATTAAAATAGAAGCAAAAGTTCAGAAGTCAAATGGAAGCAGCTGCCCTCAGAAGCTCTCACGTTGTCTGTTCTTATCGCCTGCAATTTTCTACATTTCTGTTGACCCCATGTATGCCCTCAGGACCTGGGAACGGGATGGCTTTGAAATGCTGCCCTCTGCTTCACACTGGTCCCCTCTAGGCAGCAGTTACCTGTGAACTGGTGAGCAGCTGCTTCTCAGATGCTTTGTGGAGGTTTAGTTACACTGAGCCTTCAGGTTCACAGGAGGATAAGCCTCGATGCCAGAACAAAAATGGGATCTGGAAGAAGTTTTAGTGTGTTTTCATGCTTCTATGCTAATATTCACTGGAATGAGACATGAGAGTTTTTGTATTTCTCGGTTTTATTTTGCCTCTGCGCTGTTTTGCACTCGAGTTATTTGCTTTTTGGGGCTTGCTCAAAATTTTCATGTGGTTTACCCCAGAAATTGCAATACTTGGTGGTGGGAGAGGGTTTACCTCTTTGAATTACCAAAAAAAAAAAAAAGCTGAACTTTTTAGTGATGGATTATACAAAATAGGAAGTGCTACAGGAAGCCAATGAGGCTTCACAACAATGAGGCTTAACAACTGTACTGCAGAGGGAAGATATTGTGAGGGGGGGTTTTGTGCTCATTTTGAGTCCCTCAGGCACCAGTTTGACCTGTGGAGCTGAGGGCTGCAGAAAACTCTGTTCCTTGAGGATGCAGAAAGCTTCCATCAATATCAGACTTTGCTTTATTCTCTCCAGGAGACTCAATTTTCTCAGCTTCACCCTCAGGAAAAAATGTATATTTCTTCTGTAGTTTCTTGTTTTACCTGTGAATAAGATAGATAAACCCCCTATGTAAGAAAATACAGGGGCCATGGTCTGTGATCATAGCTGTGGAATTTTAGAGGATTTTATTTCAAGATCTTTGCTCTCGATGGCCACACCGTGGCAGCAAAAACCAAACAGGTTTCCGCATCCGAAGTCAGTGTGGCAGAATAAGGAATGGGTCTATGGCTGTACAAGAAGCAGTTCACACTGATAGGGTATGGAAAGGTGTATTTCAGTTAAAAAAAAAACCTTTCTGTCTATAGGTCATGGAGGGGAGAACTTTAGCCCAGGCTGCCTGAGTGTAATCCTTGCTTAAGATGAATCCTACTGTAGGGGAAACCTGATGGAATTTACTTCTGGCACTACTTGTGTCCTCTTGTGCTTTGCTCCTGGAGGATTCACACTGGCAAGGACACTTTAAGTAAGTTTTGGTCGAGTTGTACGGGCTTTCAAGGAAATAAATAAACATGTTTTTAGCATCTCTCTGAGGATGAATTAAAGGCATAGTGGAAATCAGTCTGGTTTGGAAGCATACACGCTTTCTTTCAGTCTCTTTGGTCATATTGTATACTGCTTCAGCGTCCAATTAGGCTGTGTACTCTACAAACACAGTATGAAACCATCCCCCAACTAATCCTTGAAGTCTAAATAAAAAGCAATAAGGAAAGAATACTTCCCCTACAGATAAGATACGAGAGCATAGAGGCAAAGGACCACTTCTTTTACTTCTTCTTTTTTTTTTTTTTTACAGCTAAGGATCTTTCTGGCAAGAACTAAGGAGCTGGATCTCTTTTTAAAGGCCCTAACTCACTTGGGATGAAGTATTCAAGCATTTGGCTGCTTCTCGCTTAAAATTACACCGGAAATATCCCAGGTGAGGAGTGGAGAGCAAATTTTTATCACAGCCCTTTGGCACCACATCAGCCCTGGTCCCAAGACCCGCTTGCTTCCCCACAGGCTGAGCCAGGACCAATAAATGATGACAAGGCTGAAAGGCAACTAATAATTTATTATAAAAGAAAAGCAGTGCAACCCAGAATGGATTTTTACCTCCTGGTCCACAAATCTTCATGGTTTCTCTCCTTGCCTAGAAGGAAGGAAGTTTCTTTGCAACCAGAAAAAGGTGGTGTCTGTGTCTGTAGCACGCCCAGCTCAGCAGAAAGGAAAAGACCGTGTATTATGTGCAGCCATAATTAGTTTAGGACACTAGTTAAAGGAGGAGCCGTTTGCTCAGCAATCACCAAGATAGGAGGCTCTGGGAGCAGCATGGGCAAAGCACTTGCTGGAAGGAATGTGGTCATACAGGAAAGCAGGGAAAATACCACCTGGTGTGTGAACTCTGAAGCAATTTTTTTTGTGTGTGCCTTCCTTTAAGTGGATTAAAGGAGACAATCTTAATATCTTCCTTAATTATCATGATTTCCTATATATGTAGTAATTTACCAGTTTTAATTGGAAATAATATGGTACAATTTATTTAAGTGACTCATCAACTTGAGTAAGACTGATTCAGCCTGCTGGTCTTTTGCCTGTCCTGTAGGAAGGGGTGTCTGAGGCTATAGTCATACAGATGTGCTGTACCCCTATAGTACAGGCTGTAACTCCTGGCTGTCACTCTTGCATATCACCACAGGCCTATTTCATACTTTTGCTCTCTAGTCTTTTCAAGTTCATGGGAAATGATGTATCACAGTCAAGATGTATTTATCTTGCAGCTAACAACAGTTGGATGGAATAAAAAGCCTGTTGCCAATTTTACGCTTTTCTTTTTCTCACTAATCATTTATTATAAAAGAAAAATAGAGCAACCCAAAATGGATTTTTACCGCCTGGTCCATAAATCTTCATGGTTTCCCTCCTTGTCTAGGAAGGGAGCTTCTTTGCAAGGTGCTATAGATCAAGATTAATGCTTATCTGTATCCAAGGCTGAACACAGACCTGAACACTGACAAAGCCTCCACAGACTGCTTATAATTTTCCACTGTACTTTGCAAATGACATGTTCTAGCATGAGATTTGTCATTATTTCACTACATGTAGCTCTCGGAGTACTAGTCTGACCATGAAGATAATCCTGGAAGGTTAGGTATTTAAATATATCCTTCATACAAGGCTTAAAATTCAGATTTTCAGATGTTTGGGTGCAGACGTGCTCAACTGACTCATATGTGAGTGCTTTTCTGCTAACCCCAGAATTCCCCAGAGCCTGCCAGCAGGAGAACGTGGATACTGGGGCATGGTAGAGTCCTTGGAAGTGTCTTCTGAAAGGTTTGTGTTCAAGCAGGGTCATTGTTAATGTGAAAAGGATGAGCATGTGGATGGGCAAACGGTGAGATGTATGGTTGCTACAGCCTAGTTGTCCTGGGCTACTACACCAGTGTCCTGTCTCAGTGCCATGGGACTCCATGCTGCAGTGGGAAGTCAAAAACATTGTGAAGGATCAGTATAAATCCTTGTCAGAAGCCTCTTCTCCTCTAGATGGAAGGGAGGAAGGCTGATGCACGCCAGCAGGCTCCTCTTGCCTTGCTCCTCTCACCATTTTTCTAGGCTATGGGCTACTTGGAATTGTAGTATCTGACAAATTTGCCACCAGTGGACACTCAGCTTGTATGGCACAGGTAAGTCAAACTTTCTGGTGATGTCTTTCCTGTCAGGATAATGAGGAGGGGCTGGTTCCCCACACACCCACCTCTCCACTCCCTTTCTGTACCATCTCCCCAGCATCTCCTGAAATTGCTGATTTTTTTATACATCAATTTAAGATTTAACAATTAACAACACTTCTCATCAGCAGAAGTGGTTGGTACCTTTCTCCTTGGTTGATTTTTCTAGACATCTTTGTTCTCTTTTATGCAGCTGCTTGCAAGTGACACTTTCTTTCTGCAGAAAGGAATTAGAGATAAACCTTACAACCCCATTCCTAAGCAAGTCTGATGAATCCTCCAACCAACCTCTTGCTGTTCTCAGGTAGGTACAGATGCTTGTACAGTGGATGGCACAAATACTCTGGACCTTACCTGATATAATTTCATGAATCCCACTGTGTTTCTTCTATGCATACACAACTTCCATGATAAATCTTTTATTTACTTCCCTCCTATGCAGTCAGACTTTTATCCCTCTCAGTGCAGTGCCACATCTAGAGCATGAAAGGTTTGGGTGAGCTGGCAATGCACCTCCCCTTCTCCAGGATCCGGTTCAGTCAGTTCAGTAAGTCTGCGGTTGGGCTTTTTCCCTGAATATGCCCAGATCCTGCTGTTTGGTGTCATTCCCACTCACACGTGTTCTCTGAACTTTTGTCGGCTGTTTGCATAACCAGGAGTGTATTTCCTGGCTGGCGTACAGCCCTGGGATCTGTTTATTACCGGTAATCTAGGATGGGGGCGACTTGATATTCAGAGCTATAGGCTCATGCTTCATGTGCTCTGCAGAGTCTCCCAGGGGTTTAACTCCTCGTCTCACTTAAAGTGAGCTTGTGACTCGATTTGCTTTCTGACCTGTCCCCCATCCTATGTGTCAGAGTTTATGCAAATATAAGATTCCTAGGTTTGACCCTGGTGATCTGATAAGACTGGTACCACATGGCCTAGTTCAGTTCCTCTCAACAGTGTCTAAGCATTATCCACCTTCTCACCAGGTAACTGTAAACTAAGGCTGCCCCAAAAGCCTGGTTTCCAGGACATGTGATCACTTATGGAGTCTGAACACTAATCAGAGTCATAGAATGGTTAGAGTTAGAAGGGACCTTAAAGATCATCAAGTTCCAACCCCCCTGCCATGGGCAGGGACACCTCTCACTACAGCAGGTTGCTCAAAGCCTCATCCAGGCTGGCCTTAAACACTTCCAGGGATGGGGCATCCACAACTTCTCTGGGCAACCTGTTCCAGTCTCTTACCACCCTCACAGGAAAGATTTTCTTTCTGGTATCTAATCTGAATCTCCTCTCTTTCAATTTAAAGCTGTTACCCCTTGTCCTGTCACTGCACTTTCTGACAAAGAGTCCCTCTCCAGCTCTCCTGTAGGCTCCCTTCAGATACTGGAAGGCTGCTATAAGGTCTCCCTGGAACCTTCTCTTCTCCAGGCTGAACAACCCCAACTACATAGTTCAGATACTCTGATCATCTAAAACAGACAGTGAAAAGTGAAAATGTGCATTTGACACATTCACTTGCAACAGAATCCATGGTCTTCTATAACTGGGAGGAATTAATATTCTATAACAAGGCTACAATGCGGTCTTTTCTTGTCATTGCAAAGCAAAGGGAGAGGGGAAAATACTCATTTCAGAGGGAGGAGGAAGAGACTTCCATTAAGTCTGTTTTGTATTGCCAACAGTGGAGAGAAATATTTCATGCTTTTTTATAACTTTACTAAATCATACGGGAACATCAGACTCTGAGTAAAGAATAGCATGGAGGAAAAGAATGACTCAAAAGGTGATCTGTCTTACTGAAAGCACAGTTAAACCGTGCTCACGTACTATTCCTGAAACTGTTTTCCCTCCTCTTAAGGTTTATCCTTGAAGTCCCTGACTTACTACAGCTATTGGAGGAAATGCATGTTGTAGTCTGAACAGGATGTTTGCAACGCTTCTGGTGGTACAAAAATAACTTTCCCAGTTTGAATTAAATTGGGTCCTTGCAAAGACAATTCTGAGTTTTTGTAATGAAATTTGAAAAATTCCTAAAGATGCTATTTAACTACCTGTGTTATAAACACGATTCACAACGTGAAGCACTGCTATATCAGCTGTTAGAAATGACAGTGTAATGAATGACAATGTAATGAAGTGGTGTTTGCCTTCACATTTATTGTTGTATTTGTGAAAAATCAGTGTGGTCAGCTTCGTTTTGAGATTAGGCTTCATCCCTTTATTTATAGCCATGCGAATTTTAACTTTTTTCTTCTAAGATTACAAAAGGTGGTGGTTGCTCTTCAGATAGGTCACAAATTAGAGTGAGTTTGCAAGCATTGAGAATGTTTCTGCTCTATCAGACTTTCTCAGCATTCCCACTCCTTCACACTAAGACTCAAAGCTATGTAAAATACAGCAGTGTGAAATATTCATAAAGGCAACCAAAACAGCAGTGCACAGTTGTGTGGTTTTGTTTCCCATGTACTATGAATCAAATGCTTTAAGCAGGCACTCTTTTCAGACAGGCAAATTCAATCCGAGTATGAATACAGAATCATTAGAAAGAAAACTGGCTTCAGGTGGGAAGTGGCTTGCTCTGACCACAGCTGACAGAGTTGATCTTCTCTTTCTCTAGGAGACACTATAAAAGCAATAATTGTGCTCAGATGGTGTGATTTGAAGAAACCAGAATGACTACCATAAGGTGTGATCAGTTCTCTGCATACAAAGCTGCTGGAAAGTATTACTGCTCTCCAAGTTGTCCGTGTCGCATCTTACTGCTGGAGGTGGTTTCCTCCTTGGAGGCTCTGGAAGGGTGATCTGCTCCCCAGGGGGACCTAACCGGGTGAGCAATGGGTTGCAGGGGCATCTGAAGGGGGCTGGAGAGGAGGTAGGATCCCTTTCTGCAGATGTCAGTGTTGAAAAGGCTTTTGAACCTCAGCTTCACTTTCACGGCTACAGAGGAGATGGGTTCAGGAAAACCTGATTCTCAGCTTCCAGCAGCCAAAGTAGCCACTCAAACTTATGAAACCAGTTCAGGTTTTTCCAAGTGATGCAAAACAAGGCAAAGTGGCACAGCCTCACTGACAGGCTTTCCAGCTGAGTAAAGAGCAGGAATCAAAAGCCAGGCTCTTTGGGAAGAGTTTTGTATGAATGCTGTGAGAGAAGCAAAGGCTCTAGAACAAGGGATTTTCTCCCCAGAATCTAACTGTTTAGCAAAATTACTGCCAAATGCAATGAACTGGGGAGGAAGATACATGTTGGGTGCTTGAGTACAGGATTAGAGGGGGTGAGAGAGTAACCTGAAGGCATTTTCTAAGTGACTAAGTTGAGCTGCATCACTGTGAAAAAGAGCTATAATGGATTGCAGTAACTTACCTTGTGGTGTCCCAGACTAGCAAGCAGCACAGCTCTCTGTTCCTGCATGTCCCCCTACCCTGGACCAGGGCATTGGATGGTAGGAGCTGTATCCTTCTGCTTCCAGGTGGAGCAGGTAAGTATTGGGATGCTGAATCTCCTGCTCATTTCAGTTCTGCTGCTTAGAGTATCTTTGCTTTTTCCGTCAGGATTATATGTGTCTTGGATTTTGTACTCCCTGACTCTAGTTCTAGAGCATCCTGGAATACTGGTCACCACAGCAAAACCATGTAAGGTGATCCAGGCTGGGCATGGAAAATAATTCAGGTACTGACTGGAGAATATTGCTTGCTTTTGTGGGGGGTGCTAGTTTTGGTGCCAATATTGGAATGGACCTTTAGAGTCTATGCTAATGTGGCGTAAGGGTCTGCTTTCAGGGACTATCTACTATTTTTACAGAGCTACTTTCTTCTTGTTAAAGGAATCTAGGAGGATAGAAAATATTCTTGATGCTCTAGATTTTTCTAAAGAAGCCTTTTTTCTGTACCTTGTTGGTCTCCTATGAAATAGACTTATATTGGTCCTAAAGTACCATGAAGGTGTTTTGTGGCATCTGGAATAGCAAGGAAGTTGTGGACATTCCTCAAGATTAATCAGCTGTAGTAGGGTTGCCTGTGATTGCAAAGCTGGGTCATGATGATCCACCATCTTTCCTAAACTATATTTTAAGATGTTTACTGGTGAAGATGGAGAAGAATTTGTAAGTTTTCAGGAAATGAATGCCTCTTTTCTTTACCCAGTACGTATCCTCTTTCTCCCCATGAACCCCAGTCTAACTTTCCAGGTTACTTGCATGTTTTCAAGGTCAGAGTCTGGAAGGATTCCCAGTTTGCTCTGCTTAGACACCATTGTAATTATAATTTTACACTTGGCCTTCAGCAGAATTGAGTGCCTCATCTCTTGGAAAGGAATATGAATAGGAAAACAAATAAAAGCACTTACCAGCTGGTGCCTGGTGAATTATACTGCTTGAAGCTCAAGGATATTGAGACTAGTACTTGCCTGATTGTCATTTCTGTGGATGTTTGATTTGCATCATTTGGCACTTTCTTGCACCACATTCAGACGTACATACACCAGTGTAGTTTCTGTCTTGCCATGTGAAAAAGGTGTTGAAGCGCTTGTGAACTTTCCTTATTCCCTAGATATTTGATCTCTTCTGTTCTTGCCAACAAACAGTCAAGGTTGATTCTTGATCCTACAGAATTGCTGTCTTTAGTTCTCATAAAATATAGGTGGGGACCATGTGTAGCAGCAGCTGGCTGCCAGAAATGCCTTGATAGCAGTGTGATTCCAGCAAGATGTGGTACGATTTGCCTGCCTGTTGTCAGCTCTTAACCCTTTTGTGTTACTACTGGACAATTCTCCCTCTTTCTGTTTATCCCCTCTGTCCTCCCCTTCTCCCATCTCTGAACAAGTGGCTTTAAAAATTGCATGTGAGAGTTAGAAGGAAACCAAGAATTCTTTGGTCTTCTCGCTCTGGTGTAAGAGGTGTCATGTCACAACTTCCTTCACCAGCTGCTCGATCACAACTTGCAACGTGGAAATCCTAGCTGTGTTGAAAGAAAGTTTTAAAAGTTAAGGTGGAGGAATACTTTCCCCCAGAACCACGGGGAATCTGGGTCTCTGGTTTCTGAATTGAACAAACAATGGACTCTGCTTTTCTCCAGTGAAAATAAGACTCTGGTGCACAGCGATGTCTGCCTTGCAGGGAATTACCAAGCATTATACAGCAACCAGTAAAACTGTACACTTTTACTGCAATGATGAACCTTCATTTAGAGTTTGTCCTCTAAATGGTCATGGAGTGAACTGAGACTTTTGTACTTGCCAAAGCAGCAGCACAGCTTTTGTGAGGGGATTATTTGCAAACCTTTTCTTAGCAAATTTGGAAAGTGTTTAGGTACCTACAAATGTTCAGGGGAGTTAAGGAGCAAGTTGGTTTTTTTTTTGGTTTTTTTTGAGAATCAAATCTCTTATAATTTGGCTGTCTAATCTTTCTCAGATGCTAAATTATTTGTATCAATTTGGGATTCATAAAGAAAATGAACAACAAGATGCTTAAATGATACATAACGTTGGAACATCTTGCCATGTGATTTATAGAAATGCCATAAAAGCCTATGTATTATGCTAAGCATTAGAAAGCCCTTTAAAACACCCACACTGAACAGGCTGTTTTTCTCTTTCTGTTTGCTTTTGCTGTCTTTCAGCTCTAGATATTGAGGATGGTAAATGTACAGACATAAAAATCTGGTTTGATAATTCTGTGCTATAACCTTTCATTCAAATCCCCATGAAAGCAGAATTTGCCTCCCCCCCCCCCCATTTATTGATACTTGCATATCTATCAGCAGGGTCGAACCAGGATGTATAGAACACCTGGTTGTTGTCTCTGGCTGTTACCTAGAAACATCACTCTCAATTTTTAGTGTTCTGTCTCCCCTTTTTGCCCACCTAAATAATTTATATTAAAAAACTTAACAGTAACCTGTTGGGTTTTTTGTGGAGGGGTGAGGAGTGGGGGGAAGGCAAGCTTGAAATAGGTAGTATATATCGGCCTCAAACTGCTGAGACATGGATTAGGCATTTATTTTAAGGCTGCAGTACCATAAAACTCTAGACTGGCACTTGTAAGTTATAGGGGCTGAGTGGCTGTGCTGATCCTCCATAAACAATTCAGACGTGGAAGATGAATTTTAATGAGTGCTCTCAAAGCTAAGTGCTGCCTCTCACTTATACACCTCAAACTCACCCATTTTTTACTTTTATGTTGTATCAGAGGCTGCTCTATGCTTTTTCCCTAATTATCTCCACTCAAGCTGGATTCTGTCAAACCCAGAGGAAGGGGAACATAGCTGTGTACACAGAGGTGGGGTTTCCACCTGCCCTCACTTAAGCAAGGCTTTAAACTCTCAATCCAAACACCTGGGCTTTTAAAGAGGAGATATTAGCATCTCGTGCTGAGGGATTGTTTCATTTACTTTTGCCTGTGCAAAAGGCTTTTGTGTTTCACGTCCTGTCGGCAAAATGTTCAACCTTGTTCTAGGAAAGGCTCCAAAGTAAATTAGAGCAGCCTCAGGGACTGTTTTAAATCATAGCAGCTGAGGCCTTACCCCAGCACTTCACGCTCCACCCGGTCCCTCTTCCACCAGCACACTCTATAATAACCCCAGCCTTTTCACAGAGAAAACTCTTTGCTGTGCATCACTGGTAATTTTTTTTTCTTCTAGGCTGGGAAATCATCATATCTGCTTTACAATAAGCAAAAGAGAGTGAGAAAGTGAGCCCACTATCTTTGCTGGGAAATGGGCATTCACCAGTTACTGTAATTCAGCATTACTGTTTATATCCTGAATCGCATATACTGACTAAGTAGGAAAAACACAGCTAAAATAATTGCTCCTGGGGATTGTGCTTTCAGATGCAAACTTAACTAGTCCTGAAGCTGCCGAGGACAATTTCCCTGAACTTCCAGCATTGTGCAATGACCATATGCCTTTGCTGGGGGTTTCCACTTTCCTCAGCTCTGACAAATACCGGTCCCTGCCGGAGGCAGTGCAGGGAAATTATGGATCAGTGGAATGATCTAGTACCAACAAATCCATAGTTACAAAAATAGGCAGTTATTCTTATCATTTCCTTGTTCTGACACAATTTCCTGCCCTCCCGTTAGGCTGTTCTGAAGATCGCCTGGATGACAGATTGGCTTTGAAGACTGTCAAACTGCTTTGCAAAGTACCCCTCTTGTTAGAAATAGCTGTCCTGAAGAACAATGGCTGGGACTCAGGTGAGAAGCCGGTGCTGATGTTAACAGTCTTTGATCATGTTTGGCCTGTATCCAACTAGTGCCCCACTGCGGGCATTGCTTGTTTTTAGCATTTCTGATCGTATCACACACATGGGAACTGTGCTTTGCTTGGTGAGTTTTATTATACCTCCTACAGATTTAGTGATCTCCAGCCTTCCTGGTGCAGCTCAGAATGTGAGAGGGACGTGGGGACAAAGCTCCTATACAAGCTAGTTAGGATTTGACTGCAGCAGTCAAGGGAGGAAAGTGAACTAGTTTAATTAATAAGCTTCTCCTAGTGCTGTTTATTTTGACAGAAGGGAGGATTAATGAGATCTCACAGCTGCAGCTCTACTGACAGATCTGTATGTGATAAAGTCTGGCATGGGGTGGTAGCGAGCAGATGAAATTGGTAACTTCTCAGCTGTCCTTGGCATAGGAAGCATGATAGCCTTTCAGATCCCCACCAAAACCTTTAGGGCTTTATATACTAGTGGCTTTAAGGATGTACGTGACAGCTGGCCTGGCTTTGAAGACTGGTCACCTTTAGCTTGTCATCATCAAACCTTGGTAAGTTTAGATAGGATGGTTCTTAGCTCACCTTTGGTCATTTCTGGGTCTTAAACATTGAAAATTAATCAAAATCAAAAGACTACGGAGTATGTAGGTCTGTTTTTCTTAGGACTAAATCTTTCATTTGCTTATGGGATAACACTT
>VZTM01027214.1:0-12559 GCA_013400555.1 Jacana jacana | reverse complement strand
ACTGAAACTGTCAGTAGAAAGTCTATGAATAATTTCAAAGACCCTCCCAAGCTTATCTGTTCTCTTGCTTCCAGTGTGCTGCTTTTAGCACTGAAACCAAGAGACTTGTAGCTGCTGCTTGGCTAGTGGAAAAGTGACTTGGAAGCAGTTTCACCACAGCTGTGTAAGATTGAGAGATGCTTCTCTTTTTCACTGCTGGAACCATTGCCACTCATCCCTAGTAGTGGTGAGACAGATAGCGGTGGAAGAAAATGTTCTGTGTATATGGGTNTGAATGCTGCATGGTCCTCAGATTTTGATCTCATTGAAGAAATACAACTCTTCTTCCTTGAGCCTAGTTGACTTGCACAGTTGCTATATCCTGTAGGGTGAATTTGGGTGGGCTTCTATGTATGTATGCATACGCACGCAGTTTTAAAAGATAGGTTGATTCTTTGTGGAGAGCATGTAAAAGACTAAAATAATTAACTATCTCTTTGTATAATCTTTCTAGTGATAAGATAGTATATAGAATTGGACTCTCTGCTTTATTCAAACATCATTTGGTTTGATGGTTTATTCCCTGTTTCAGACATTCTGCGATGGCAATGGTCATCACAGACTTTTAACCTTATCTTATGAAAGTTTTGAAATACCAGTTGATCTTCTAAGATATCTTTCAGAAAAACTCATGCTTTTAATAATCTGGTCTCATCTAAGCTCAAAACAGATGGTAGGTTTGTTCTAGTCTTGATGACAGTCTAGCAAGAAACAAGAGTGAGATACTTAGGGATTCAGCATTTCCTATAACCACCCTTTACTGAAACAGATTTGAACCTCAGATTATTTTTTTTTTTTTAATTTTATTTTTTAGGAAAATAAATGGTGTCTAGCAATGGTTATTATTGTAAAGTTATTAGTGAAATCACTTCTAGCTTTTTGGGAAATGTCTCTGTCAATGGTAGACTTTAAACAAAAGCATATATGGGTAAATATTTAGCAAGCTTTGGGGCTTTGGTAATACTTCAGTAACATAGAAGCAAAAAGAAAAAACCTATAGTTCTTAGTATGCAAAATTCCCAATGGCTTAAAGGAGCTAGGTCTATAAATATAAAAAAAGCATTTTAAATAGGCTTAGTAGGAGCAATGCTCACTATTGAGATGGATTGTTTCCTTTTTAGTAAAAGGGGGGTGGAGTAAAAGGTGATTTACTGTTGTAGAGTCTTTACTTCTGGTATACTATGGTACCATGGCAACATCAGAATTAGACACAGAAAATGGGGCAAGCAGCCCGGTAGAACATAATGAAGAGTACACAAACAATGTGTTACAGAGAATCCACAGAAGAAATTATTAACAAGCAAATATAGTAGGGTTCTGGGGAGAAGGTAGGAGCACTATAGAGCTCTTCTGGGAACAGCTGGAATATGGGATTTGTCTGTAGGAAATGCAGAAACCATTGAAGAGATAATACATTATCTAGGTTGGTAAGAGGAGTGGGAACATTAAACTCTGCTACTGCAGAGGGGTAAGTGACACTTCTAGGTTGGGAAGAGTTAGAGACCAGTTACCTCTTGGAATTCGTGAAAGCTGCAATTTCTTCTAGATATAGAGAAACTATAGTTCACTACTGCTGTGCCTGTATGTTCAATCAACAGTGTCCTAATTAGGCCCTTTCAGTTATTTTTGTGTGCCTGAAAGAAGAGTGTAGGCTCCTGTGTAAGAGTTGTTTAGGGTAATCAGCTGTCCAGATTTACTCTGCAGTGCTAAGAGAAGACAGAGGCAGTTACTCACCAGCATTGTTTGCACTGCAGAAATGCATAGGTACCTTGGTTCTGACAGGCTGCAGTTATGAGGAATAAAACTACAGTACAGTGAATAGACGATTTCAAATCAAAAATATCTGATGATCATCATGTATCAGATCAATATTCATGTCTCGGAATTCAGCAATCACAGATAATAAAGCTGTCACGGGAAATAAGATTGATGTAAAATCACAGGTATGACTGCATATGAGACATCATGTAATGTAGATCACAGCAGACTGTTGTATTTTCATTTTTGACTGCTTTTGTTTCTCACAGGAGGTGTTTATGTGCTTTGTTTCAAAGGGTTTGTGCACATATTGCAAATTTACTACAACAGTGTTGTTGGTTTTTGTTCCCCAGCTGTTATGGGTAGCACAGGTATCTTTCTACCACCTGTGCAGCCGGAGGTCCTTACTTCAGCTGATTGCAGATTACAGGTTTGGATGTTATCAAATTAACCTTATGAACTGCTTTGGTTATTCTCAAATCAACCTTATGACCTGCATGTCAAAATTGTTGCAGCAGAACGTGTATGAGCATGTGAGGATTAAGGTGTTGGGAATGATATCCTACCATTTAATCTCAAAAATAGCCTGGAAGACATTGCTTATGAAATTGATTGATCCCTCTGGTGTGAGGAAATGATAAGGTTGTGAGACACGGACAGCATAAAAAATGTTTTGTGCATGACAAATACGTTAAACCTAATACCTGCTCTTACACTCTGATAATTGTATTGCTGGTATGAGAGCGTTCCAAGTGCAGAGCTGGATTTGGTTCTACAGTCGATTAATCTCATTATCAATCATTGTGTTCTTTGCTTCAATCTTCTTTGACGAGGTCTCCTAAGCTTCTAGGACTTGTTTAGAGACAGGGTTCAAGGAGAGCTGCCAGCAGTGGATGAAGATTGAAATGGGGGTTACTTGAGGGAACTCGACCCTTGCAGGGCCACGAGAGCAGATGGGCAGCATTCAAGGTGCACAGAGAGCTGATTGATGTCTGATAGAAGCTGTTTTGAAAGATCATGAAAACCAGGGGAGGTTCTTGATAGCTGGAGAAAGACAAATGTACTCATCTTCAAAAATGGCTGAGAAGTCTACATGGGGAAGCATGGGCCAACTGACCTCACTTGAGACCCTGGGAAAAGCAGGCAGCAGGTGCTCTTGGAAGATATTTCTGGGCGTGTGTTGGGGTTTGGATGCTTAACCAACCCAATTGCCTTTATTTAATTATTTATTTCTGTAAATTTAGATGCTATGGTCTGAGTGGGTGGGCAACTAAACAATCTTCAGATATCACCTCAGGTATCTGAATGTAGAACAGACTCCCAACATATCTAAGGGAATTGACTTAATAGTTTCTAGAGAATAATTCAAAATTTTTCATAATGTTTTCAAGGGATAAAGTCAGCTACTCTTTGCAAGGCTGGAAAGCCTAAACAGTACTAGAATTTTAGTTTTTAAAAAGGCCACACAATTTCATTTTTACATGTAGTTTTCAAGCCAACAGAAGATAATGAAGAGCATACATTAAAAGTACAGTAATTGTGTTTGTTTAATAGTAGCATTGTAACATTAAACCTCCTACTTATTATCTCTCTTTTTAAATAAATAATTACTATGTTGTTGTTCATTTATGGTAATGCTCACTGTATGCCAGGAGGTCATTAAACACTGAAAATATCATTTTCTTTGTTCATGAGGAAATTCAGAGCTATGGGTGAGGCTCTACTATGCTCCTTTGTTATTCTGAACAGCATATTTTTCAATATAGTAGTATTACACCGCAAGGATAATTATGTATTAAAATACTATGCAATATATTAATATATTAAAGGTTGAATCAAATTTTAGATTCTTAACAGGTGCTTGGGTGGTGACCTCTTGTCCTCATTATATAGCTTCTTAAGCCTTCCCTAGGTTTCTTTCTCAGTCTTGTTAGGGAATTGTGTGGTTAAACAGAGCACAGAAAGTTAGAAATTTTTCTGTCTGCAGTAGTGTGTATGTAGTAGAGTGTATGGATGTATGTTAGTTTAAAAAAAAAAACCAAAACAAAACAGCAATATAATTTGTTATTGTTTTGCTTTTATTGGTGGTTGGGCTGTGAGCTTGGGAGGTCCAGAGGACTAGAGGAGAAGGAAGCCTTCAAAGCTGGAGCATGTGCTCTCCTACTCCTCCTTCCTTAAGGAAGTGGGCAGTGGCCAGCTGGGAAGATGCCAGGCACCGTTGGTCTGTTCAGATTTCCTCCCTCCCTCTACAGTATGTAGAAATCAGATTTTCAACCACATCAGTCTGTGCTAACTGGTGGCTTCTGATAGAATGCATTGCATGGGGATGAGATCAAGTCAGTCAAGAACCAAACCAACTCCTTTCTCTCACCTTTTCAAAGAAGTTATGGGTGCAGCGTGTCATTAAATAGCAGCTATGCAGTTAGGAGATCTGTCTCCTCTAAAGCTGACACACCAGCACATTTACACTAACACTACAGCACACAGAACTTTTGTAAGGGCTTAGAAGCAGTATAGTCTTAGCGAGTTTGGTTTTGGATGTGGGAATTTGTAAACCTGAGTTTACTTTTTCCTTTTTCTTTTTCCCTCTTACTTACCAGAGCACTGGTGATGAGAGAAAATTTGGAACAACTTTACTGTGTTAAATAGTGCTGCATTTTTGCCTTACAGGTAGTTGTGCTTGAGTGACACAGGGTATAATAATAAGCAGAATTGGACCTGGCTTCCTAGGGAAGCGCTTTCATATAAATGAAAACATGTGTGGATCCGGTTAGAAAATAACTGTTTGGTAACTGATTTCACATACCAGGTGAATAAAATATCCTGATTTGCTGGACTTGGGGGAAAAGAAAATAGGTGAACACCTATTTTCTGAAAAGGCAAAAGCTGTTTAATGAAACAATGAGAAGAGCAGGCAGTGATTTTAAGTCCAGAAGAGATTACACTGGAATCATACTGAAATATGTATGTGCGTGTGTGTGCTGAGTCACTGACGGAGGAGCTGATGTACACCTACTCCTGCTCACTTCAGGGACTTCTTCAGCCACTGCCAGCATCCCCCCCAGCCCTGTGGTTGTCAGTCATCAAAGCCACCAAGCCCTTGCTCTGCTCACTCTGCTTGTGGTTCACAGCTGCTCAGTGCAGCCTGTGGAATCGGTACCTGACAAGTGCAAACATCCATGCTCAGATGGCAGGGCCTGGGGATATCATGGGAGGTTGTATCCTCATTACATAAAGCTGTATTTCTTTCTGCACATAGCCAGCCACGTTTCTTAGCTTTCTGTCAGTTTGTTTTTTGACTATATTCATCACGCTGTTACAGATTTTGGTCTAGCATGTATTGTCTGCGTATGAGTTTAAATTTGGGTGTATTTTGAGATGTTTCAGCATGAAAGATCCAGCGTAAATATAGAACTTAAAATGAAAAAGCTGCATGAATATAAAATGTTACAATATTATAAATGAATTATGTTGAAATAGACCAAAAGAAAAGCTCTGATACAGCCAAAGCATATGGCATATGAAAATGCAATCCCTATATCTGCATTTGTGATCTGTTGCGATTTGATTTTTTTTCTTTTTCCTTTTTTAAATTGCATTAGCAATTCCAGATAGACACTTAGTCTCCAAAAGAAAGACTCTTGACATTAAGTATGCTGAAAGGTCATTGAACAGTCATAGCTTTCTTTTAATCTTAAATGCATTTATCCAAGAAAGCTCAACACTGATGTAACATCTGCTTTTCTAAGGGACTCTGTCTTCTGGCTGAGTTGACTGAGGTTTATAGAGGTCAATTGAAATGCCTAAGTTCACCCAGAGTGTCAGAGAGTAAGGGGTGGGTATCTGGAAAACATAGTGAAAAAGAAACCTGCGTTTTTCCAGAAGTTACAGGATTTCCCTTTAAAATTCTAGGTAAACACCAATATCAAAAATATAGGAATGTTAAAGATGGTGACTCCTGCTGAGTCGATTACTGTTGATACTGTGAGTTATTTGTGGAGGATTCTAAAAATTCCTGTCTGGAAAAATAAAAGCAAGTTATACATTGCAAAAGCAACAAATAGTTTTAAGGCAGAAGACTGTGAGATTGTGTGTAGCAACAGTGCAGTAAACTGTTTTTTCGAATTTGTTTCTTAATACTTTTTCAGTGATTGACTTCAGTTGAATTACACTGTCTAAACTAGCTAATGAGCACACTTATAAAATCATAGCTATTTTAGGAAGGAAAGATCTTTTATCCCATCATTCATCAGTGAAGTAGTATGCAGTGATCACTGTGATTAGCAGAATATATGCATTCTCGCAAGGAAAAAACATGTTGAGGATGAAGTAAAATTTTTAGTTTTGTGAATCTCTACAAAACATTTGCACTGTTGTAGTGATAACTTTCACTTTTGTGGATTTTAACCTTTCAACTGCAAAGTTGTATAGGGTTTCACCCTATGTGGCAAATACTGCCATAACTAAACTGAATAAAGTACAAGTGATTGTTTCAGATTAGTGCCTTGCAAATTCTGCTGAGGAAATACACAGTCTGTGCAGTACATTTGTGGTAAAGAACTCTGAAGAATTGCTGTGGAGTAAAAGCAATTAATGGATTATTAATTTAATTCTGCATGCTGTACATGCCTCGATCTTCTTCTGGGATGGAAGTTTGATTTGTACAAGGAATGCAAGTAATAAAACTTAATGTCAAAAAAAAAAAAGGGAAGTTAAGGGGTGAGTGATGTTGAGTGATAAGAAGCAGTCTTGAAAATTAAAACCTTTCTAAGGTTGACAAGGGCAAAACCAAGGAACTATCCTTGACTTTCACTGCAGCCAAAAAAAGTCATTATTCCAATACCAAAATAAGAATGCACAGAGGGTATCTTCATAAGGTTGTATGGAAAGAGAAAATGTGAAAGCTAATAGACAGGAAGTACTGGTATGCTTCTATTATTACAGCATACCAAAGAGTGATTAAAAGAAAAGTGACCTTTTCTGAAGGTGACTGATGCATTCATTGCTGGCTTTAACTTATTCTGCCAATTTTCTGATGTTTCATTTGCCATTCGATCCCCAAAAGGCTTAATTTGGTAGAGAAGATAGAATGGGTACTAGAAATCTTCTGATTTTATTTTATTATTTTCCTGAGAAATTTGTTAACCTACAACCCTACATAGTAGGATACTGGGGGAAAAAAATCCCATTATTTCTCAGAAGGATTCTAATATTGTTTGGGGGGGTATTTTACAGTCTTGTTAAACATTGCAGCTCTGCTCTGTATTGCCTCTGCTTTGTATTGTCTGAAAGCTTTAACTGGACAAAGCAGTTAAAGGTCTGGCTCAAATATTTTTCATCTGCATCTATGTGTTTGAAAAATGGTTTTGCGTAAGTAAATACAAACTGATCAATCATACAAACAAGATAAAACTCCCACAGAGCACATGGGGGAAAAGAACAAAGATTATTTTTGTCTGTCTAGTTAGAATTTTGCATATGCTTGAATATATATGACAGGTTGTTTGTGCCTTTTAGAAGATGAAAAAAAGATAAATAAATATATATATAAGGAGAGAGAAAAAGAAAGAGGTGCTGATGAGTATAATAACAGTGTTGATTTTCATGTATTTGGGGTGCTGACAATTTACAAGTGCCAAAGCAAAGCAGAGTAATCTGTGTTATGCCGTTCCCTGCAAATGAAGATAAATGCCTTGTTCTGTATCACTCTGGGTTATACTCCCAAGAGAAGGATTTCAAAAATGGATTTTTAACTTTTTACTATTTATTTATTTATTTAGAATATAAAGGAAGTATTTGAAGATTATAGTTAGAAGTTGTAATGCTAGAACCTTGCTGGGTTCCAGCTATGTAAGTATCTGATATACTGTGATGAATTCTGAAAAAAAAATTGCTATTCTTACTAGAATATATATAAAATATATATATTATATATTATACTATATATATAATATAGTAAGCTATATGCTTACCCGAAGCTTGAAGCAACTCTAGTAAATAAACCCCAGCAGCTCTCTAGATAAGGGTCTACTTCTCTGCCCATGCATTTTGCCTATAAAATGAAGTGTTTCACACATCTACTGTATTCTAAGCCTTGAAGTATTTAAATTTTAAAGAACAGAAGAATCTTGATGGTGGAAAATGATACAATTCTACATATTTCTATATGTTATTAAGATGTGTTCACGGAGTGGACTGTATGAATAAGACTTCCCTATGGGAGAGCTCAGAAAACCTATCCAAAGAGCTCAAAAACAAAAGGACTGACTGGGTGGTTTCTGGAGAAAGGGGAGCAGATCCACTTAGTTTATAGAAAAGAAAAGATCTGAAGTGGGAAGGAAGAGAAGTCTGGTCCTGTTCTCAGATACAGGAGAATGGATTGTAGAGAGTTATGTGGAAGCATGAGAATATTTTGTGGTAAGGATTGTTATGAGAAGACTTTGCATGAGCATTTGACCCATAGTTAGATCTGAACCTCAAACCTGTTCACAAATGCCTAATTAAATGAGTTTTGTATTAAAAAAAAAAAATTTAAAAATGCTCAGACTTGTTAATATTTGATGGTGTAAATCCATCCACATCTAAATTCATGTGTGACCCACTTTGTATACTTTGGGGGGAATTTACATATGGTAAGGCCATGAAGTTGTACATGGTGCTCATTAGTGTATGCACTGAAATTCTTCATCTTGGGAAAAATATATATTTTTTCTCTCCTATATAAGACTCTAGGGAAATAACCTTTAAACCTTTCTGCTTCCCTGAGATTTGTGTAGATCCTAACATCGAACGAGGTCAGTAAGTCTCCCTGTATGCTCCTTGTAGCTGTAGAAGTTCTGCCTCTCCCTAGCCCGGGGAGACTTGCAGCATTAGATGCTTTCTAGCTAGTATGTGTCTCCAGGGTGCTCTTCAAAGAGAGTTTGCCAGTGAAGATTAAAAAACATATACTGCTTGTGGAAGTATTTGGAAGTATTCATCCTCCTCTGGCTTGAGGAGGGAAAGTTTGGCAGCCCTGCCCTGTGCCCATGGCCAAACTCCTCCCAGCTGCAAATCTTCAGACCTGCAGAGAACCTTCTGTGCAGTCCAGCTGCCTGAGCCACAGGGCAGCTACTTCTTTTCCTGTGCAAAGATGTAGAGATCTGGGTGTAGAGTCTTCTGGAGATCAGTATGATTTAAAACTAGCACATCTGTGGCAAATAAGTTACTCTGCATACAATAACCTTTGGTTTTGTAGAGCTAGCTAAAACACAGTCAATTGAATGTGAAAGAAGCTAATTAAGAGATAGCAGACCAAAGTAGTCATCACTGTAATTCCTTTAGCTTCAGTGAGCTTATTGCATGGATGAGTTTTATTGGAGTTCTCGTTACTAATACTGAAAGTATGTGCAAAGTTAGGAGTTTTGAAGTCAAAGCTGTGTTTCACCTGGGAATACTGTTTGGGATTTTCACCAAAGACTAACAAGCATTAAGTATAAAACTTCTATCTTATTTGTCTTGTACTTGGGTACTGAATCTTTTTTATCTTTTAAAAATATTCTACCTGGTCAAGTGTGCCAGTCACTCAGGTTTTGAGAAGAGGGAGTTCCCGCAGTGCTAGGTGATATGCCAAGGAACCTCTTGCATTATTGTTTCTCTGAATGCAACTAGTCTGAATTTTTAGCATACTTGGTCAGTCAGAAAAGGATGGAAGAAGCTGTCTTATGCAGCTGTTTCTATTCCTGCACTGTCCATTTAAGTGGCACTGGAGTTTTCATACCTTTTTCCCATTCAGAAGTCTGAGGTTTTTTCAGATTAACTGGTTTGCCTCTCCTTTGGTTCTCCATCTAACTGAACCCATTTGTAGTTTTCCAGAGATATGTTTTGTGGGTGTCTCACAAACAGAGTGTTAGACTCTGCGCATGAGCTGTTCTTCTGTTCCATAAGCAGAATGGTATGTTGGCTTCTTCTGGCCTAGTTGAGAGGAGTCTATCAAGGACACTGAGGCACTGCGTTCCCTGTCATAGCCTTGACAAAAGATAAGACTTCCATAGTGATGTGTACCGTGACAGACAGGGTAGTCGTGGTGGGTGCTGACAGGTTTGACTCGCGTCACATCTGGCAAGTTTAATTACAGTTTAGATCCACTTAGGTTTGGAAGCCTAAATGACATTGAAATCCTTGGAAGTTTGGTGTCTAATTACCTCTTGGTGTTCTGGGACGGCGTGATTTACTTAAGGTCACAAATGGAGTAGAAACGGAAACTGAGTAGAGAATTCTCAAATCCCAGTCCAGTGCCTGTACCATTAATCCTTGACTAATCTGGTATCTTGTGATCTAGGTTTCACTTCAGCCAGCTGCCTTCATCAAGTTGTTACTGTCATCCTACACTGGGGCAGCTGGCCAGAGTTTAATGCATAAGTAAGTGTCATCTGCATACTTCTCTCATTTGCACCCACGGCATTATGTGATACCCACTAGCAGCTCAACACAAACACAGATTATATAGTGTTTGTGGTCCTTGGAAAGAAGAGAGAAAGTTTATCAGAGATTTCAGAGTCTGAAAACTGCTAGAATTAAATGCTGTTTTGTTTAGACAGTGGTAAATGTAAGAGTTAGGGTATTTAATCTCACACAAAACATGCGTTTTACTGCTATATGTGCTATGGAGGTGAATGAATTAAGATATTTATCCACTGCTGGCCTCTGTGATTTCTGTGACATTCCTCTTTTTCTTTTTTTCTTTGCTAGGTGAGGATGATTTGCAATGAAATAGTTTTAAAGTGATATTATGAGTAATGAGATGAAAAAAAAAATAATCAATTGAATGACTTCTAAATACTTAGAATCCAACCCTGATATTTGAAAAGAAAATGCTAAGCAATAAAGGGGATGAATTTCCACACTACCTATTGTACAGGAAATTTGCACACACAATCTTTTATTTGTTTAATGGATTTTCTGTGAACGTTTCCCATTAAATGTTTGTAAAACTTCAGCCCAAGAAATTTAGCTATGGAAGGGAAAGCATTTATATTCATTAGATGAGAGCAGACTTTTTGCTCATGATTTGGGTGGAATTGAAAATGATTAATGCAGCTTAAAGTAGTTAGGTGATAGGAATTTTCTAAAACATTTTGTCTGCATCTAATAAGCCCTTTTGGGAAAACAACAGCTTATGATGCATATAAGGAGATTTAGAGCCAGTTTATTAAAAACACATTTCCACTTACTTTAATGGTGTTCCATTTTATCTTAAGATTGCCAGGTATTTTACCACCTACTGCAGCCAATCTGTAGAGACTAGAACCATACAAAACCCTTTGAGAGGCCCATTCCTTTATTGTAGAGATTGGAGCTGCAGCTGACAAAGGATGAAATGAACACAGGAATATAATGTAGCCAAAGTTCAGAAAATCCTTCGCAGAAACTTAGAAAGTCTTAAATTGAATTTGTCCTGTAAGGAGCTCTTTATTAGGGAGTATTCTATAAAATTTTAAATGGAAACAAAACTGTTCTAGTTAATTGTAGTCTGAAAATTAAAATTTAAACATTTTATGTGGATTTGTGATAAGGTAACTGTAAGAATACTGAAGGTAGCTATTTACTTAGATTTCCTAGGGCAGAGAAATTCAATGTTCAGACTTGCCTAAAATTAAATCAAGGATTTTTGATGACTGTAATAAATCCTTTACAGTTTTTATAGTGGAAATTAAAGCGGTACACTTGTTTCTTTAGATCATTGGTAAATCAGCCTTTGCAAAGTCACTATCGCAGCATTCAAAGCCAAGCTTACACTTGGATGGAAAATTAGTATCGTAGTGTCTCAATTATCCTGGGGTAGATTATCCAGCTGATGGATGGGAAATAGTCTGCAAGTACCGAGACTCTCAGTCCTGCTCTGAATGGGTCAGTGTGGTGCTGCCGTGTGCAGTGATGATACCAGATCGGATGCTAGAATTCTGATTCAGCATTGCTACTGACCTCCCTTTTTACTGCTTTATTCCCACCGTGTCATTCTGCAGCCTAATTTACAAAAGTGATTATAAGCAGTAAGGTGGTAAGTTAAGCATTCATTAATCCCAAATTTGTTAAATATCTTTCAGTGTCATTTCTGACATTGTATTTCTGACCTGCCAGGTGTCATTTGCCTGAATATCTTTGAAGAATAGATTTTACTGAGTTAAGAGGCCAAAATTTTAAAATTAGAAGACAAGAAGCATGAAAGTGAAGAATAACTATTCCACAGAAGTTTGTACAATGAGTCAGTCTCTAGTTTAGTATACCAGACCTACATATGTAGTAGAAACTCTTTCCCAGGATTAACATTACAATGGAGTCACTGTACTTTATGCTGGTCTGTAAAATTTAGATTATGAGTATGCTAAGGAACTCTTCCCATAGTAGGTAATTTTTCAGGGATTTAACCAGACCATTGCAGCTATGCTGGCAGAGATCTGTAGCCTTGACATAATCTGAAACTATATTCACCTCTGTCCTCCCAGGCAGTATCTTCTCACAAGGACTCACTTTAATGTGGCTATAAATTTTTTGAAGGCACATTCTGAGCCAAATGCCACAGAAAATAAATGTCTGTGATACAATGCAGTGAAGCTTTGTTTCTCAAAGAGTGTGCTTTATATTAAAAAGCAGAATAATTTGGTTTTTTGTTAATATGTGCTCTATGATTAAGACAGGAGGAACAACACTGGTATTTTGAGCTTTTAAATTTAACTGTTACATTAGAAGAAAGCAGGAAGGAATGTGCAAGGTGGAGTGATTCTGC
>VZTM01027212.1:0-19574 GCA_013400555.1 Jacana jacana | reverse complement strand
GGAGTGGTTTCAAAGGAGAGGAAAGATGAGAAACATCTCATACTGTGACAACAGCTGGATATAAATGAACTTACAGGATGTTCTTATGTGAAGCATAGTGGTAATTGCTTAAAGACAAAAAAAAAACCAAAACCACAACAAACCCTAGACTTGACTTCAAAGTGTCATTTGGCTTGGAAGAAAAAGCACCTCACTATCACATAAAGTAGTGAAGGAACTGGGGTTCTATAAAAACAGGTTTGAATCTTCTAGTCTTACTACAATATAAATGTAAAGCCAATGATACCATCTAAAAGACTTAATTCTGAATAAGATGTTGTATTTTGTCAAAGTTGGAGTGGTAAGGACAGGCATGGAGAGTTTTCTTTGCACGTCATGAATCTCATTTCTCCCATGGGCTTGTTCATGGCCAAGGACTACAAGATTTATTACCTGAAGTGATAACAGAATTAACTTCTGGGCAGGAAGGACAACGTTGTACCTTTTTTGTGCAGTTGTAACCTTGGGAAGCATATTTTTTTGCAGCCTTTCCTTGCAGTAATCCATACAAGTTACTGTAATCAAGATGTCAGAGTTACATGACTGATTTAGCACAGCGAAATATTCCACCACTATTTAAGTAGAGTGTTCTAATTTGTGCTGTGAAAGACATTTTACATTGAGGCATCTGATTTTTCTCATTTTATTTATGTTTTCCCCCTGCATCTGTTGCATTTATGTTACCTGGGGAATCTTCTAGATTTATAACAGAACTGGAATTCTGCTGTGTGCTAATTATGGAGATACAATATGTGAGTAATTCTACAGCCTCTCTCCCAAATTGGTGACAATACCCATCTTGTTTTGGTTATGATACTGCATGTGTATGATGTTTATATTCCTCATGTAGTTACTTAAAAGCATGTGTATCAGGAAAGCTACTTCAAACAATTAATGAACTGCTCAATACTCTGTTTTATTATAAGTAGTAGTCAGTCTCCCTGCTTTTTTCATATGTCAGATTAATTTAACATCTGGGCTCCTGGAAAATATTCTCTGAGTTCTTTGATGTAAGTAAAATAATGCCACATATGCTGTTTTCTCAGTGTGAAGAGAGTGGTAAATGACAAGTCTAAGACTTTTTTAGCTCATTGACCAAACTTCCCAAGGAAAGCTCAGAGTAGATTAGTCCCCAGGGGTAGAACAGATAGTTCAGCTGTTTATCTAGAGGGGTATCACTGTACAGGCTACCATTGCTGTTCCTGCAGAAGCTTTACATCCCTTATGATACATCTGCAGTCACATCTAGAAACCCTGGTCATTGCCTTCGCTTGGTGAGCAGGGTGTAAAGAAAGAAGCAAATAGTCTTTGCCTGAAAAAGCATACAATATGCTTTGTATAATCTTTTGTTCAACTTCTTGGGGTTTTTTCTGAGTTACTCAGAGCCAGTTAAGTGTCCAGTCAGCGAGTATAGATTAGAGACAGAATTTGTAGAGGAATTCAGGCAATAAAATTAAATTGTCAGGAGTTACTAGCAGCACCAGGAAGGGAGTGCTACTTTTTCTTTTACCATTGACAACAGCAAAAATCCGTTGACTCCTTTCCAGTTTATTGTTTCTATGATTCACACATGCCCCTTGCTTAATTTGTGCATCTGCTGCTGCCTAGCTATGGCTCTGATGAGTGGGGACCTGGAAAAGGAATTGTTTGCCACAAAGCAAAACCCTGCGAGAGAACGGCGCTCGAGCGTATGATTCCACAGTCAAAAAGCAGCCCCAGTTCTCGGGCTGGAGATGCTGCTGGACCATTTCTACCCAGTTCTACTTGCGGTCTCTTTCCAGTGCATAAATGGCACCCTTGTATTTAAGGCATATGAAAAGAGACACCTTTGGCTGTTGTTTAGGCAGATTAAACAAGCCACAGTCTCATAGCGCCCTTTACAAGAAAAGGCTTTTGAGACTTCATTGGTAGCCCCCTTCTGTAACATTCCCACTCTGAATTCTTTTTTTCTAATCAGTGAGGGTAATGAGAGCTAAGTGACATGTTTCAAATCAGCATTTAGTATTTTTAGCATTTCATGAGTTGTATTGCTGTTTTTTCCTTTCCTTGACTGGAAATACTTATTCTGTCATATCCTGCAATTGCATTTTCATTGTTTTCATTCACATGGACTTGTTGGCTCTTAATCTCTTTACAATTGCTTAATAAATGTCTATCTTTCTCTTCTCCTGTTGTTTCCAGCTGATAAGCTCTTAATTGCACAAGTTCTTGGTTTTAAGCACTAAGCATATGACCATTTCACAATGATTAATTTTTGGTATTTCTGTTCTTATCATCTTATCATATAATATCCTGTCCTCTACTGCCAGTCCCTAACTGTTGTCATTAGGCTCCATTCCTACTCCTTGTACCGTAGCTGTTTACAGAAGCAGCAGATAGGGCCAGTTATAACACCGTTCTCCACCAATAAATTCATTCAAGTCTGAAAGGTCCTTTCAGTTAAACACTTCAGGAAGGGGCTAAGGAGAAAGTGTTGGGCTCAGCATCCTCTATTCCAACATCCTCCGTTTCCATGTGGCTCAGTGCGATGCTGTTCTTGACACTCAGACAAATTGCCTGTCATGTTCTTCCTCATCTTATCAAAAGTTTATCAGGTTAGGAAAGTAATTCCCTTTTGAATGTGTTACCTTGTTTTTCTTAACTTCTGTGTTTCTTTAGCCTTTCCAAATGAGGTTTGCATTATAAAACCCTGTCAGTGTCAGCTTGTTGGATGTGTTGACAGCATCTCCTTTTTCATTATTAGGTTAACAGTTGCTAATTTCTGGCCAGTTGGTGTCTTCCATGTTCAGGTGTTAGTTCAGTTTAGTGTGTGTGATGCTTTTTTGTTGGTGGTGGGTTGGGGTTTTTTTGTGGTTTTTGTTTGTTTGTTTTTAAGAAAAGCAAACAAAACCTATGTGCTAAATTCTGTGATTTCATCTGGTATTTACAGATTCTGAAATAAGAATAATCTGGTCTTCCTGATTTGAATATTTTCATATCTGTTATTTTTATTTCTATCCATACAGTAATTTGCATTTTGCCATGTTTGTTTGCTGGTTCCAGCTGATAGATAGGACTGTATCTGAGGGAGATCAGGACTTCTCATCCTAGATCTGCACTACTGAGAAGTGTTTTTTCCCAGATACGCATGTCTGTGGGTTTTGCCATGTTTTACAATTAAGTCTTAAACAACAGAATTTATTGTTAATAGCTAATAGTAAGGGTCACCCCAGCTGTAAGAACTGATATGACCTGCACCCACCTTCCCCATGCTGTGACTAGTGTGGTTTGTGCTTGTCCTGCTGACTGCAACAAGGCTTTCCTACATCTGCCTCCTGCTTCTTGCTGCAAGTGCTGGTTTGAATCTTTATCTATACCAATTACCCTGTCACCTCTTTGTAGCTCTCCTCCCTGTGTTACCAGAACCATCAGTATGTTTCCACAGTAGCTGAGCTTTCAGAGCTCACAAACCATGCACCTAAATCTACATGGTCAATAAACACAAACCAGGATCCGAAGAGCAGAACTTAGTATTCCTGACTGAAGCATCGGCCTTGCACAAGAACCACACGCAGCTGAGTCACTTCAGGGCAAGCACCCATGCTGATTTACTGTCTCTGAAAACAGGCTACATGCAAACTGCCTATGAGGTGTGGTCAAACTGTGAACCAACGCTTTGGCAACCTCTGGTGTGTGTTTCAGTGCCATTGAAAGGCTGACAGACTCAGGAGAAGCTGCAGGTAGAGTTCATCTCGCCGCATTTCAGGCATCTAGTCGCACTGAGCTGCTTTCATGGTCAGCACAGAGAATTCCAAAGCAAAACTGAGCTGAGGTCTGTAATGTCATAGTCACCTGTGTTTCAGTTCAGTCCTGGTCTGTGTGGTTTTGTGCAGTCAGATGAACTCCTCCCTGGAAGCTTTAAACTCCTTAATTTTCTATATGTTCATAATGTGCTGTGAGTAACTTAGCAGTCTGAATTTAACTGGTGTTCTCGCTACTTCGAATGAAGGCATTTGCATTTCTCCAATGTTGTAATCTGAGCATTTCACTTACATGTTTGCAGAGCCTGGGAGAGTGAAATCTTGGTCTGATAATTAGAATTTCAAGGTACTATAGTAAAAATGGCAATAATGGAAAGTTTCTACAGTAGTTTTAACACTTTTATTTTTGCAAAGCAGCTAAAGTACCAGTATGTGAAAACTTAATGGAGATGCATTAAATCAAAGCCAGTGCAGAATTTAATCCTAAATGTGAATAGCTGTATTATGTTTACATTTGCTAGCAATTAGTGTTTAAAGTGAGTGCTTAATTGTTTAGAAAAAGAATGGATGATGTTACATCAATACGTTTACACAGTATTGTTCTGTCTGCACGGAGGACAGTAAGACTTTTCGGGGGGGGGGGAGCTACTACATCTGTAGGGCTTTATATAAATGCTCTAGGTAGGGTTGTTTTGACTGTACAGCAAGGCTTCAGTTAGACAATAATACAATTTGAAGAAGTAGCATGTTCCTGTTACAGTTTAATAACTTTTTTCTGGAATAAGAAGTGGTTGATGATGATAATAATTAATACCAAACTCTGAAACAATGATTTAGTTCTGCTAGAGAAATATTTATGTAATGATTGAATCAAAACTTTGGGAAATTGAGACTCCTTTTAGACCTAAAATGAAAACTTCAATACAAAGATGAAGTGGGGGTTGGTTTGTTCCAGGCTTGTTTTGCACTTAGAGGAAGGGATTGTTGTGATGGATCAGATCACATCTTCAGTGTAATTTGCTTTAATAGACCATCACATATTTTGTGATTAATAACTTCAGTAAAGATTTTCTTGATGTGTGGATGCTTGGAAAAAATATTTGTACTAAAATCTTATCTGGCACTAGCAATTTATGGCTCCTGTCTGCAATAGTGTTTTTTCTTTCCTCTGATTCAATGAAATATTAACCACAGCTTTGTATTTTTTTTTGAACTTACTTGCTTTGTCATTCTCCCTCATTGTTGCATTTATGTATATCACTAGCTTTATGAGTGGTTTTCAACTTGGGTTTAAAAAAACCTGACACTTCAAATTATTTGGACCTTTAGTCTTTTTTAAATGTGGAGTTTATTTCGGGTTTTTTGTTTCATTAGCAGGTTATTTTAATAAATCAATTTCTAGCTGTCACAATTAATAGCTGTATTACAGTGGTATGACTAAAAAATTTAAACTATGAAAATAGTTCTAAACCAATTATGAGAATTTCTTTGTAAGATGATATAACTTCTTCGTAAGGTGTTACCAATATTTATTAAGCATCGTGTATCTTGCATACTATTTGCCCCTTCTCCCCCTTAAATTCCTCTGAGAAAGCCCATAATTTATAACAGGTAATGTAATGGAGTTATAGGAAATGTACAAAGACATGAAATTGACTACAATACGATTTAAGAAAGAGTTTTTGGAAAGGCTAGATGAGTATGCTTAACCTTACATGTTAATATCTCTGTTGATTCTTTGTGTCCCAAGCAATCCCAGGTGATTAGAATTAAATTTTCTTTGACAGACCTTAACACAGAGAAGAAGTTGCAGTATGTTGTGATTTATTTCTTTTTTTTTTCCTCTGTATTATGGATGCATTTGCAAACTATAGTCCTACGCCAAGGCTTTCCGTTAGGCTCAGTAAAAACACGAGGGGAGGAAGGGAAGGTGGTTCCTGTCTTAAGGGAAACGAGACGGGCGATGGCTACAGAAAAAAGTACCCCAAGAAATCATGGAACAGTTTTTGATCAGTGTATTGTACTCTAAGATATATGGCTCTGTCACGAGTAAGAGACTTCATTAAGCACACAATAACGTGTACTCTTAAAGACTTGTTTGCTTGGTTGTTGCTTGATAACCAATCTTTGAGTTGTGCTAGTCAGCAAGTGCCAGTCTGCTAACTGGTGAAGTTTTGAGTGAGTTCTTGGCCAAGCGTAGAAAAGCCAAGCGTGTATTGTATTTAACATCCACACTTCTGGGTTTCTTTTTTTTTTACTTCCTTTTGTTAGATTTTAACAATTAATCTCTTATGTAGATTAGCAGGAATTTGGAAATAATTCTATTGTGTAATGCCTTACTCAGTGCCAGTGGTTGCTTGGCTATAGAGACTACTCCCAGGCTAGCTATAGAATTTTAGATTTAGTTAGTTGCATATATGAAAGGAATGTATAGAATTATTTTGTTCAACTGTGTTGACAGTCCAGCAGAACTGCAGATTGGACTTAAATGGAAATCTTTATTAATTCCCTTTTCCCCAAATCTTACATGTGTCCTGCCACTACCAAGAATTTACATCATGCTTTTAACTGGGGTATAGCCCTCGATAGTTTGTTTATGCATTATAATATATATCTTGTGCACTCCATACACAGTATTCATTATTTGATGTCTGAGATCCTAGAGAAGGACCAAGATATTATTCTCTTCATTTTTTGTGCGTGCCATAATGTCATGGTCTGGAGACTTTATTATAAAAGAAAAGACAACTCACAAATACAAGCAGATATGGGACTACAGAGAAACAAAGGAGGAAACATAGATCAGCAGGTTTAGTAGCAGTTGCAGCTTGACAGTGGCCCAATTACTGCCCAAGTGTTGTTTTATAATAGCAAAGAAACATCAAGGAGTACTTTGCAGGGAAATAGAATGAGGTTTTATGGATATTTGCTGGCAGTTCCTTCTGAATACAAGAGCAGCACAGGAAAATCCGTCAGCCTGGTGTGTTTTCTAACAGGCAAGACATTGCCAAAGCCTCCTTTAGTTGCTTTAATATCAGAATATCCTAACATTTTCTTACTGAGTGGGAAGGTTGTGCGAGTTTTCAAAGCACCATGCTGCCTTACCTGGTCTGCTTTTGACGTGTTGGAGAAGGGATATATGCAAGATTTATGCATATAGTCAGAAGAGTATGAGAACACCAAGAGAGATCTGAATCGAGGAGGGTATTCTAGTTATGAAGCTCATGATACACATAGGGAGAACGGAGATTGGGCTAAGGAGAAGGATCAAAAGAAGGCTTATATGGCTTATCCCTACAGTTAGGAGAAAGACTAGGAAGGAACTTCAGTGGGTCAAGTTTATGTGGTCCACGCACAGTTCATCATCAGTCTCCAGGGTAGGATCCATAGATCTTTTAGTCCTTTCTGCCCTGTTCCTTCAGTAAGTTATCTGAATCCCATGCTGCAAATCAAGACCATTATCCGTTGTCCTGCCACCAGTGGGAAGAGTTTGCTGTGGTTTTTTTGGTTTTGCTTCATGTAGGTTTTTGGTTTAGTGGTGTGGTTTGTTTTGTGTTTGGTCAATTTTGTTTCTTAAGCCTTCCTTCCTTAATGAAAGAATCTGGTAGGTTTTGAAGGCTGTTATCTATGGGGTTTTTTTTAATTCTTGTGTCCAGGAAGAAGAGGTGATGTGTGACAGGCAGACCTGGACTGTCAAGAAAAGGATAGTTTTGATCTTTCAGCTAATGTTTCAAAATACAGCTTAAGAATATTTTTAGGGAAACAGGCCAGTTCAGGTAGAATCTACATTTTTATGGGCTGTGGCTATAATGTTGTCTTTTATTCTTATTTGGGGTTTGTTTTTTTTTGTTTGTCTGCTTGTTTGTTTCTTGATTTTTGTTTTTGTTCTACTTGCTTCAAGAAGGAATGTAGCTGTACATTTAGAGAAATTGAGGAGGCAAGTAACATACTGTAGAAAAGGTTGCTATCAAACATTTATTTTAATTTATAAGATCTACTGAGTTTAAAACAGGGTTCCAAAACTCGGGAAAAAGGTAAAATTGAAAGATGTTTTCATGCTGGGAGCAGTGGCAGGCTTAATAAAGGAGGAACACCCTTAGAATCTTTCAAATGACACGATAATGAATGAATTGTGGTAAGAACAAGAGATGTGTTTATTAGGTGTGTGAGCTGAATCTGCTTCTGTGTTTTACTGTTAATACTCTAGAGGTGAATTTCACCCGTCAGGATTTGTAATTTTGTCTTTTCTGTTATATCTCTTTAATGTGTGTACTGTGTATACTGTGTGTGTAATGGGTATCCTAAATTCTACTGGGATGCAATATGACTGTCTCTCACAATTTCAACTGCGGTTGCTCTCAGGTGACACGGAGGCATGGGACACAAAGTTCGAGCTGACTAAGGTCATACTAAGACTCTGCAGTACATCTCCCAGTTCTGTGCTGACATCCTAGAAGTCATTCTCATCCTTTAAACAAACCCTATTCCAAAAGTTAAACCTGCAACTTTTTATTTCTTCTGACTGAATTTTGACTTTGAGTTTTGCTAAGCCATGATGCTGACATGTCTCCATTACCTGGAGCTGTGGAATAATTATAAAAAACCAATGTTGATGGCATTTCAAAGGAATTAGTAGTTCTTAACTGCACCAGAAGAAACGAGGAAACCATGTGGTTGATTTTTTTCTTTACATATATATATATAAGGCTATAGATGCAATTTTGAGTATGCAGAAAGAACAGAACTGCAGCGTTAGGCATACTTTACACGAGGGACTGAATTCGTTAGTGCTGTCTGGTTCATTTGAACTAGATAAATTATTGTGCATATGTAAAGTAGGTCTTGAGCTCTATGCCTTGATACAGACAGAGCATGTGACTGGCCCTCTCAGGCTTCTCCTTAGGTCTTGGCATAGCTCTTAAAGCAGCTGTGTTATGTATGGCCCATACCTTGGGCCAGATGGCTTGCAGCCCCTCGTACTGTCCGTGCTGAGGCAAGTTCTCCCTTTGAAGTGATCTGGGACGGCTTTGATGAGGAGGCGCTGCTGTCTCCAGCCTCACCAGCGCACAGCAGTTTCTGTGCTGCACTGCAGGTTAAGATTGCCAAAATAAGCAGAGCTGCAAAGCATTGTTCAGTGTCTTCAAAACCCGAATTCAATAAGCCTTTAAGCACCAGATTAACACTTTTTCTGATGTTTGTCCTAATAAAAAAAAATCCAGCACAGCGATTATGCAGTGAAACAGGTATTGATGGCATTGCATTCTTTTAGAAAGTATTGTTTAGCAATTAGGAATAAAAACAGAAAGCGCTTAAATGTTTTATTTTTCCTGTATTTTTCAGATGGTGGTAAAAACCTTCATGGATATGGACCAGGACTCAGAAGATGAGAAGCAGCAGTATCTCCCGTTAGCCTTGCACCTTGCATCTGAATTCTTCCTCAGGAATCCCAATAAAGATGTGCGCCTCCTTGTAGCATGTTGCTTGGCTGATATCTTTCGTATCTATGCTCCAGAAGCTCCATATACTTCCCATGACAAACTTAAGGTAAAATGCTTCATAAAATAATGCCTTTTTTTCAACCTCATTTTTTTACTGATAGAAAAAACCCTGCCACCACCCAAAACCAAACACACACACACACAAGAAAAAAAACTGACAATTTTTTTTTACTCCTATTTATACTGATGTTCAGTTTTATTAGAGAGATGTAGCTTTAGTTCTGTGAATCAGTGTAGTACTTCAAGGGCCAGAGATGTGTGAAGAAACACCAGATAACCAGTATTTGTGTTGGTGAGAGCTTTCTGTCAGTGCCTAAAAAGACAATTTGATGTTACGTCACAAGTTTGTAAATGTGGGTAGATATCACTACTAAAGGGTTGTATTTTTGTTCTCTGCTGAATCATGCTTGTAACCACTTTATTGTTTTTTAACAGGACATATTCTTGTTTATTACAAGACAATTAAAAGGCTTGGAGGATACGAAGAGCCCTCAATTTAACAGATACTTTTACTTGTTAGAGGTAACGCAATAATTGTAACTTTTAGTAGACAATATTTACTCTGTAAGTCTAAGAAAAGTAATCAGTTTTTCTCCAGATGCGTCAGTATGCATGGAAAATTCCTTTCATTCTGTAAATCACAGCAAACTCATTAAAGTTCAGCGAATTGCTGCTTCTAGCAGTTACAATTCTGTTTGCATTTAATAAGTTCATGCAGCCTATAGCTGAGGATGCGTTAAAGTGGTTGGTATTATGAACATTTAGTCTTTGTCCCACAATTCTATACATTGTTTTTCTTACTATGCACCCTTAAGGATATATTACCTCATCAAGAGAGAACTTCAAGTGCTGATTAAAATGCAAATCTGTTTATATTGATGATGGGAGAAGGAATATAAGATTTTTGTTTAAAAAACATTAGAAATTCCTATGAAGAAAAAAGTCTAGAAACATGGATGTATATTAACAATTTCTATCAATCTGCTTTCATTAATAAGAAATCACATTATTCTATATTTAGTTTTCTTTATGTATGTATATTGCAAAGCCTGTTTGTGTTAAGAGCTCTTTATGTGCAAATACCCAGTCTCTTTCCCCAAAGGGTTTATGATCTATTGTATAATGGTTTTCCTTAAATAGAAAAAATGTAACTAACGTGATTATCTTTATATGACTTAATGTGAAGTTGTAATATCTTGAATATCCTATTTTTGTTTTAGAATTTAGCTTGGGTTAAATCTTACAACATCTGCTTTGAGTTGGAAGATTGCAATGAAATTTTTATTCAGCTTTTTAGGACTCTTTTTTCAGTTATCAAGTAAGTTCAACTGCCTCAATTATATTAATCTGTCAGAACACCATCAGTTTTGGGGGTAGCCTGAGTCCTTGTGCAAATAAATATGTCTGATTAGAACTGTTTCTCCAAACAGGAGGTACAGGGAAAGAAAATAAGTGTGAATGACCAACAACATAGTGGGGGTGTGTTTTAAAGCTTCTTGTTCATATTCCAAGATTATACTTCTTTCTGACTCATGTATCAACATCTGTATTTCTGTGGCTGTTATTTTCTTCTTTATTTGTTTTGTTTCACTTCTTAAGGCAAAGCTAGAGTGTTCTAGGGGTTTGAAGATTTCTGTAAGATTTCAGACAGCACATGAAATAGTTTTGAGATGTGGGGAGTGTGAGGGTGGGCAAGCTGGACAGCATAAGACATTGTTTCTTTATGATACTGTTAATATTTATCAGGGTCTGGAAATGTATTAATAATTTTCTTTATCATCTTAGTAATAGCCACAACCAGAAGGTACAGATGCATATGCTGGATTTGATGAGTTCTATCATCATGGAAGGCGATGGAGTAACTCAGGAGCTGCTGGACTCCATTTTGATTAACCTCATTCCTGCACACAAGGTCTGCAAAGTAAAATAGCACAGTATTATCCCATTATAAGAATGATATGTATTGCTTTCTGCTTGTTGTTTATCTTTCCACGTACTTCAGCCATCACAACTGCTTTTGGTTGTTTTTTTTTCCCCAGCCTTGTAACAGTGGATTGAACATTTCCTATGGGAATTATTTGGTGCTGTTCATTAGCTTTGTCTACATTATTCAGTACCGAGAGATTCTGCCTACTTGCCACCTCAGGAGCTCTGTACTGAAAAAATAAAGTATTTTGAAGCAAATATGATATGCAATAAGAAAATGTTACATCTTAAGGGCTGTTGGTAGTTTAGGAGTTTGGTTGCTTGGTTTTTTTTTTTCAATTTAAAAGATATGAGTTTTTTTTTTTTTCCTTTTAAAAAAAGGAAAAGGGAAAAAGCACAACTTGTCTAAGACTTCTGTGGTGACTTGCTGCTTGCCTCAGCTTGCCAGTCAGACCCCCCTCCACCTCCCTAGTTGTTGTGTTCCCCCCTGCCCATTGTCCTTCCCTCTTAAACTTTTCTTTTAATAAAACTTCATTATTACCTGAAGTGTAGTACTTTCTTTTTTCCCCTCTTAGTTGTTGCTTTTATTGTTCCATAATCCTTCTGTCCTTCGCAGAGTTCAGCATCCCTTCAACCCACCGTGACACCCCTTTTTCTTAGAGGAGCCTTAAGTGAGCCCCATCTAAGGGGCATCTTCGGCAGGTTTTTCAGACTCCTTTTTTACACTCAGCTTCATAAACTGTCTCTGATGCTCTCCTGGTTTCACTGTGTTACTTGTTATCTGGTCACTGGGTCTGCAGTGAGTACCTTTGCCATAATGGCTAAGTAAAGTTGAAAGGAGAGTGAACACAACTCCCTTAGCTGTGAAAACAGGGGAAGTGAGAGCCAGGCTGGTGTTGCCTTTCATTAACCAGGAAAATGAATATGCTGGAATACTTGTGCTTCATACCAAAAATTGTATGGAGAACAGTAGGTTTCAATTAAGTAAACAAACTATACTTTGATTATCGAGTGTTTCTGTTTGTTCATTTATTAATTTAAAATACTGGCAATATTGAGGCAGCTTCATCCATGACACTTAATTAAAATTAAATTAGCACATAAAACTAGGGAGTTACCTAAGGAGGGAGAATTCCTGGAAATGTATAGCACAGGAGTGACTAGGCCATGGCCATTGTCATTTACCTGTGAAATCTTAGCAATGGGTGTATAAAAGTATCTATCAAAGAATGTTTAGAGTTAGAAGGGACCTTAAAGATCATCAGGTTCCAACCCTCCTGCCATGAGCAGGGACTCCTCCCACTAGAGCAGGTTGCTCAAAGCCCCAGCTCATCATCTGAGGTCAGTTTGCATTCCTCCTTTCATGACCATGAGACGGTAATAGCATTCTGTCACTTCATTTTTATTGACAGCAATGATACGATGTCTTATTAAAACTGCTAACAAGAAGGGAGGCCTCTCACTCAACAATAGAAAAAGAGTCCTTTTGAAATATGCTGCTCTTTGTATGTTGTTTCTAATCGGTTACGTGTAGTGGAAATAGAGGAATGGAGCTGTGCATGTCAGGTACAGAGTGATGCTATTAATGATGGTGGGCATTGCTCTGAGGCTGCTAAAACCTGGTAAACCTTGTACAACTGAGCATTGTATTGTGGCTACTTGATGTAAATAAAGTAGAAGCTAATACGATCCTTTAGTATTAAGATTGTTAGCTTAATCATGTAGTGTTGCCTAATGAAACAATTTCTCAAGCAAGACTCCGTAAAGAGGGAGGTAAACTTGGTGTAAATATTGGATTGTGCTGCATGCAACACACAAATAGTGTGTTGGCCTCTAGGCTGGTGGCCAATCCTTGCTGGGTCTTGGCCATCATGACTGAGCAAATAATATGCTGCAGTCAGTGCTCAGAATCTTACTTTGGTCAGTATTTTGGTCTGTCTTAAATTGTTTCCTGTAACAGCAGAACTTAAACTAGTGCTTTACCATAGTAGTTAAAAGCAAAAACCCAACCAAAGAGGACAATGTTATTTTGTCTGTTCTACCTAGCAGAGGTTGACTGCAGTAATTATGTTCTCCTTTCATGAACAGATCTCCTAGGAAATTCTGTGGTTCTATAGTTTGTCATTAGGTGTGTAAATCAGCAGCACCATAGCTTGACAAGCACAGTTTATTTGGGTTTTTTTAGAGAACATACAATAACAATACATTTGTGTCCCTACAAAGTAGTTGAATGCTGTCATTCTCTGCTCTGACATACTAAAAGCAACAGTGTGGGTAGACTGTTACTTGATAAAAGTTAGTCTTTGTAAAGGAGCTTAAATACTTGTTTTGGATAATATATTGAATTCCTTCTTGGGGATTTTGTTTCATTTTGGTTTTTTAAACTCTCTTACCTTGCATAATACTTCAGTTAAAAAAGTGAAATATACTAGTACCTAGCCATGAAGTAGAGCCTACCTCAGCATCTAAATTATAATAGTTTGTATCTCCATTATCAGTAAAGTGGTTTTACTGTACCTTGTTCTCTGTGTGTGCTAATGTGGCTCTCCTCAAGTATATTTTTCAGTAGCAGTAAGGTATGTCACTTTTTACTCGGACCATCTATGGCATCAAACTGTAATTCCTTTTACTACTTTAAATTCAGTCCTATTCAGTCAATATTTTCCTTCTCACTCTTACTGTCAAGGTTATTCCTTAAAAACATGTATTTAATATATTTAACATCAGTATTTTCTTCTACACCCTCTGTAACATGGCCAATCCAGACCTTCAGGGGTTGTTTTTTTTTCCCCTTCTAACAGACCAATAATGCGTTTAATTATTATTTATTAGCAATAAATCATTATTTTATCAGTATATATCAATAATTTATCACTTTTTTTTCCTAGGCTGTTGTGGTGTGGCTCTTTGTGATTTTTTTTTTTTAGGTTTGGGGGGGAGGGGTTGCTATTAGTTTTGGGGTTTGATTTATTTTTTTTTTAGCTGTATTGAAGATCCAATGACATGACTGTTTGAAATATGTTTTCTGTATGAGATTGGTAGTCCTTTAAATACAGACATGCCCACCAACAAGATCTTAATTGTGGCCTGGTTTGGAGAGAAACTGTCTTGTTTTGAATTTGAGAAGAGTTCATACATATCTGTCTGTCTTCTGTAATGAGCCATCAGTTTAGTGCTGTGGTGGCTGAGGGGATGCTTGTTTGAGCCTTTGGCCGTTTGATCCTCAGTTGATGAACTGTCTTCTGGTTTGTCATCTCATCAGCTGAAAGAACACCAGGGAGTCATTCTCGATGTAGACTTGCCAAATACTGTATTTCCAAAAATCAGTCATCTCTAGGCTTTACCTAAGGATGTATTTTGTCTGCAGTCATTTGTAATTTTCAGGCCAATTGGCTAATCCACCTTACTTTTTTTTATTTCCTCCTTTTTTTTTTCCCTACCCTCCGAGCTGCATTAATCCCTAGATCAGACAAGATACTGCATATTGGATTTTGTGCAGATTTAGACAGCCACATTTTTCAGATGTGCAGCTACATTCCTTATCTTGGGTGAGAGTAATAAAAACAACGCTCAGATTTGTCATGTTGCAATGTTTACTTGGAAAGTTTGCAGCTAACTCTTCCCAAGTGCAGGTCCTCTGTCTGGGCTGGCTCAGAGCATACAGTCCAGTCCAGGGAGAAGCCAGTGCACAGTTCTACCCTCTAGACAAGGCTGAACTTTGCTACGGGGTGGACCTTTAAGGACTATGTGAGGGGAAAACAAAACCATATTTAAATGCCAAGTTAGACTAGTTCATTTTTCGACAGGGAGGGGAGACCTCATCACTCTCTACAACTGCTTGAAAGGGCACTGTATTGGTGCTGGTCTCTTCTCACGGGCAATGAGCAACAGGACAAGAGGGAATGGCTGCAAGCTGCAGCAGGGTAGGGTTAGGCTGGACATCAGGAAAAAGTTTTTCACAGAGAGAGTGGTCAGTCAGTGGAATGGGCTGCCCAGGGAGGTGGTGGAGTCACCATCCCTGACTGTGTTTAAGAGTAGATTAGATGTGGTGTTGAGGGATCTGGTGTAGGGGAGAACTTGTAGAGTAGGGCTGATGGTTGGACTTGATGATCCCAAGCGTCTCTTCCAACCTGAATGATTCTATGATTCTATGACAGCCAAATTTGGTGTGTGTTCATTATTGAAGCATGAAGGTGTGGTAATGTTTCTTCAAAACCTGTGATAGCATACAAAAGCTTTTTATAGATACAAACACAGTGCTGAAGGTGACAACTGGAGTGACAAAGTCCTAGAAGAATGTGCAGGAAGTAGTGGGTTTGTGTTAGATTTCTTTAAAGTGTGTGGAAAAACTAGTTTTAAGATTTGTCTAGGTCTGCAGTTGTGGAATTAATGTAATTGAATAGATAGCTTTGAAAGCTAATAGGGATGGGTGGTAAAATATACTTTTCTAAACTCGTGTTCTTTTAAGGCTGGGAGAGAAAAATAGCGTCATCTGAAATAGTTTGCCTGTTTAATTCTTTTTATCTATTTATTTATTTCAGAACCTTAATAAACAAGCGTTTGATCTTGCAAAAGTCCTGTTGAAAAGGACCGTCCAGACCATTGAACCCTGTATTGCCAATGTATGTAAATTAATTAATCCATGTTAGCTACAAGTAACAAGTGTTGTTCCTCTCTTGATTGGATATTCGTTTGTTTATTTTAAAATCTTGCTTATAAAAAGTCATATTCTGCAATGCAGCTGTGAGAGTACCATTTTTCCAAACAGGCTATTATTCACTTGGTTGTTAAGTATGTCAAATGTCTCAACTAAGAGAAGAGAAAATTAATTTTTACCCATCTCAGTCTAAAGTTAAGCCTAAATGTAGACTGTGAGAATAGGTGACCACCAAAAAAATCCTGTTGTGACAAAAGGAATTGTTAGTTCTTAATATGTCCAGCAACCAGGCAGCCTCATTTCATACCAAGCTCTAGGATGAAGCATTTCAAAATACCAGCTCTTTACTAGATAGTTTTTCCCCCCATCCTAAACTTGTTTTACTCATAAAGACTAAAAGAATAGATGTTCTTACAAGGCTTCCTTCTACTATGATTCCCGTTGTTGAATGTCAGTGTTGTGTGTTCTACCTATTAAAATAGGTGTTACAGCCTTGTGGGGGCTGTAGCCTGTTTCATTCTGTTGCTTTTTCGTGGTGCTGAAGCCATGGAATTGATAAAAGCCAGAGTAGTTTGAAAAGGGAATTAAGGCAAACTCATAAAAGATTAATCAGTAAGTATTTGAGAGCTCAAGGAGTCTCACTAACAAGTACCACTTTCCAATTCCCCTGTTTCTTTAAGCTTTTGTAATTAGTCATAGTTGGTAACTGGATAGCACGTAGAGTGACCTTCCAGTTGATTTAGTATTATTCTTCTTACTTTCTTATTGAAGTATGTAATAGCTTTGTAGCATTTGCACTTCTCAAATAATATTAACCCACAATATCTAATAGAAAGTAGATTAAAATTTAACAAATCCAAAAGAAATAATTCATGTTTTAGGCTACTTTGTTTTTTTCTGTTAGATCGCTAACAGCCTTGATACATTACTGTCAGGTACCACAACACCCATCATAAAGTCATCTGACATACTTTAAAATGGATTAAAAGTAAAGATGCTTCTTTTTCAGCATTTGGTGGTCTTGAATTTGAGTTGGTTTTAAATTTTCAGAAAATTGAAATTAAGATAATGGGTTTTTTCCTGGATGAATATGCGTTCTAAATTAACAACTCTCTTATTACCCGTTAATGTTGCTGGCAAGATGGTAATTGATATTTCAAATTATCAAGTTGCCATGAATTAATCCTAATGAAACCTAGAACCAAATTATAAAAGATATTTGTTTGTGATTTGCTTGAGCCAAAACTGTAAGGGTGAAATGCTTTGTTGTAATTAAAAAATAAAAAAGCCTTGAGTACCTTCCTTCCATTAGAACGAAGGTATTAATGATACTACGTTAAAATAATTTTTTAAAACAGTGTTTACATTAATGAGTTAAAATCTGCTAAATAATACTGTTTGTATTGTAGTTTTTTAACCAGGTTCTGGTACTGGGAAAGTCTTCAGTAAGTGACTTATCAGAACACGTGTTTGACTTGATACAAGAGCTTTTTGCCATAGATCCTCACTTACTGCTGTCTGTCATGCCACAGCTTGAATTCAAGCTGAAGGTAGGTGACCATGTAGCTTTGGACAAAGTAATAAAAGTTGTGTGGATATTTATGTGTTCTACTGGAGGGATAATAGTTTAATATTTATCACTTTATTATTGTTAAAAAAGAAATGTAATATTAAAGGAAGGATGCTGGGAAGTTGCACGCAGTTGTGTGCTTTCTGTGCTGGCAAACGTGTTTTATGCACACAAAAGATATCATTATAATACTAAATTCATATGGTCTAGTGTAAAAGTTACAAGGCCATAATCTTTGGAATATTCTGAAATTTATGAAGTAATTAGGCTGTGGTTGCTTGTCTCATGAAATGCAGGTGTGTCAGATTCTGTGTTGATTTCCAGAGTTTTCTTTCATGAACTAATCTTTTAATAATAGAGGAAGTATTTCCAAATATTTTCTCAGATTTCTTATAATCAGCTACTAAGTCAGCTGATTTCTTTTGAATCCTTGGAAATAGTTAATTCATTCTGACTTGGGGGTTCTGTTTCTTTTTAATTAAAAAGCTGTTTGTCTTTCATAAGATTGTAAGTGGACCAGAGGAATAATCATATGTGTGTGCATATACATAAGGGTATAGTGGCAATTAAAATAGCCATAAAATAGATATCTGGTGAAATTATATCTATCTTTTTTAATGCATATCTATTTTATGGTGTCTTAATTGGTATCTTTTTTCCACACAAATAAAATAGTCTTAAGGTATATTAAACCAAAAATAAGTTTGTTCATGGAAATTGTAAGGGATATGTGTTATTCAAACTACTGTGCGTGGGTTTTTATTCCTGAAAGAGAAGGAATTCTCAAAGGAGAGTCGTCTGGTCGGTGGCTGTAATACAGTTACCTTCATAGGTATTGGTGTATTTTTTTACTCACATTCATCTGACTGGGGAGACTGGGGACTTTCAGAAGTTATTTCAAACTCGGTTTTTAATCTAATTTATAAAAGCAGAAGGAAAAAGAAGCCAGAAATTATTATTAAGAGACTGCAGATAATGGTTTAGAGTTCATTTTTCGTGTTTTGATTTTTAGAGCAATGATGGAGAAGAACGTTTGGCTGTCGTTCGGCTTCTGGCTAAACTCTTTGGCTCCAAAGATTCTGATCTGGCCACACAAAATCGTCCTCTCTGGCAGTGCTTTCTTGGGCGGTAAGAGAAACGGGCATAGAACCTGAATTTCTAGTCTTTTTCTTCTGAATTTTCTGATACTATTACAGTTTTCATTGCGTTTCCAGAGGATGTAACTGTTCGTGTTTGAGCAAGTTCTTTTGTTAAACCTTTGAAGCAGGCAGTTTCATACAGTTGTATTTTAGAACAAAGAAGCCTAAAAGGACTGCTGCTATATTGCTGTCGGCTAAGGGAATATAGGTTGGTTAGATAGCACATTATATACATAGCTGAAATGACACACTAGATATGCCAGCATTGTTTGAAATTTCATACTGTTCAGCTATACCTGCACCTATATCTTTTTTTATTGGCATTTACCTTTTTGAGTGAGGAAATGCTTCCTTTTAAGTAAATACAGAAACCTTGTAATTTTTTACAAAGTGAATGTTTTCAAACACTACATGTTATATGGCAATTTCTATTCTTAAAATATTGTGTATGTGTATAGACAGACACACACACACATTTGACAGCGTACGGAGAATTAAGGTCAAAAATCAACGGGCAAAATCCATTGGGTCAACATTTCATCTGCATGTAGTCTGTTCATCCTTTAATTTTGGTCCTGACTTTAATTTCACAAGAAATAACAAAAAATCTGTATGAGGTACATTATGGAGATAAATTAAAGACATTTCTCTTGTGGTATTTTGCCATATAAAAGTATTCCAATAGTTAACGGAACATGCTATCAACACATGTTACTACGTAGAGAATAATCTTGATTTGCAAGGCTAATTAAAAANAGGCTAATTAAAAATTAACATTCATCATCTTCTGTCCCTCTAGGTTCAATGATATCCATGTCCCTGTGAGATTAGAGAGTGTGAAATTCGCCAGTCATTGTTTAATGAACCATCCAGACTTAGCAAAAGACCTCACTGGTGAGATGCTCATACAGAGGTTTAGAATAATTTAAGAAATGAGGAAGGAAGAATGTAATTATTTCTGTACATAGCAGTATAGTTCTAAAACATATCAAGTCCAATGCTTGA
>VZTM01027211.1:19024-30758 GCA_013400555.1 Jacana jacana | reverse complement strand
TATCACTTTCCTGGTAAGGGAATCTAAGGAATAGCTGTTGAATTTTAGAGGATGTTTAAGACATCAAATACTCTAATTTAGTTTTAAAAGTTATGAAATTGGACTGGAAATTTGAAATACAGTAAATGTTTAAAGCCATCAGCCAGAAATATGCATAAGGCATGCAAAACTGAAAGTGCAAGTGGATTTCAGATTGTTTGCTGCCTTCTACTATTTCTCTAATAAATAAATCAAGCACGGCATGACATGCTTTATTTTGTGAAATTCGACACAAATGCATGCTTTAGTGTCACTTAATCCTCTAACTCAGCAAAGCAATGTATACTCAGTATTCTACATTTACAAGTAGCATACCAATTCAGAACTAGCGCAAAAGCATTATATTGCAAGTACTAAAAAGCTAAACAAAAAGCAATGGGTATATTCAAATCTCAGGTTGCAGATACTTCTGCTCAGTACATACACTAATTGAGATGAGAATATAAACCCTAAGACAGAAGTATAAATTAAATTAAAGCAATTCTTTACTTTGCCTTCCAGCATCTGGGTGGAGTTGTTTATGAGATTCAATATAGAAAGTATTAAAATTTCTCAGAATTCAGTACACTAACAGATATTTTAAATGCCTTTAATAAGGCAAAATTCACTTCTATACTCAAGGCAAGCACAGGCTATGGACTACTTAGCCTATTTTGATGCAAGTGATCCCTATATCTTATGTTCATTGTGGAAAGAGAATTTATTCCATTTATGAAATAGCATAATTACAAAATTAAGTTGCAACTGCAAAGTATAACTGTAGACTTATAAGAATATAACTTAAAAAGTAAGTATGTTTCATACTTAGCGATATCAGAATACTTATTAACTATGTAAAATGCAGTGTTCTTCCAGTTCATCAGAATGGTAAACTTATTTACAAATAAGACTGATTTAAAGAGCTGAGAACTTAGCAGATTGTTTTACAAATTGATGCGGAGCTTTTACATACGGGGACTTTTGTGGAATACATATGATCTCATATTTTTAAGGCAGAATTTACAGAGTTTTAAACATAGAGGTAAAATTAGAACCACATGCTGAATAAAAACTCAGCTTGTTTTGTCACAGCTCAGCGTAGGCATATACAATGTGAGAAAGCAGAGAGGGTTGAAATTTTTTACTTTCTGTTGTCAGATAAAAGAGTCTGGTTTTATGTATTTTCATGAAAAGAACTCAGTTTCTGAGAAGACTGTAATTTGACTATAGTCTTATCACGAGCTGGTCAGTTATTTGTTATTTGAATCTTTTTACTGTTTGTGAGTCATTCATGAAGTAGTGCTACTATATGTCAATGAGCTGTTGTGAATACTTTCCAAGTGCTTTGGAAAAATAATTTTCCGAAGTACTTGTAACTAATAGTAAGGGTAAGGCCTATACAGTTGCCCAGTCAAATTTGCTAAGTGATGGGAATCAAGTACTTCATTGATTATCATTAATCTTGAAGAACGGAACTGAAACCTTCTCTGTGATTTCTGCACAGTAGGTTCCTTGTGAATTATTCATGTTATGTAACTGAAATTCTATACCATTTGGCTTCTGGCATCATTTCATAGTTACACAGTGAAAAAAGGGAAAGCAGTAAATAGATTTCAAATAACAAGTATTTTTCTTTGAACATGAATATCCTAAATCTTTTAAGTGGAAAATTTTGCTAAGGCAATCATGGAAAGATACAGAAAAATGGAACAAAACATTTGGAAATCAATTGTGTCATTATCTTCCTAGAAATTAACCTTTTTATTTTTTCAATGTTGTCTAAAGAGCTGCATTTCCTGTCCCTGCCTAACTTCTATAATGGTTTCCCAGTCCTCCTGCAGCTGAGCAGAACATTTTTTTAAAAAGTAAAGCTGACAGCAATTTCCCAACATTTCTTTGCACAAAACCACATTTACCTGAATGTTTGTGAACAGTAAGTACAAAGAACAAGAAAGAGAAAATGGCTAAATCAAATACTCATTCCAAACTTAAAGGAAAATTCGTATGGTCTGTAGTACTTGACCAGCTCTTCCCCTGCTGAATATCAAATGATGAGAAAACTGTTAAAAGTTGAATTGCTGTATGAAACTGAAATTTATTAATCTAGAAATCATTGGTTAGCAATATTTTTTCTGAAGCATTCTGAAGTATAGATATATAGCCCGATTAATACAATTTAAGGAACAGAATTCTAAGCCTCAATTTGACTTGATTAAGCTTAGGTGTGTCTCTAAAGGTTGTTCAGACAGGATATCCCAGGCTATTCCACTGGTTTATGATTGACTTGAAATTCATTAGTGTGTTGGTTCCTCTTAGGTTTCCATGAAGTAGCAAAAAGCATTGTCTTAAAGCATATTTCCATGACATGCATATAGAGTTAGTTTGTATTCAGTGGCTTTAAGGAACAGAAGATATAAACAAATGAAAAAATAAGTTAAAATGCTTTCTTGAGTGAAATGAATAGTAAGCAGGGCCTCTATATTACTCAGAATAAGTAAGAAATAACTTCACATACATTGTATTTAATGGAGATTTGTTGAAATAAGAAAAGCATTTACCTTACAAAAAGAATAATTTCATAGAGAAATCGAATAACTTGATTTGTTTTTAAAGTCAGCCAAACTCAGAAATAGATTTAAACCACTAGTGGGTATCTCTAATACCATCTAGTAAAATTCAGTGGGATTAGGCCAAAGATGGTTTATCAAATATGAAGAAAAATGAAGGATTTCAACTAGTAACAGAAAATATCTTCATTAACTAAGGCTAAATTAGATACCTGAATAAATATTGTGATTTGTATATCTGTGAAAAAAAAAAAATCTTTTTTCATTTTGTTCATTATTAAGCATCTGTAAAGAGAGTTTGTAGTTGGTAATTTCAAAGCCTTATATGCAAAACTCCTGAGATTGGCTAGAAAGTAAAGTAACCTTAATGAATGTAACTTCTATATAATACTGCATATGGATTTAGGTGAATTGATGAAGCTTTTTGCTTATCTGTTAGTAAAAGATATGCAAGAGATAAAAAGGTAGTGCAGCCTTTCTGCATGGACTTGTCATTCCTTATTCTGCATGCATGGATTCTTTCTATGCATGCATAGTTTCAGATTCTTTCATGTTGTCTTACCCTCATGCCTTCAAATCGTGACAGAGCTCTTAGAGGTCTCAAAGCTCTTAGTGTCCTAAGGGACTTAATGGCACCAAGTTCAGAGTAACCCAATGCATTTGCTGTTAAGCTAACCAAAGAGACCTATATGAAAACAGGAAAGTAAAAATTATTACATTGTACATACTACTTTACATACCATAGATGTGAGATATAAACTTCTTTAGAAGAATCTAATTTTGGACCACTTTCTTCAGGAGTAGGAAGTCTTTTAAATAAATAAATAAAGTAAATGAAATAAGAGTAGGTAAGGATAGGAAAATAAGCAAATAAAAATATCATAAGGTAACAACATCTGTAAACACAAACACTTCTGAATTAAACCTCACAAAAATAAAATTAAATTAATCTCTACTTTTTACTGATTTAGGTATTTTTCTGACTTTTCCTTTGTTTTACAATGCTGTTGAGATCACTAATTACAGTTGATAATGCTCATTTGGTTGCTCAAAACTGAAAGGGAAATGATTGAAGCCTGTTTTTAATTAACAGATGGGTCACAGAGCAACATTGCTCCTCTGTGGCAGAAAGGATTAATTTTTCTCTATAGTTACACTGACTAATCCTTTTGCCTTATTGCTGAATTTAAATGCTGTACAGGCTGACAATAACCTGGATTATGCTGTTTTTTCTGCTCTGGCAGAACTCCACAGGCCTTTATTTATTCTATGTTCCTACATTGCCTCAGTGAGGAATACCATATTCTCTGCATTTGCTATGGCTCCTGTCCAAAATAATACCTTCTGTTTTCTTCCCATTTCCCCTAATTGCTCCTTCATTACACCCTTCTAATTCTGTAACTATGTATTGGGCAATAAATAGCATAATGTTCTTGTGTATTCTTTCAATATAAAGAACAATGCATCAAATAGAGAAGTCTGCAACAGTGCTCTTTATGAACCATATTTAAAAACAAGCATCACATGTGAAATCTTTAGCTTTTAAAAGTTAATAGCTTTTTTTGTACTTGTCAATGTTGAGCTCTAGCAACCCATAGAAATTCAAATTTCAGAAGAACCTAGTTTTTTCTTCAGCATATTCATCGTACTACACAAAGAAGTATTAAAATTTTCACATTTGCAAGATGGCTGTTTGGGATATTATAATTTTAACAAGGTCAAATATTAATGAAAATTAGTTTAGAAAATGAACGGGTGTTTCTGCTTGAATGCCTCTTAAAGCTTTTTTGTGTCACTTAAGTACCCATAGAATCATAGAATCATTTAGGTTGGANTTCTCCAGGCCTCTCACCAGCTTTGTTGCCCTCCTCTGTACTCGCTCCAGCACCTCGATATCTCTCTTGTGCTGAGGTGCCCAGAACTGGACACAATACTCAAGGTGCGGTCTCACCAGTGCTGAGTACAGGGGGACAATCACCTCCCTACTTCTGCTGGTCACACTATTCTTTATGCAAGCCAGGATGCCATTGGCCTTCTTGGCCACCTGGGCACACTGCTGGCTCATGTTCAGCCTCCTGTCGACCAGCACCCCCAGGTCCTTTTCTGCCAGGCAGCTCTCTAGCCACACTTCCCCAAGCCTGTAGCGATGCATGGGGTTGTTGTGGCCCAAGTGTAGGACCTGGCACTTGGCCTCATTGAAGGCCATGCCATTAACATTGGCCCATCTGTCCAGTCTGTCCAGGTCCCTCTGTAGAGCTTCCCTGTCTTCAAGCAGATCAACACTCCCACCCAACTTAGTGTCATGCTGTCATGCCATGTTGAGAAGAATTTCGATACTAAAGAACAAAAGTTTTTTCCAAAGAGAGGATACTTTCTTTCAGTACTATGTTTGAAGGTATCTGTATATGTGAAGTTAAATCCTAAATATATTTAATACAAAATGTACACCAATCCAAAAGGTTATAGAAACCAGTCGAAAAAGAAAGCTTGAGAAAATGAACTGCTTTGATTAGCTCCTGTATGCTGGGAACACATTCAGAAATTGTTGGATTTTTAGCAATTTTTTGGGTTGAGAACTGCTTATGAACTGCAGCTTTTAATTATTCAGTGCCCGTTACTTAATTTAAAAATTGAGCTTGTTTAATATTTTTCCTATAAGCTTTACCAGAAATTTGTATCCTAAAAATTGAGTGAGTGGTTGCTGATTCATAACTATATAAAAGGTAGCATTTTAGTTTCACATCTAGAACTTCATAGGCTGCAGAAACAGTATGTGTTTCTGCACATTGGAGGTTTTCTCAAGAGGGTATACTTAGGATATTACCTCTGAAATTATCTGTAATTTTATCAATGCATTAAGAAAGGGTGGGTCTCTCTCCCTCATTTCACAGCACAGCATAGTAGAGTTCTAACTATGACATAACCCTTGCAGGAAAGACTATTGAGCCTGGTTTCAAACATGGCTGTGAAGGCTACATGCTCAGTGATATTTATTGCACTTCAATACTAACTAAGCCACAAATGCTACAGATACATCTTGCATTCCTTGTAAAACCCTAATTCAGATAAAATAAATATAAAAGTAACACCTAGGATATATACTACATACATCGACGATGAGGAAGTCCAACCAGCACCAGGCATTAGTGAAGTATGTTTGATACCCATAGGCCACCCACTTCAGCAGCATTTCCAGGATGAAAATGTAAGTGAAGACCTTGTCAGCATATTCCAGCATAGTCTTGATAGTTTTACGCTGTTCAATATATATGTCTTCAAAAGCCTGTGAGTAAAAACATTCAAAGATATAAAGATATTTGTTTTTCCATTTTGATAACTCATGTTCTTTAGAAAAAAAAGCAACAACAACAAAAAAGAAATGTTCTTTCTTCAAGAAACGGCATGGGAACAATATTTTCCAGCCCAGAGGAGGAGGAAGAAGCAGATATTATACAGTAACCGCTGCACTGGTAGGTTATTAATTAATTGATTGATTAATTGCTGATGGTGGATTATTCTTCTCAGAATTCTGAATTCTATTGAGAATATTTGGGTTTTATGTAGGTATATCCATATTTAAAATTCAGGGGCACAACTGTAAAATTTTCAGGAGAATGATAATACAATTGGCATTTTGTTTTTATCATAGAATCATAGAATGGTTTGGGATTTAAGGGAGCGTAAATATCATCTAGTTCCACCTGCCCAACATGGGCAGGGACACCTTCCACTAGACCACATTGCTCAAAGCTCCATCTAGCCTGGCCTGGAACATTTCCAGGGATGGGGCATCTACCACCTCCCTGGGTCAACCTGGTCCATTGTTTCACCAGCCCCACAGTAAAGAACTTCCTAATACCAAACCCAAAAATCTCCTCTCTTTCAGTTTAAAACTTGCACTGGGCCTTGTTGAACTTGATGAGGTTCTCACAGGCCTACCTCTCAAGCCCTACTCCAGTCACCTCTAGCTGGCATCCCTTCCCTCTGGTATGTTGACCACACCACACAGCTTAGTGTTGTTGGAGTGCACTCAATCCTACTCTCCATGTTGCTGGCAAAGATGTTAAACAGCATCAGTCCCTGAGGAACACCACTCATCATTGGTCTCCACTTGGACATTGAGCCATTTTAGAGCAACTCTGAATGTGACCATCTAACCAATTCCTTATCCACTGAGTGGTCCATCCATCCAATCCATGTGTCTCCAATTTAGAGAGATGGATGTCTCTTAAATCCTGTTGAATGTCTCTTTTAAGACACTTTAAGACTTTTTTTGTTGGATGTCCCTTTTAAGTCCTGTTGCTTTTTGAAAATTTGAAGCAATAAATCATAACAAGTTCTTCCTTTCCTTAAAAAAAAAAATCCTAATATCTGCTTTACTGCATTAATCACATTTTATGGTATATAAAATTTCTGAGATTCTTGCAATGTCATTTACACCGTGTGTTTTCACTTTTAGACACTTGAAAAAACAAATAGCTTCTGCTTTAAGAAATTCTTTCTGTCCTCCAAGAAATTTTTACCTGCAATTGCTTTTAAATTTTAAATACACTATTATTTCCTATGGAGAACAATTGATTTTATTGGATTGAAGAACTGGAATTGGAAAGATCTGTTTACTAACATTAACATTCATTTTTACCCAGCCTGCTTTTGAAACACTTTACATTTGTCAGCTCAAATGATTAGTGTTTGTCTGTCAATCACTGAATTGACATCTCTGTGTCAGTAATTTTGGATACTTAAATCAGGTACTGATCTAAGCTACCTGACATTCATATGAAATCACTAACAACTTCATTGCACAAAGCCGGTAAGAGTCAACCCATATCTTTTCTGTCTTACAGATGGGAGTATTGCCAGAGGCTAACTAGCAGCACTCTTGGCAGCTGGAAGTGTGTCTGCTCCCTGCCTGAATGCCCCCAGGGCAGGGGTTTGCAGGCAGCCTGCAGAATGCCTGCAGAATGCTTAACTTCCCAGCTGTAATGACACAGAGACTCATCTGGAGTGTGGCCTTGGACTGAACATTTGAATACAGTCCAGGCCTAAAGAGACTTTTTCACTATCACAAAGGAAGCTGAAGGCAGATCAGGGTCTCACATTTCCTAATCCGTAGTCTCTGAAGCATTTTCACAAAAGAATTGTTCTGTAGGTGACACAAGCACGAGATATTAACTTGTGGGATCTCATCTCAAATTTTCTCTAAATACAAGGATGGAAATTCACTTTTACCAGATCTCTTGCTAGTACTTTCCTCTCATTTAAATCCTTGTCACTAAAGGTTTTCTCTTCTTGGAAGCATGAACCAAAATTCAGTAGTGTAGGTGTGAGTCGTTTGTTATTTCAGGGTTTTAAATCACAGGGAAGGTGTCACATGGCATTGAACTTATTTGATGGTTGTGTTGGTATTACACCAAACAAAAGCAGAACCATTCTTAAAGAACCATTCTTAAACCATTCTTAATCATTGGTTTCAGATTTAACTGAAACCAATGATAGGTATAATTGTAAACCTCTAACCATTAGCAGTATTTTAAAATGTTGGGAGTGGTCTATAGAGTTTATAATACAACTTTGCAACACAATTTTGTTTTATGATGTAGGAACTTAAGTTACAAAGGGTAATTGCATCTACTAGGGTAGATGCTAGGTATACCCTACACTGTCTCAAGGCTAGCAGTTTGACTAAGAAACTTCAGCTCAGTATATATCCAGGCTCACCTTTATTTAACAGTTCATCTCCGATTTCTTTATTCTTTGTCATCCTTTGCATTTGTGAAATAACTTAGTGTTGGTATGTTTTGTTTCTTTTAATGTTATAGATCTATATTATGCTTGGCTTATTTTTATTCTTCTCTCACATATTTGTTAACCTTAAAGCAAATTAATGTGTTTACAGATATCACTTTAGTTTACATGAGTCAGTAGAAGTTGAATTAGAAGCGTACAAAATAAATTCTCATTCTTAGAAGGGAATAATTACAAACACACAGTCTTAATCTTTCTTGTTGTTATAGTATGTAACATTTGTAAGACTGTATAAGCTATCTCTGGCTCTTGCAAGCTGTTAATGACATTACAGTAACTTCCAAACTCTTTCCCATCAGTGACAGTTCTTTTTTCCTGAGTAATATCAGTAAACACCAGTAAAACTAGGGAACAAACTCAAGTAGGAAAGTTAAGTGTGTTCTCTTCTTCATATGTTGTCCCTCTCCCTGCTTCAGGTGTTATCACTAAAATTTTCAGCAAAGTAATTAAACTCTCTCTTACCAACTCTGCCTGTTCTTTTGTTAACATATTGTTGAGAAGAAACATTTTCTACCATTCTTTCAAAGGCCTGACTGGAATTTATTCCTATCATTTGAATCATGTATGCTTTCTGGCAGAGAAAACTGAGTTGAACGATGTTTGAATAGCTAACTTTTAAAAAGTTTTCTGACAACATTGTGACAATGTTAAAACTCATGTTTTACTCACCAGAGCTCCACTGCTGAGGAGAATCATAAAGACAATGAAAGTCTCAAACCAGTTGTGTTCAACAATCCTGAAGCAGGTTTTTCTAAGGTTCCACCACTGCTTTCCTCTTCCTTCTTCTATACTTACTTGACAGCACTTGAACCTTCGTACACAGCCTTTAAAACAGTGTATGTATTGAGGAGGGGGGAAAAAAAGAGATTTCAGTGACTTGCATTAATTTTGGTTATTCATTCTGTTAATGATACAATGCCATAGAAGCTGTGCTATTTAATAAAAACCCAATAGATTTCCACCTAGATGACCTTGTTTTTCTCTAAAGTAAAAAAAGTTAAGAAAAAATGAAAAAATTAACAAGTGAGAAAAAAGTATTTCTCATATACCACAAACTAAATTCTCAATACAGTGCATACAAGAAGATAGAAGTCCATGGAACAAAAAGCCAAATTACAAAAAAAAAGGACGTGTAAAAATATTCATACTCCTCCAAATGTACAGTAGGTTTATCTAGTATGATATGGGCAAGTGTTAATAAATTGTACTTTCTTTTCTTTCAGATACTAAATTCAGACAAAGTTACTTTTATTGTGTGAAAACATTCTGTCTCCTATCTGAGTTCTGATCTTCTCAGTACCAGCTATCTTCTCTAACTTCTGTCCTCAATTTACTTACTCTTTTATGATTTAGCTGTTGACTTAATTTTGTTTCTTCTTTCATTTAGGCAGAAAAACACTAGTAACCAATACTGGTATTTTCTTTGCTAAATCCAAGTCTGTACAGTCCTACTGCACAGAAGTACTACTTCTTACTAGTTCAGTGTAAATTTCTAAAGAAATGTCTGTTATCATGTCCAGAAACAGCCCAATTCCAGCACTGACAGTAGTGTTTATTTTCCACCCTAAATATAACTTTTGCTTACAGATACCATAAATGGCATTTGTATCCTTACATTACTGTTTTAAACCTATTCTTTTGCCCACCTCCCTTGCATGCACGCATCCAATAAAGTTTCTCACAAGGAAATGCCATCGCGAATAACGTTTATGACCAGAATCCTGTTTTATTGAGTTTTATTGAGTAAAGGGTCAATAGAAGGAGGTATGAAAGATTGATGAGTCTGCCAGGTGAGACTGTTCTTGCCCCAGGTGGCACACAAAGGCTCTTTGCACTCTTTTTGCCAATTTGTAAAAGGTTCACTAATGTTTTGCACAAAATCATCCAGGTGCATATTTTATTTTCCACCTGGCAGCTCCTTTACCAATGTATAAATGTAGTGTGTTATTTTATTATCTAGAAAACAAATTAAACTCAGAAAGTACATTAGTTCATACTAAAATAAAAATTTCAGTAATATATTTTTCTTAAAAAATAACGACAAATTCCTGTTAAAATGTTTTCTAAATTGTTTATCTGATACATGATAAAATTGTGGTATTTGTATCAATATGCTAAATTATGGTCTAAAAGTACTACCACTAATAATCATAATTTAAACATTAACAAAAGAGTAATTCAGTACATAAATACTGATACTGTCTTTGAATAGATGACTATTCCAGATTGCATGAATAAATATTATTAATATGCTTGGTGTAAACACCTTCTGTGAAGCAGGCCTCTGGCTCCTGGGCTTCTTCAGGTTCAGCTTCTGGTTGTTCTTCTGCAGGAAGTCCTATATCAACTGTGCTACCTTCAGATGAACTAGATGAATTTAACTTCTGTAAAGGTAAAAAAAAAAAAAAGGTATTGCAAATGGACAGCAAATATTTTTAAGGCAAATATTAGGTGTTTTCACAATAAGTAAATAATTCTGCCATGTTTTTGAATGTTCTAGTATTGAACATAAATAAATTGCTGTTAAAAATGTGTGAAATTTGTACAATCTTTGGTTTTCCTTCTGCACTGTATGGGTCCATTACCTAGAAGGTGTATCAGTGATAGCTAAGACTTTAAACAAAATTATGCTTTAAACTGAAAAATGTGAACGATTATGCTAAACCTGCAAAAATTTATGATCACAACTAGCTGTAAGTAGCAATGGTCTCTTGATCTACATAGAAATAATGAGGTTTAAATACGTATGCAGGAATCCATAGCATCTACTGAAAAACAGGTAAGACCCTAAATATAACTATTTAAATGAGGTGGGAGCTAACAGGAATGAAGGGAAAAACCACTGAGAAGGCTATACTCTAGAGCTTGGCAAGTCCAGATTAAAATTGCTAAAAGTTTAGCACAGAGCGAAGCAGAAGCTGCAGACAATAAGGCTGAGGTAGACTAATGGCAGCCCATAAAAGGTCAGATTGTCTTTTTTGACCTAATCAAATTTTCAATAATAAGATGAGCATAACGAGAGAGGAGTAGAAGGTGGAAATCCGAATTAAAAAACCTGAATGCCCTTTAGCTAATCCTATTCTAAAAATTCTCAAGCCATTGTAACATGTTGCTGGGACCTGGCTGCAAGTTAGCTGTTTGATATCACAGCTAAAGATTGGGTAAAAATTGTGGAGGAAACATTTTAAGGATATAGAGGTAAACAAAATAATGGAATAAATGCAATATATGTTCAACAATGCTATGTTGCAGCAGGCGTTTTGATACTGAGGAAAAAAAAAAGTCCCCAAACCCTAACAACAAAACTTACTAAAGCAGTAGCCAGTCTATTGTTTCAGCAA
>VZTM01027211.1:0-17139 GCA_013400555.1 Jacana jacana | reverse complement strand
AAAAACAAGTCTTAAAAAGTTTGGTTTTTTTTTTTTTTTTTTTTTTTAATCTATAGCCTGTTTTGGCATTCCCTTAGGTACTTTCTTCTGTTGATAGTATTTTTAATTTTTAACAACTAAATGAATCTGCAGTATATGGAAGAGTCCATGGTTAAAGCTTCTCTTTATGGGAATCTAGGTCTAGAAGAGATGACAATTTTAAAATCTAAAAGAATTCAAGTGTCTAATGGAAATACATAAACTATCTCTATGTTTTCTGTTTTATACCTGCTCACATAAAAACCCATAGAGGGGAATTTTTAGAGTGGCAGAGAAATGCATTACATGCCTCAGGAGTCTTGTTACAGGAGGCAAACAGAAGCTTCTGGGGGGATAAGGATGGAGCGAAGGCACTGCTCATCTCTACTGGTTGTTGCAACTACCATATGGACCATAAACCAGACTTATGGTCTACTTTTGTTTCCCTTTGCTTGGCCTCTTATCTTCTCTTGGAGACTGTAATTTTTAACCCTTCCTTACACTTTTGTTCATCAAGAATTAAACCCTCTTTATCCACTCATTTGTATCCATGTACAGAGAAGTGTCAAAATAACAAATGACTTATGGTGAAAAAAATAAAAATACTCAAAAGATCAGAGAGAAATGCACAAATTATCTAAATACCTCTTTGCTTTCTTCCAGGTCTGACTCGCTGCTGAACTCCTCCGTATTTAAGTTTTCAAAATCTGATTCCCCAACAGCAATTGGCACTGTCACAGTGAGACTTGGGTTGTTTATGAATGACATGTAATCACTCTCGTCAATTATGTATTTTTCCACACTGCTACCTGTGCCTATGCCACTAGTTGTTCCATTCACATCTTTAATATAGTCATGGTCCTTGCTTAGATCCACAGTTGTATGGTTAGAAATACAGCTGTTTTTGTTGTTCAAATCTTCAAGTGGTTTGATTTCATCTAAAGCTTTTTGTTTTTTAACAAAAGCTTTTTGGATGAATTCACGTGCTTTTCTTTTCACATAATCTATGCCCTTCTGCATTCTTGCTACAGCAATTTGGAGATTATTCATCTCATTGTCATCGTCTGTCACGGCAAGATTGTCTGCACTAAATGAACTCAAGAGCAAGGCCAAAAATAGATTCAGTACCTGCAGAAAGATAAAAAAAAATACATTCTAGACTTTATCCAAACAAAGAATATTTTATTAAAAATCATTGTATAACTGATGTGAAAGAATGAAATCCCAATAATTCATCATAACCACCACAAATGCACCTTGAACCCTTTTTCTTTTCTCAATAAAAAACTAAGCTTTTTAAAATTTTACTTAGGTCCTGTTCACTATTAAAAAATATTCCTGCAACTGACTAATATCTGTAAATGTGTCTTTAAATCCCCATGGTATATAAATATTTTGGTGCAAAAAATAGTCTAATAGTCTAAATAGTCTAAAAACAGAGATAACAGATTTGCTATTCAGCATCATAAAAAAGTTTAATTTATCCCATCACATAGCAGAAAGTAGATTATTTAGGTGGCTAATCTTACAGGAGAAATAATAAAAAAATCAACAGCAAATGGTTTATAAAGAGCCCATGAACTAAAACTATTTGAAGCACAAAATATTTACAAAGAGCCAAAAGGCAAATTAGGAATGTGACTAAGTGCTCACTCTAATATTCTTAGGATTTTGATATTGCAGAATACTTTCTTCTCAATCCAAAAAAGCTCTTAAACTTAATATTAAGCATCTCTTGAAACCACCTGCTTAAGTGCTTTGTTGAAGCAGAGCCAGAGCATTTACTTCACTTCAGGATTAACCCCAGTTTATTGCCAAATAATTTTCTGCTAATGCTTTGATTACATACCACTAGGTTTCCAATCACCATGACCATCATGAAGACAGTAAGGCACATGGCTTGGCCTGCAACTTCCATGCAGTCCCACATTGTTTCTATCCATTCTCCACACAGCACTCGAAATACAATCAAAAAAGAGTGAAAAAAGTCTTGCATGTGCCAGCGTGGAAGAACACAGTCACTTGCAATTTTGCAGACACATTCCTTGTAGTTTTTCCCAAACAGCTGCATCCCAACCACAGCAAAAATGAACACAATGATGGCCAGCACCAGGGTCAGGTTCCCCAGAGCTCCCACAGAGTTACCAATAATTTTTATCAGCATATTTAGAGTTGGCCAAGATTTTGCCAATTTGAAAACTCGTAACTGGAAGAAAAGAAAAATATTGTTAGGACAAACAGCAAGAAAGAGACAAAGATACTTTAAAGTTAATTCATGGAAGGCTATTACTGCAAAATATGCCCCGAGTATGGCCTTCAGAGGGTATCCTCCTGTCTAAAAGCACAAAGATAGAAGGTTCAATTAACAAAATTTTGTGACATTTGAGCTTGATATCCTCAAAGCATAGTTTTTATTGAAGGTCAAAGAAGTTACCAGTCATATTAGATGGAATTTAAAATCTAGGGTTCATCTGTTAAAATCAGCCAGGACACTTTTATATTGGTATTTGTAGAAGAGATCTAGATCTATTCCTGTTATATCAATTACAGCACAGTACATCCAATGAGTTGATTTGTTTTTGCATAGAAGGAGGTTTAAAATGTGTATATAGAATAAATACATTGGAAATGGGCTCAGGGAACCCATCGCTATCTCTTTATAGAATCACAGAATTGTCTAAGTTAGAGGGGACCTTTGAGATCATCTAGTCCAACCATCAACCTAACTCTGATAAAAAAAAACAACCCATAACTAAACCACATCACTAAGCGCTATGTCAACCTGTCTTTTAAATACCTCCACGGATGGTGCCTCAACCACTTCCCTGGGCAGCCCATCCCAATGCTTAATAACCCTTTCAGTATAAAAATGTTTCCTGATATCCAATCTGAACATCCCCTGGTGTAACTTGAGGCCATTTGCTCTTGTCCTATCGCCTGTGACTTGGAAGAATAGACCAATGCCCACCACTCTACAACTTCTTTCAAGTAGTTGTAGAGAGCAACAAGGTCTCCCCTCAGTCTTTCCTTCTCCAGGCTGAACAACCCCAGCTCCCCTAGGGTCTCCAGAGGGTCTCTCTTAGGGTCTCCATACCCCTCACAAGCTTTGTTGCTCTTCTCTGGACCCACCCCAGCACCTCAATGTCTTTTTTTGTGCTAAGAAGCCCAAAATTGTACTCAGTACTGGAGATGGGGCCTCACCATTGCTGAGTACAGGGGGACAGTCACCTCCCAAGTCCTACTCACCACACTGTTCCTGGTACAGGCCAGGATGCTATTGGCTGCCTTTGCCACCTAGGCATACTGCTGTGTCATATTAGCTGGCAGTCAACCAACACCCCCAGGCTCTTTTCTGCTGGACAGCTCTCCAGCCACTCTCCCCCAAGCCTGTAGCACTGCATGGGGTTATTGTGACCCAAGTGCTGGACCTAGCACTTGGCCCTGTTGAACCTCATCCCACTGGCCTCAGTCGATTGATCTAGCCTCTCCAGATCCCTTTCTGCAAAGCCTTTCTACCCTCAAGCAGGTAGACACTCCCACCTAGTTTAGTGTCATCTGCAAACTTACTGAGAGTGCACTCAATTCCCTCATCCAGATCATTGATAAAGATGTTAAAGAGAACTGGCCCCAATACCAAGACCTAGGAGACACCACTTGAGACCAGCCACCGACTGGATTTAACTCCATTCACCACCACTCTCTGGGCCTGGCCCTCCAGCCAGTTTTTAACCCAGCAGATTGTCTGGATCTCTATCAATTCACATTAAAGACAGTAAGATACTGCAAGTAAGTTTTGTACTAAAGAAAGAGACATTGGTATCATGGCAAACATCAAGCAGATTTTTAAGGGAAAATAAATGAATTATTTTAGTTGAATTACACTGAAAAATCAGTGTAATTAATGTATATTTACCAATCGGAATGATCGAAGAACTGAGAGTCCTTCCACATCTGCAAGACCAAGCTCAACCAAGCTAAGGGTTACAATAAAACCATCAAAGATATTCCAGCCTTCCTGGAAATAATAGTAAGGATCCATTGCAATTATCTTGAGAAACATTTCTGCTGTGAAGATTCCAGTGAAGACCTGAATTCAAAATACAGCTTGTTATTTCAGTGTGAAATATAATATTTCTGATTTAGCTGTTGTCTAGGTTTTAATTCAAGCTACGTATCTGCAATAACTTATCAAAAACTGGTTCTTAAAAATAGTTCATCACTGCAATGATTTATTATGTCCACCTTCCCCTAACAAGTGTCATACAAGCCAAGTAATTTTTTAAATTAATTAAATTTTATACTAAACAAATTATATAAAGTTCTGTTTCATAACATTTATAATCCAATTTCAACTCTTTCAGGATATGGACTTTCTCATGTACTGTACAAACATAATCCCAAATTTGATTTTCAAAACATAAACCAGAATGCTTTCCAAGAAATTATATGGTATAACATCTTTCTTGGTATAGTAATTACTTTAGATAGCAGCATGAATGAGGCCAAATCTAAGACTCCAGAGGGGCCATTCCTTTGCTGCTATAACCTGACATAATCCCATTCGGTTCAACGGAGATAAGATTATTTACACCAGATGGGCATCAACTGAAATACAACAATTTGCTGAAGCTGAGGAAATTCTACCTGGGTGTTGCCAGTAAGTTCAGTGAAGTTGATTGGATCAATCACTTTAATGTCAGGAATGAAAGAGCATTTAAGAATGCATTTAAAATGTGATATTGCTGGCAATCGTTTCCCATCATGATGCTATGTTGAATGATATAGGAATAATATTTAGGAGCCACAAAGGCAGTGACCTTGAGTAGCTTTGAGAGAAGTTTTAGAAGGATTTCCTGTAAGGTAGGAAAGTATTAAAGCCACTGTTAAAGGCTGCCTGAGCCCTGCTCTCAAATGTTTTCTTTTTTGGTTTTGGTAACCCATTTTCAAGAAAATGGGACAGCTAAAGAGAATAATCTAACCAGGATAATCAGAAGATGGACGAAAAGAGTCTAACTTGCTCTGCCAAGGAACTCAAAGTAGATTTTATTACAGTCTTAACATACATTCCAGATTTAACACCATATAGAAAGGTTACTATTTTCTAAGCTACGGGATTGGAACCACTGAGGAAGAGGTAGGAATGAGTAAATACAGTTTGAAATGCTGACTTTGGTTCCTAACAATGAGGGTTCTGAAGGAGCTTTAAAATAGAACTACTGGAGCAGGAGAACCCTGAGGACCTCTTATTGCAGAAGGGGTTTATGTCAGGGAGCCTAAGACTGGAAGAGCATGGTGTTTATAGCCAGATAGTTTTGTGGTCCTTTTGTAGTCAGATGTATACCAAGACTTCTATGGCATTTTCTTGGTTGGAAAACAAACCTATAAAATTCTACAATACAGGGCTTTACATTTGACTAGGAAACTCAGATTCAGAGTTGCCCTTATTTTAAGTATACAAAAACCAGCTATGCACTTATCTATTAATTCTACATTCTAAGTCCTGTAGTTATTTACATGATCTGAGATATTTTTTCCTCATTACAAAACAAAGATTATTAAAACTCCCATTATCGCAAATCATTTCTTAAAATAAAAGACAAAGTAGGACTGCAGCTGCAGCTACTTCTACGTGATCAAGCCTGTCAGTTCAAAAGTGTCGCAGCTACAAAAAATTAACTCCTGAATTCTTTAATAATTTATCTTTTTGAAATAAAAGGGAAAAAATATAGCTGACAACATGAGAAAAAGATATCTTACTAATTTTCTGAAGATAAAAAACAGAAAAGCTACAAGAAGAAAATGTATTGCAGGATATTTTTCATAGTTTTACATAAAGCATATAAAAAACCCAATCAACACAAGTCTTTTACAGAAAATTCTAGAAACAGTCTTAAATGGATCTTTTAGCTAGTGTAGACCTGTGCTGAGGAAACAGAGCAATTAAGAACACATTCATAATTTAAAGATTTCTATTGTATTGATTGAAAAAGTAACACTACATTTATTTACATAGTTTCTTTTCTGTGGAAGTAATGCATTTCCTGGTTTAGTAGCTAGGCAAATCTACTTCAGTTTATAGTGGACTTTACTTAATGTAGTATCGGTGCCATTTTTTAAATTTTTAATTTGGTTTAGCAGAACACTAACACATATATTGATTTTACAATATCCTAAGTTGCATGAGCCTGGGTTGACAGTGAAATTTTCAAAAATGTTCTGATAGAGTCATCTGGAGACCAATAAACATCCAATATATCTACTTTCTACATACTAAAAAAAAAAGTTCTTAAAACTCCTTCTTTCAGTTATTTCAAACATACTTCCTTCCAAATCATGAACACAAAAACCCAACAGACTTACCAGATTTCCAACTGAAAGTACATTATTGAATTCGTCAGTCATAGGATAATGTTCCATAGCCATAAAGAGTGTATTTAAAACAATGCAAATTGTAATAGCCAGGTCAACAAATGGGTCCATTACCACTAGGTTGACGATATGCTTTACTTTTAACCAATGTGGACTGCAGTCCCAGATCAAAAAAATATTTGCAAATTTATACCAACATGGTGGACATTTCTGTCTTGATTCTTCAAGTTCTGTGGGAAAAAGTTCATACAGGTAACTATGTAATTGCTTTAACATTCCTCAATCCTATATGAATTGTACCAGTCAAGTTGTCAATTTGAACCAATACTGATTACGTTCCTGTGTGCATGCCCTTTATACTTTTTTAAGGGCTTTCAAGAAAGTCTTAAAAAATTGCAATCAAATGTATTTCTTTTGATCAAAGCTTATATATCAAACACAACTACTTTGTATTCCAGTCACTATTCTGATCAGTATCAATGTATCAATTTGTATTATGCATTTTGTTGTTCTTTGGTTAACACTTCAGTCTGTTTTCCCACTTACTTTTCTATTGTGTATATATTTTTATTTTGAATTTTGTGATGGTTAGGAAAAAAAAATCAATATATTTTTTGCTCTTAGTTGTCAAAGAGTAATTGAATAAACGTAACTGCTAAAGTACATTTATATTTTAATAATAGTTGCATGTATTTAAAAATTGTTCAGTGGCCTTTCTGTGTCCAATAATATATTTTTAATTAATATGCATAAACAGCCACTCATTTATGACAATCAAACATAACTCTGTAGTTCCGGTGACCACATGAGTTAGATGATGGCAAAACAATGAGATAGAAAACCATGACATTATCTATAACCTTAATGAATAAAGATCTCTGAGTTTACTGATAGACATGTCAGTTCGTGGGATGCTATCTCTTAATTGAGCAATTTTAAATTAGTTTTTGAGTTTCAACTCAGATTTTCAGAAGTCCAGTGAAAAACAGGTATTAAGTACTAAGCTATGTGTAGCACATACCTTCCACAGTGTTTGTGAGGATGCTAGCAATACTCATGGCTCTTTCCCTTAAAGCTGGATCTTCGAGGAAGTCCATAGAAACATGGAAAGAACCTGATATCCTCTTCCTCATTTCTGCTTCTGTAGTGGTGCCCTATACAGAGAATAATAACAGGTGAGATCATGTTGGAGTAACAGGATAGCAAATATCATATAGAACCCTGTTATTAATGTCTTAGCATGGATTCGTGCTTCGTGCACTTCAAGTTTTATCATGTCAGACTTCTATTACTTTTTAGTATCTTTTAAATGATTTCTAAGAGATGTCAGACAATAGTTAACTACTGTTCAAGGCTGAGAATTTAGTTACTTAACTTTTTCTTTCCTTCAAGCTATGAAAAAATTATTTAAACAAATGGAAAAGGTTCAAACTATTGTGTAATTTTTTTACAAACTGTAATTTTTGTCCTTGTTTCTGCTGACAGAATATTCTGGCTTTTGTAACATAATAGGCTCTCCCCCTAGGCGAATTGTAGCAAGTAAGAAAAGTCTGACTTCCTCATGCTTCCTCATGCTAGGGTTTTTTCAGTAATATTAGTAGACAACTTTGAACTAAGCAAGAAATTTTGTTGAGACATCTCTTACCTCGTATATGGTAAGAGAATGGCAGCAATATGATCTGCACTTATGTTCACACAGACATTTGTATTTTTGGGAGTAGGTATTGATATGTGATCTTCCAATGAACTATTTGTTATCTACACTACAGAAATGCACCAGCAATGAATAGAAAATGTATAGGAATGAGAAATAAAAGATAATAAAAATTTGACAACTTCTTTACGTTTTTTTACTGGGCTGATAAGGAAGAATGTTATCAAAATTAACTAATAATGTTAATTTTGATAAAGTTGTAACAGTATGATCATATTGAGTGCAGTTATATGATAACAGTTTTGTATACTATTTACAATTGTGTAGTAACTATGGTTTTGCTGACCATAGTCAGGTCTTTAGATCAGCCAAAGTAAATTATAGCACAGTGATACTGTATGGTGCTTTCATGAATGTGTAAGTAAGTTAATATTTTATTAATTAGAAACAGCACATTTCATTTGTTAGTTATGAGAAATTTGTAAGTAAATGCTAGGTTGCAAACTTATCTTAGCTGTTTTACTTATTAAAGATTTTACAAGATGCAGAAGCATTCACAGCTTGACCAACCAGGAAGCATTGCCAAGGGTTCCATTCTGTAGAAAATACTGGCTGGTGCAGTAAGACAAGGCCACGATGCCTAAGCTATTTAAAACTTTCTTACATTGTCATCAGTAGCTGGTTTATCTATTATCACCTCTGGCAGAAGCTGTCCAACAGGCGAAGTAGGAACAGATGGTCCACCAACCAGGGAAACCACCCCATTGCAATCCACAGTGCTGTGCATCTTCCCATTCACTGGAAACACTGCCAGCATCCTGGATGACCTACTGGCCTGACTAATGTTACTGTTGCGCCGTTCACCATGTCTGCGCGGCACAAATAGAGAATCTCTTCTGCTATCATTGTCTTCAAAAGTGCTGTGCTCATCATCAGCAAAGTCATTTTCTGATCCTATATCCTTTGCTCGACCTCTGAAACTGAAAAGACTTGTTCTGCTGTTACGCCGTGGAGAAAACAGGGAGCCTCGAATGCTCAGCAAAGACTGCAGGCACAAAAAAAAATAAAATAAAAAAATTGTGAGTATTAGCTGAAACTTTCAAAATTAGCATTGTTATTAGGACAGCGTGGGTGGTTGTTTTCTTATATGAGAGTAACCACTTTTTCCCAGAAGATAAACGCTGCTGTGAAATTTTTGTATATATTTAATTATATATAGCAGACAGAAATACCACTCATCATGGATTCTTAAGACAAAACCAATTTTTAGTACCCCTTTCTCCTAACGTCGGGTAGAGTTGCTGAGTAGTTGCACAATACCTGTCAAGCAAAAAAAGGGAACCTACACACGAACATTCTTTCATGTATGCAGCATCCTGCACATATTGAAGCAATGTCCAAACATCATCAAAGCAGGAGGAAAATATGAGGCTATCATAATAAAAATATACTGAAGCATTTTAATAAGTCTAGGTAATATATAATCACTCTAAAAAACATCCCACAGAATCAGAGAATATTTTAATATGATTTTTAAAAATCCTATTACAAGAATAAAGATATGAGGTTACACTTCATTCTCTGTGGTTTTTTACAAGACAATCTAGCAACTACAGCACTTTCTCTCAAGCACTAGCAACAGAAATAAAGTCTCATGAAAATCTCAGCATTTCTGTTCTTTATGCAATAAGCTTATACTATAGTACTAGGAAGAGTAAAGTAGCCTATGAAGCTTTAAATTAATGCTTCTACTAAACTATAGGCAATACCTGATGTGGAGAAGAATACTTTTTTTCATATGTCAGTCTATTGCCCTCAATAGATAATCGGAAACCTTTCCTTCTGATGCTGTCTTCTGATTCAGACTTGTGAAATTCATCTTCATCTTTTTCCTCTCCTCCAGACTGTTCTTTCTGTTTTCTTTTTTTTCTTCTGTTTCTCCTCTCTTTTGCACTCTTTGAACTCAATTTTGATGCCTCTGAGGAACTTTCCGAGAGCCCTCCTGCTTCTCCCCCAGCACTGGGCTCTCTTGACTCCGCAGATGCTGTTACTGCTGCTGCTGCCACCGCTGCTGCCTGCCATGATGCAAAATGAATTTGTGTTGCTGAGCAAACCACAACATCGTGGGGTTTCTGTAAAAATTTACTTGTACAGAATTTCTGGTCCAAACATCCTAGATCTTAACACTTTTCATAGGATATCCTCTCCCTAGATTTTTTCTAACTTTCATTACTCAATTGACTCAAGATATATATTGGTCATAGCCTTCTTCCATCTTTCATGAGTAGTTTCAACTGCAATCTGTAGTTTAACAAATTGTATTAATGACACTAGACTAAGAACAACATAATAAATAATGTATACCTAGTTTTGAATATCCTTCTTGATTATGGCTGTATGTCACAATGTCTTTAGTACAGAATAGAAAAATCTCTTGAGCTAGCTCTGTTGAAAGCCCAAAAGGGTATTTTATAATTCAAAATTGAGAAATCAGAGACTGACTATCTCTATTAAAATTACTTCCACACAATTCTGCATTACTACACCATAAATTCTACCTGAGCTGCTTCTTGTTGCTTCTTCAGTTGTTCCAGCATCTGTTGAAATTCTGCCTCTTTCTGTTCTGCTTCTTCCATGGTTGCTTGATTCTGCTCTTCATAGGCCATGGCAACCACAGCCAAAATCAAGTTGATCAGGTAGAAAGAACCCAGAAAAATCACCAGAACAAAAAATATCATGTATGTCTTCCCAGCAGCACGTAGTGTCTGGAAATAAGAATGTGTTCATAAGCAAGAACAGCCTAATAAAAGTTTTGGGTTTCACACCGTTAAAATTAAGGTGACATAAGGAAATTGATTTCATGCCTCTTGCATTCTTGGTAAAAACATATTTAGGCTATTTTTTGTTCAAAAATTCTCACCAATTGATAAAGGTTTTCCCAGAAGTCTTGAGTCATCAAGCGAAACAGTGACAAGAAAGCCCAGCTGAAGGTGTCAAAGCTTGTGTAGCCATAATTGGGGTTTCTACCAGCTTTCACGCATGTGTATCCTTCTGGACACTGCCTACAAAGACAAACTAGGTGTTACCCTATATTTTAATATCATCGCCTGTAATGTCCAGGAGAAGAATAGGGTTAAAAAGTGTTTTTTCTTTAGTTAATCAGAATAGAAATAATAGCAGTTGTGATTTTTAGTAGAAAATTATTTTAAAGAACATAATAAATATTAAGCAGGAAAAGCACATAAAATTAGTGTAAAAATTTTAATCTAAGCTTCTAAAAAATTGTATTCCAGATAATTTCTTTAATTTTTAATGTTAATATCAGTGTATTCTACTGTCTGAGCTTGTAAGTACTCATATGTGCAGCTGGAACTGCAAAATAATGTGTTTTCCAGCTGCTGTGTCTTTTACTTCTCAGTCCAGGCACGAGTTACACAAATAACAAATTACTGATTCACTCATGCAAAGACTAAGCTCATCTAATCACCCCACTGAGCTCTTACAAGGAACCCAAACCCTCAGTCCAGTGTAAAATCCTAGTATGTCTTATGTGAAAGAAGGTGGTCACTCAAAATAATGCCCCCCTCCAACTGCAGATCTAATGAACAAGAATCTAATTTGTACGTGGTACAATAGTATGGTGAAACTTGGTCTTACCCAGCATCAGAACTATTTCCACAGAGCAGAGCATCGTTTTGCCCTTCCAGAAAATAAAAATGACCTGTTTAGAAAAGAATTTTTAAAAAATTTTAAAATTCTGAATATGAAAGTTTTCTTGCAGGTCTATGAAATAAGTAGTCCTGCTCTAAAAGTGTTAAGGTGATTTCAGATGCAATTTTAAACAAGCAGTATTGTTCATTCAGCATGACCATAACTTTAGAGTAAATGACAGTGTGAATTGCAGTAAGGGCTATCACTCATAGCACTTATTGTTAAAACGCCAAAAATTTACTAAAAATACTGTCAAATGCTGCTGGATGTAGATGAAGTGTACAATTCTCCCTTCAGACTGATAACTGAGCTAAATCATACTGTGAAGTTATATTGTATAGTTATTTATTATAGTAAATAAATTGTATCCTAAAAAAAAACAAACCAAAACAAAACAAAAACCCCAACTGATAATTTATTTTAAACTTTCTGATCAGTATTGCCACAGGTTCCAGTCTGTCACTTACAGACATTTCTGACAGTTATTGAATATGTGAACTCTGCAAAAAACCACCCAGCTACCAATAGCTTTAACTGTCGCAGGGGTGTGCATGCTGCAATTAGCCCTCTGATTGGTATGGAAGCCCTGGTACGTATCTGAATTGAACTCAGAATTACTGCAACAATCACTGACTTGTGGTAGGTAGGATTTTAGGATGAAATGGTGATGACATCATAATGAAATTCTTGATCACTTCAGGAAAGAAAAAATGGGTAGATTACACCAAATTGCCAACCATCCCGTAATGTGAATAGTTATCTTGTATTTAAAAGACATTTTAGATGGTTTGAACAACAAAGACATTGACCTGTCCATTCTTGTTGAATGCACAAGAATGCACAAAACATTGTGCTTCTTAAGATTTGCTTTGACTGTGTCCTTGAGATGTGTTTTTCTTTTTCCTGTCAAAGCAGATGCCTACAGCTGCCAAGATCTTGATTTGAGAAGAATTATCACGGGAGGAGCTTCCTCCTGTTGTAAGGATCTGCCATTCGGTCACAGCCTTAAGGTTGCAATTTACACAGGATCAGACCAAGTAGCCCAGTGTCTCATTTCTGATAGAGACCAAAATCATTGCCTCAGGATGGCTGTAAAGATAAGGCAGGGACATGAACATGTCCCCAGCTTCCAACAGTTCTGAAGTACAGCAACTTCAGTTAAGGTGATACATTTTTTTGCTTCCTGAGAAGACTTAAACCTCCCATTTTGTTTCTCTCCCATTGAAATAGCCTGTTAGATTCCCTTAAAATTTGAAATGCTACCACTACAGCTGAGTTTAAACTTGACTATGGCTGTGCCAGCTGTACCACCCAAGCAGGGTTACTACATAAGCTAATGAATTCTGAGTCTGAGGAGGTTTCACTAGGTGCTGGCTCTGAACGCTGAATTGCTGGAGGATGATCAGGGTACTCCGTGCAGCTCTATCTCTCCACCCTATTAGCAAAATTCACTATTTGGAAAAGTTAGTTTTTAAGCTGTATGTAGACCCTATTCTGACACTCTGTGAAGGACTCAATTTCAGTGTCTAATGATACACCTACATCTTAGAATTGGAGAAGCATTTTGATTGGTAGAGACTTTAAGATCATCAAGTCCAATCGTTAACCTAGCACTGGCAAGTTACCACTACACCATGTCCCTAAGCACTACATCAATGCAGATTTTAAATACCTCTAGTATGTTAAAAACCTTCAGTATATCTCCAGTTAACCGTTTCAGTGAAGAAACTTTTCCTAATATCCAATCCTTTGGTGCAACTTGAGGCCGTTTCCTCTTGTCCTAGTGCTTGTTACTTAGGAAAAGAGATCAACACTCACCTCACCACAACCTCATTTCAGGTAGTTGTAGAGAGCAGTAAGGTCTCCCCTCAGCTTCCTTTTCTCCAGAATAAACAATCCCAGTTCCCTCAGCTGTTCCTCAGAAGACTTGTGCTCCAGACCCTTCACCAGCTCCATTGCCCTTCTCTGACACTCTCTAGTACCTCAATGTCCCTCCTGCAGTGAGGGGCCCAAAACTGAACACAATAGTCAAGGTTCAGCCTCACCAATGCCAAGTATTAAGAGGGATGATGACTTCCCAAGTCCTGATGGCCATGCTATTCCTGATACAAGTCAGGATGCTGTTGGCTGCCTTTGCCACCTGGGCACACTCCTGGGTCATATTTAGCTGGCAGTCAACCAACACCCCCAGATTCTTTTCAGCTGGACAGATTTCCAACCACTCTTTCCCAAGCCTGTAGTGTTTCATGGGGTTGCTGTGATCCAGGTGCAGGACCCAGCTCTTGGCTTTGTTGAACCTCATCCCACTGGTCTCAGTTCATTGATCCAGACCATTCAGATCCCTCTATAGAGCCTTCATACCCTCAAGCAGATTAACACTCACACCTAATTTGGTGTCATCTGCAACTTTACCAAGGGTACATCTTACAGGATACAATCTTCTGTACTGTGCAAAGTCACAACCCTATGTGTGGCTGCTGTCAGTCTGGGCTGGTATGCATAGCAGAATGGCACTGTGCTGAAATACAGCTGTAAATAGTAAAGATAGCTGACATGATGCTGACAACAGCCGACCCTTACAAAGAAAATCTTATTCTGCATTATGTCAGCTAATCATGATTAAAACATGCTGGAACATAACAGCTGGTTGGGAAGAATACAAACCTGACTTGATGTAGTTTACACAGAGCAGTCAGTCATGATCAGTACTGCATTAACTGAGGTGAATGGCTAAAAATAAGGTCTGTATTCAAGTTCTGTGGCTGAGACAAGATGTGCCCTGTTAGCATGATGTACTTGTCAGCTCCACAGGAAAAAATAACCACTCAGGCTTTCTCCAAGTGCATGGATACAACTGTGACAAAGGCTCAAAATATTACCATGATGAGAAAATTTTCATAACAACAAAAGCTGAGAGTTATGTGTCCCTCTGAACTGTATTTTACCAAAATTCTGAGTTATATTTTACCAAAGTAATGGGAGAAATCCCTTACTACATCAGGTCTATGTTTGGCTCCCCCTCTATTTCATTGGGAAATGGGGAAAAAATCCCTGGTGGGTGAGCAGTTTACTTCAAGAGAATTTAGAATTGTTTGCGTAAACCTAGGGTAATGACCGAGAATGACCGTTATTTCACAAAATAGGTTGAGATTGTATTTCCCCCAAAAAATTGCTTATGGCAAGCTTGACAAGATAAACTTAAACTTATCTAGCATTAAGTTTAACAGATTTGCTATCTTGGAAAAAGAAAAAAAAACCAAAAAAAAAAGTGCTTGACTCAACATTGCCAGGAGTGTTTACATAAAGTCTCTAAATTGTGTTTCCAAAAATGAGCTCAGTGGCAAAATTACTTTTTTGCATAGTATACACAACTACTGGCATTAAAACTTATATAATTCCTATGAAAGACAGTGCCATTGTACTGCTCTGAGCTCCAGGTAAGTCCCTTCTTGCTGCCCTGTGACACAACTGATTTAAGAGCCATTCTCTATCCTGTCTGCCCACCAGCAAAAAGAGAGCAGGAAACTGTGACAAGATAATTTTTATCTTTGAAAGTGCTGGTAAGCAAGTACAAGCTTTAACTTCATAATTAGACTCGTAATTCCATTATACATTTCTTAATACATAAAGGAATCCTGTGTAAATATACCAAAGGTTGAAGCAGCCATTCAAGAAAGTACTTTCTGTAACTAATTCAATTCAGATCTGTTTTTCAGAGGGCTTCAGGTCTTCTTTAAATCAGATTAAATCAGAGCTTGAGTTTACAGATTTTTTGTTATAAAACCCAGGAAATTAAGTTTGACCTTGAAGTCTTGGTCTTGATTAGAAGACTCTGCTATACCTGGTGGCATGGGATCTCCAGTAATTCACATGTTCAAGTAAAGTGAGTTTCATGAATAGATTGCATCTTGATTTAAGAAATTCAGATGGAAATCCATCACAGTAAAAGATCAGCTGTGTGATCACAGTTAGAAGCTGTCTCTCTTTTATTTGAAATCTGTCTGGCTTTGACTTGCATCTATTGAACCTGTTATAACTCTTCCTCCTAGATCAAAGATATGTCTATGATGAAATTTCTGTTCCCCATGAGGTTTTTCTCAACTGTGATCAAATCACCCCTTAAACCTTCTCTTTGATATGCTAAGTAGGTTGAGCTCCTGGTCTATCTTGTTACAAAGCATGTTTTCCAGTCCTTTAATCATTCTGTTCTTTTCTGAACATCCTCCTATTTTTTAACATTCTATCTAAATTGAACTTTATATAGTATTCCAGTAGCAGCTGCAGTAGTGCAAAATACAAGGGTAACATTGCCTTCCTGGTCATTAATTTATTTATGTGAACAGGATACTATTTAGCTTTTTGGCTACAGAGTTTTAGCCTTAATTTCTCAGAGTCCTGGCTGCTCCACAGTGCCTTAGGTGCCTTAGCCTCTATATTGCTAACAGCTTCCCAACTGCATTTCTCAGTTGCAACTCTGCAACCTTTCATATAAGCTGCTGTGGCGATGTTTTCCAGAGCCTCTGTGGCACTATTTTTCATTTGTTCTCATGCTTTTTTTTCATGGTGCTGTTATTCCCGTGACATTACACCTGCAAACAAATTATTGTTGCAGCAGGTACTCATGAGAAACAATTGTCTCTGGTGTGAGATTTACCCCTCTTTCTCCCCTTTTTTCCTACTTCTTGCTTGTAGCTTTTCGGTTTAGATTAGATGATGTAATAAAATGCATGTACAAGTTTAAAAAAACAACCAGCCATGTGGTACCCTCCGTGATTCAAAGTGCGTTCCCATTAATGCTAATAGCACTGTAAGCAGGAACAGCCTGTAGGGACTTGGAAAAGATGCTAATGAAAACCACACAGTTGCTATGGGAAAAGTATTATGGAATGATCACTACTGCACTGGAAATATATCCAGGTGAGGAAACTTATGTGGAGACCCCACCATTTCTCTTCACAGCTGGCTACCGTAGTCAGTTTTCCCTTTCCCCTTCCCTTTTCTTCATTTCTCTCCCATTTTGTTCTTCTTTTGAGCCAAAAGTAACTTTCAGTGTTAGAGATTATGTATGACATCAGCTACAATCTTTATGCAGGTGAACCTGTCTCAACATGAATTGTGCAGCATTGGTTTTTAGTGTTTGGGATCTTAGATTTGTAACCTCACATTTAACTGTACTGAAATACATTTCTTTTTACCTGTTCTCAGTTTGCCAGGCTGCTCTGTACCAGCAAAACTAGTTGGAAAATCATACTTTGGGAAATCATCAAAATGGAAAGATGTATCAAAACAGCTCCTGAAGAGGTTTGTTTGAAATTGCTGCTGTCAAGGTTTTAACTAATCTAGATGATGGAAGAGAGCTTCTCAGATTTGCAAATGATACTGCTAGT
>VZTM01027210.1:507243-525104 GCA_013400555.1 Jacana jacana | reverse complement strand
TCTTGCCCCGCCCAGTTTCCCAGGATGTGTACTCTACCATGGTCATGTCCTGTGCAGAGGAACTGGGAGCTGGCCTACATGATGGAGCAGGTGAAGCCACAGCACTCCTTGAGCAGGGTGAGGCCTGTTTTGGTCATGTACGGTGCGGAAGTTTGCTGCCCCCTGGAAGTCATTTTCTTCTCTTTGACAGGAGCTACAGAAAGAGGAATTGATGTCTGCCTGGTGACAAGAGAGCAGTCCCATTGCTTCTTCTTAGAGCACCTTTCAGGGCTAAGATGCTGACCCTCTTCTGACCCACAGCTGGGCATGAGTTAATGCATCCATAAGGCACATCACCATGTGTGCTACAGGCACAGGGACCTGGGACTGGAAATGCCTCCCAATGCAGTGGGGAGATGTTCCTCCAACAATGATGGAGGCACAGGGATGAGGGTAGCCATCAGAAGCCATGAAGAAAGGAGGACTGGATGAATGACACAACTTGTGACCTCGCTAATGGTATGATGAAATGTAAGGAGCTGGCTGGAAGGGGTCAGATGTCCCATTCTCATGGGACATGCTGGCTGGGAAATGCCAGGAAGGAAATGAAAACATAACGTCTGCACCAACTCAGGATGTTTCCACAATGTGATCTCAAGCACCACCATCCCCTGGCTGTCATTTCCCCACACCCTCCTCCAGCAACACATGGCCTCCAGGTAAGCTGACCCCATGCAGAGCAATGAAATCTTGGGTACAGGGTCCTTAGGAAAGAGAAGAAACTGCCAGGGATGTTCAATGCAGGAAACAGAATTCATCAACCACCTACTTGCTTTCTGGAAGTAGCTTTTGGAGAGCTTACTTTGCAGGAACTCTGCCATTTCCTTGTCTTCTTCCCTTTCCCTGTGACAAAGAGATTGGTCAGCACTCAGGAAAGCAGCAGCAAGGCATTCAGGACCATCTGGCAAGGGGTGATACAGACCAGAGGACAGGCTGTACTGTCCCCACTGCAAGGAATAAATTGCTCCCAGCTACCTGAGCCTCTCAAACTCCACATCATCCACCAGGAAATCCCGCGTTTCCACCAGCTTGTGTATCTGCTGGACCAGCTCCTCTTCCCTCTGCTTCTCCTCGTTGGACTTCTCATTCTCTGCAGCACAGGGAACACATTTAACACAGCGACAGGAGCCACCCTGCCCACGCCAAGGCCAAGCTTGCTCTGCTTCTGCTCAATCTGGGAGCAGATGTGAGAGTGGGGATAAAAGCCAACCCAAAGTAAGCATGTGGATCCAGAATTGGGCTGCTAAACCAGCATCAGCCTCATCCCAAACACCCTGGCCAGGAGGAAACAGGTCTGGAGTCACAGCAGTTAGAATTTTCAGCTTCTCCCCAAAATTTTACTGGGGCTGAGCACTGCAAGATGCAACTGTGAGCTTTGCAGAGCAGAGAAAGGGCCCCTCAACCCTCTGACTTCTCTGGGGAGAGATGACCATGGCTCCCCTGGGGTCGTCACCCAGCACTGCTGAGAGGCTAGGTACTGGGTCTCAATGAGCTCAGAAATGTCAGGCTGAGATGACACCCTTCGGTCAGGACCTGCTCAACCTGCATTTCCTACGCCAGCACACCCAACCAGTCCCAGTTTGGCCCTCAGCTGGGTAGGGGTCCAGAGGCCTCTGAGCCAGGTTCTCCAGCTGAGGAACCAGCCAGGGATTCGGGGATATCATCAATCCCTGATGTCTTGGGAACACCTCACCACTTATCCCATACACAAAGAGACATGAAAACCAGTATGTTCCACTGGGTTTTGTCACCTTATTCCCTTACTGAACAGGGTCCTGGTGAGCTCATTCCCTACATCTCACCTTTCAAATCACCAACAGCCCCAATTCCAGCCCAGAGACAAAGACGACCACAAGTGCCTGCCGGGCTCTTTGGATGTGTTATCCTGGGGTGTCACCTGAACCCCCAGAGTGACCCACACCTTGAGCACAGTGGGACCCACTTGTGTCTCAGATCTTGGTGGTGAGTTAGTGAAGACCTGAAAGTTCTCACAGCACTCTGAAGCCATGTCTCATCTAAACTGGTACAAAATGGTACGTGGGTTATGAGAAGATGATAGAGATAGGGCTAAGGAGTGTCAAATATAAACTGAGAGCTTAGGTGGAAATTCTGACTGTCTGTGCTATTTCATACCATTTCTGAATTCAACCTCCAGCTCCAATATCCATCCAGCACAGGATGGATCAATCTCCAGTCTTCCTTCAGCTAAATAAAAATGCAGTGAAATGCACAGCATGGAGCAAAGCTGGCAGGCTGGGTCTCAGCAGTTACCTAAACTAGGCATTGATTTGTAGTTTCAAGTCTGCTAGCTATTGATCTGAGGTGCTGCTGCAGGGGTCTGAGTAGGAGGAACTTCTTGTGATGGGGATGTTAGAAACATCCCCAGTAAACAAAGGTTCCTCCTCCAGAATCACAGAATGATATGGGGTTGGAAGGGACGTCTAGAGACCATCTAGTCCAACCCCCACCCTGCCAGAGCAGGCAGTGGTCTTGTGCAGGGGGTGAGCTCGAGCTTCCTGGCAGAGAAAGCCCATCTGGACCAAGGTCTGGGCCACGGCTGCTGGTCTTCTACCATGAAGAGTTAATGCAAAGTCACCTGGACATGGGCACCATCTCCAGGCCTCCTGGAGGCCTCCTTAACCCTATCTCTATCATCTCCAGCAGTTCCTGGTGGGAACAGGCGCACTTTGCAGTGTCATTTGTATGCTGAACAAATGGGAAGCGCCAGGCTGCACACAAACACACCAGCAATTTGGAGTTAATTAACCTCCTGCATTCGTGAGGTGAGTTAGAGCGTGTCGGAGTCGCTGTACCTGCTGGGTAAACACTGCAGCCCTTTTTTTTCACCTTGCTGATCTCAGAGTGCATTGTGACCATGGTATCTCTCTGAATTATTCAAGGCACCTCGGTGAGGTGGGGTTTCAAGCCCCAGGTCTGGCTGAGCTCTGAGTGTTAGGATCTTTATCCGAACCAAAGTTCAACTCCCATTTTTTACACAGGATCTGCTGCTACAGTCTCACAAGACCAATGATTTATGGAATTCTTCCAGCAGACTCTGATCTGAGCCAAGTTACAAAGAAGACAAAAAGAGCATCCCCGATGCAAGCAGCATTCCTGCTCTCAGCTGACTCCGGGAATGCTGGAAAAGGATAGAAATGAAAGCCCACGGCAGATGAAGGAGATCCAGTCTCGTTTCTCAGCTCCAGAAAAGGCCAAGTTTACCTCTGGTCCTGAGCCACCATTTAGGTCCTCTTGTTTTATTAACTGGAATACGACCCCACATGAGATTGGGGTCGGCGTTTCGCAAGCAGCTCCCGTTTTGATGGCAGAACCCTCCCCTGTCTGGATCTCCCTCCAGATGCAGACAGGGTGTGTGACACTGATCCAGCCCTGCATATCAAGCAGCACTTGGGCTCTGACTGCACGCTGATGATTCACAAGCAAAACTGTGGCGCTATGGCTCTGGCGGTGATAGGCACCTGGAGGGTCACTGGTCATGGTAAGAAGGGGGTCAAAAGTGGCATTTCCTCCCAGCTGAAGTTTTCACATGTTTCCCTGGACTGTTTGCTTCTTTTCAATGTCCTGAATGATGAATTCACCTAAATCAGGGACATCACCGATGCCATCCACTTCCCCCTAGCACCCATCCTATGCTGGCTGCAACCAGGACCCCTTCCCTGGCAGCTGCTGCCGTCTGCCCCGTCACTGACACACATTTCTGACTCAGCCACAGCAAGGATTCACTAGTTTTCATGTACTTGAGGCTCATCTTCCCTCCTGCTACTTCCAAAGTGGGGGCGGAGGCCTCCATTCCGTGGTCTGACAATGTCCCCTGCTTGTCCTCTCAACTCATTTTGGGACCCTCCTCAGTGTATGTGGCAGGTTCCACTGTGTTGGCATTCACTGCCATCTCCCTCAGCTCCTGCCCTCTTCCTAAACCAAAGCCACGCTCTTATTCAAGGGACTTGTGTTTTTAATCTCTTTCCTCTTTTCTCTGCTTTTCAGCCCAGGCCTTGACAAGGATTGCAAAGACCCCAGGAAAGATCTCAGCTCAGACCCAAGGAGCCACGTTTCCTGATCCTCAGGCACTGCTGCAGCAGCAGCATCCCGGGGTGGGAGCCCTTCAAGAACTTCTTGCATTCCTTGGAAGCCCTTCTGCTGATCGCAGAGGTAAGGTGCAGCTCCTGGAACTTTTGCAAAGACCTACCTGGAAGGGCGATGAGTTTCTGAAGCTCCTGTTTGAGCCGGCTGATTTCTTTGCAGAGCTGAATATCGTCCATCCTGCAAAGACACAAATGAAACCTCTGAGGGAAAAACCATGAGAGAAAAGGTTCAGAACCTCCAGAGCAACAACCAGCCAAAGCTGGAGGGCAACGTGCTCAGTGTCTGCCATGAGGAGCATGGATTTATCTGCCTGCTCACGGGAAAGTTCATCCAGCTCTTGGAGCTGCCTGGGTTGTGTCACTGGTTGTTTGCAAAGAAAGAGTCATTGCTCCCCTGGCACACCTACCCAGGAAACAGCAGCTGTGTTTCTCCTTCTCCCCCAGGATAACCCCCAAACAGCAAAGTCCAGAAATAAATGGGTGGTGCTGCCACATAAAACGATCAGGCATTTTTATACTGACTTTCTGCAGAATTAAAAAAGGTAAGAAAATGAAACACAACAAAAGGGGGGAGAATGTGCAAACTTTGTCGGTGTCCTCTGAGAAACAAGGTCATTCCAACAGGAGAAGAAAGGGCCTGCTGAAGCTGCAGGTGGTGAAATCACCTCTGGCTCAAACCAAGCAACAGCAGCAAGACACCCACCAGGATGGGCCCAATTCAAACGTCAGCAGCAGCAGCAGTGGTCCTGTCTGTGCTGGAGGCAGTTTGGTGATGTCTCAGAAGCACCACAGAGACTCAGCCCCTTCCATGGGTGCACCAGCTCAAGTGTTGCTCCCTGCTCACTAGGGCTGGCAGAAAAGACTTAACCCTAAATTTATTTATTGATCTGTTTTTAAAAATCATACGCCTAAGGGCTCACTAAAGCCCTGCCTGGACATGACCAAGGAACGATGGTGGCTGGCCACGAGGAGCATCAGTACTTTGGTTTGAAGAGCTTTATGTGCTCACACGTGGTGAGGGAAGCCCCAAGAGCAAAAGGTATTCATGGCTAGCTCTCTCTACCACAAACCAAGCCATCCTTGAGAATCTCCCCTGGGTAGGTGACACACAGAAGACAAGACAAGTCACAACTCCAATAACCTGCCTTTGGTCTACAGACCATGCTCCCCACCTCCTCACCCCTCCAGGCCAGCAGCCTCTTGACTTTAGAGACCTCTTTGCTCTGCTCTTTAGGGTCCTTTCCTCAAAGTCCTCCTGTTTTCTCCCAACAGCTCATACACACAGGGAGCAGGCACCCAAGGGCTGCCCTTCCAGCAGACTCTGAGGTTGCATCAGCCTAAGGCCAACCTTGGGCAGCCACATCTCCAACCAAAGCATGACATGACCAATCCATCTGTAACTTTTTCTTCTGCCCTGAGCCCTCCCTGGGCTCTTTACACATTATCCCTCACTGGGAAGACTGGGAAACGCCTGCTGCTCTGATATGACATAGAATCAGAGAATCTTTTACCTTGGAAAAGACCTTTAAGATTGTCAAGTCCAACTGTTAAGCCAACACTGCCGAGTCCACCATTAATCCATGTCCCCATGCACAAGATCTACACACCTTTTAAATACTTCCAGGGATGGTGACTGAACCACTTCCCCAAGCACCCTGTTCCAACGCTGAGTCTCAGCAGAGTCTAGCCAGCAACTGGTGAAGCACCATTTCCTTGGCATTCAGGTGCCTGGGAATTATGTTCCTGATCAGGGATTCCAGCTGTTGGCTCATTTGAGAAGGAAGAGTGTTTACACGCCCCCCAAAAAGAGATGTATCGTTGGTGCTCTGTGGCCACCCTGTGGCAGGGCGCTGAAATCTCCTTATCAGGGTTTTAGGGTTGGATAGTTCAGCTGGGATTTGGGATGATGCTTCTCTCCTTTCTCCAGGTTCACCTTGGCATGGATGAGTCACTCTGGCCAGACCTTCTGGCATGTTCCCATCTCTGTTACCTGTCCTGAAGGTAGAAGAGCATGTCCATCCAAAATCCAGCCCCAGGTTTTCCAGGTGTATCAGGCTCCTGTGCCCCCAGGACCAGAAATTGATCAATTGGTGCATCCATGAAGCAATCTCTGCATTGACACATCAGTCTTCATGTTCTTGATATGCATCCTTCAGAAGATTGGAGCCAGCAACAGCACCAGAAGCCCAGTGGCAGGAGGGGCTGGGGTTAGGCAGTACGTTCAAATGGTGCTGAGTAGCTCCACCAGTAGAAAAGAGGGTTCCCATTGTCACCCTGAGGTAGATGCAGGTTCAGGACCATGTCCTTATGACAGTGCAATTAATCCACTGGTACCTCAACAACACCTGTATCTAAGGGCACCACAGACCTTAGAGACTTGTGACTGCAGCCCTGGATGTTTTAGACAACAGACATGGGTGCTGAACCACATCCACTCTGTGCTGGGAAAATATCTGGTGGCATAAACCTCTCAGCTGGACACCAGATGGGTCCATACAGGATTTGGCCTTGAGCTGCCCTGTGCACAGTACCTTGTCTACATTGGTTGGCACAGGAAGCATTTATCCCCATTAAACATCAGGTCCACAGTTTCATGAAGAAGCTGGTAAGCACCAACAATGCAGGGCACAGTGGTCAACCTGGCTTGACTGAGCCTCCAAGAGGAGCAGCATATCCAAATGTTGACTGTGAGGAATCAGCCAACCCATTTTTCACCTAGACAGAGGAACCATAGATCCTCCTAAGCACCCCAGCATCTTAGCATGGACTTGCCAAAGCTGTCCAAGCCTTTGACACAAGGACTCTCTGGACACTTTGCAGCCCACATCTGAAATTGTCCAACCTGGAAGAGCACAGATGAGCATTCTAGGAAGTTCCATAGCTGTGAGTGATGAGAAACTCCAACACACCATCTGTGTCTACAGGTGATACACGATTGACTTATGAGCTGGTGCCACCTTGAATAGATGTGCCTTTGGTTCCCTTTGAAGTGTGCGTTACTAGACGCCCTGCCTGCCTCTTCAGTAATCCTGCTGGTCCTTCCACTGAGTCATGCTGTCCACCCCTTCTGGGATGACTCATATTTGCTGGAGATACTTGAAGATGCAGCTTTGTCAGATGAGCAGAGGACACCAGAAAAATTAATGAGAAGGGAAAATAAACAGATTGAGAAAAAGGGACCTTGGGAGATGCTGCTGTAGGAGGAGATCATCTCAGGTGGAGAAGACTTCCTCTTGGCTCTGTCAGATTTTTCCTCCATCTGACAGTGCCTTCATTTGTTTGTACACCACACTGAGTAGGTTCACTGATGCCAACGTCTGGGAGCTGAACACAGAGAACAAGGAGGTCTCTTTGTCCTTTTACTGCCTGCTCAGAGTCCTAGGGTGGCTAAGCCCTGAGCTTTTGTGAAGAGCAAGGGAGGTCTGAGAGGACACATGGGCCGATTGCTTGTGATCCACTTCTTACCATTAAAATAAACAATAACGGAAATATTATTAAAATTAAATTGGAATTTAATTCTGAAAAAACTGATAATTAGAATAATAAATCCCAGAATCCCAGAATCTCAGGGATGGGAAGGGACCTTGAAAGCTCCTCCAGTCCAATCCCCTGCCAGAGCAGGAACACCCAGAGCAGGTCACACAGGAACGCCTCCAGGCGGGTTTGGAATGTCTCCAGAGGAGGAGACTTCACCACCTCCCTGGGCAGCCCCTGCCAGGGTTCCCTCACCCTTACCATCAAGAAGTTTCTCCTCCTATTTCAGTGGAACCTCCTCTGTTCCAGCTTGCACCCATTGCCCCTTGTCCTGTCATTGGGTGTCACTGAGAAGAGCCTGGCTCCATCCTCCTGACACTCACCCTTTCCATAGTTATCAACATTCATGAGGTCACCCCTCAGTCTCCTCTTCTCCAAGCTCAAGAGACCCAGCTCCCTCAGCCTTTCCTCCTGTGGGAGATGCTCCACTCCCTCCATCATCTTGGTAGCCCTGCCCTGGACTCTCTCCAGCAGTTCCCTGTCCTTCTGGAGCTGAGGGGCCCAGAACTGGACACCATATTCCAGATGGGCAATAATAAAAAATCTCATTTCAGTAAAACTTGGGAGAGATCACAAAGACAAGCACCCAGAAGGTGTTGGAGCAGAAATTACTTCTACCACCAGCAATAAAACTCAGTGCAGCATCAGCCATGGCCACGCTGCGCCCGACCGGCCCCAGGGCACAGATCAGGGCGCTCAATGTGTGCGGTGCCGAGCTGAGTGTCCCACAGGAATTCCAGACCTTTCTTTTTGCCCTATAAAAGGAGGAATATTGGGAACCTTCTCATCTTCCCCATGTCCAGATGTCTCACAAACGGAATGGTTTAGTTTGGCATTTCCAACAAGAAGAAAGCACCACCCGGTATCGACGGACCAAATGGGTCTCTCCTCGTTATCCATCGTTCTGATCCCCACAGTCCTACCAATCCTGAATACTACAATTTTTTTTCCCTCTGTTGGATAAAAAAAGAAAAAGCCCCTTTCAGCCCCAGGTCCCCAATATTTTTAACCTTCTCCTGCCAAACCCAGGTCTGGGGAGACATTCAAAACTCGCCTGGATGCGTTCCTCTGTGATCTGATCTAGGTGTTCCTGTTCGGGGAGGTGGATTGGACTAGATGATCTTTCAAGGTCCCTTCCAATCCCTGAGATTCTGGGATTCTGTGATCCCTCTTCTCCAGCAGTGATGCTCAGGGAAGCCCTAGGCTTTCCCTGCCTTGATGAGCCACGCTCCGCAGAGCTCCCCCTGGTACCTCTAAAACACTCGGGCACAGAACCCTAGCATTTCCAGACTTCCAAGTGGTCACTCCTGCAGCCATGCCCTCCCTGGTATGTGGTTTCTGAAAGTGATTCCCTTTTGTTTTCCAAATGCAAGCCAAAGAAGAAAACAAATAAAGGGATAAGAAAAAGCAAGAGACGTGAGTTTTGACAGTACCTGTGAGATTCCAGCACTGGTTGCCATGGAAAACATTTAAGAACTAGACTTTTTAGCATTTCCAAAAGTCCTTTTCAACAATATATTCAGGAGGAACTGGGCCTCAAAGAGGTCATCACTCTAAATCTGAGCCTCTAAACAACACTCCAGTTTGGAGCTTCTCCATACAGGGGATTTACACAGGCATTTCTGGGCTTTGGTGATCCCTGTAGTGCCAGTACCACTGGGGACCCAGACAAAGCAGCATATTGTGTGCCACAGCCCACTAAATAAGATTCCTGCCATTACCAGCAAAAGATCCCAGGCTTTGCATTGACCTCATAGCATGGGATCTCAGGACTGGGCCGACTGTGGCAATTTAGTGATGTTAAAAAGATTAATCAACCCAGACTTTGAATACTCAGCCGTTTTCCACCCAGACCATAAAATCTCCTGATACACTCAGGGAAAATATTCCTTATCACCCTACGTGCTGGTTAGTGCCACTGCAACACAGGGATTATTTGACTGCCTTAAATGCAACAGGATACACATTTTTACTCAAAACCTGCTTTTATTACAAAATGGACCCTGGAGAAAATCCTTCTCTCCTCTCCTCATCTGGCTGCAAAGACTGTGCTGGGAATGGAGAGCAGGACCCCGTGTGGAGGTGGGGATCAGGAACCCTTGCTGGTCCAGCCCCAAGGCCCATCCAGCCCCTGTGCATCCTGATGTACTCTGGGGATAGAGGAGAAAAGGAGGAGCTGGGTGGACGGTTAGTATTCCAATATCGGGGGACTAAAGCCTGGAAAATGAGGTGGAAAGTGGCCTCAGCCCTGCTGATCCCTGGGGATGATCTGTGCGTGATGGGGCAGGCAGAAAACGCAGGAGGAAGGCAGGTACTCACATGTACCGCAGCTCCGACTCCCTCCTCACCAGGATCTCCCGGATCCTCTCGATTTTGAAGAGCTCCCCTTCAATGTCATCAATGGTGGCGGTGGAGTCGGCCATGGAAACAATCTCGTCCTCTGCAAATGACACAGGAGCCACGTCAGCCAGCGGGAGATGGTAACCAGGTGCTGAGAAACTGGGATCACAGGGCTGTCACAGGGATGCCCCTGCAAACACCAGACCAGCGTAGCCCTAACCCTGTGTTATGCTTTGAGAAACCCCATGACAATTTATTGTCCTTTAGACAATCATTCCATCACCTGATGAACCCTGTCTTCTGTCCACCCAGAAGGGTGAACTGGGGAAAGCAAGGAAAGACGAGGGTTGAAATTTAAGTAGATTTCATAGGATAAGACTAAGGAATTAACAACAACACTAAAGAACCAGTATTGATCCTGGTACTAATATAGGACATACAAGAATTACACTCAGCCCATTCTGTCACAGGAAGCCATGGGCACTCCATGGGGACAGCCAATGTGGGACCCTGAGAGGATGCAGCTTCGGGAGGAAGGGAAGGACTCAGGGCTCTGGCACTGGGGCAAAGAGTTCTCTGGACTGTGGCCATCAGGGGAGAGAGACATATGCAGCATCTTGTTCTAATTTATATTGAATGTGACAATCATGGTATGAAATAACCCTGTTGGCAGCCGGGGTCAAGTGCCCGGTCTTGTTCCTCCTTGTCCCTGCACCTGGAGAGGCTCAAAAACACTGAGACCTTGAACCCCACATCCCAGAGCTGGCTGTGAAGTAGAGATTTTCATTAATTCAGACCCTAGAATCTTCTAAATGTGCAGTTTTCCCCACGCTGGAAGAAAAGTTAGCTCTGTGTCGCTCAACCCGAGACACCCTGCTGGGTGCTCCAGGAGGAGACAGCCCAACGGGCACGTGGGAAGACAGTGGCACAGGAAAGTGCATTGAGCTGTCTCTGTGCTGGAGCGAGTGCAGAGGAGGGAGATGGAGCTGGGGAAGGGCCTGGAGAATCAATCTGATGAGGAACCATTGAGGGAGCTGGGCCTGTTGAGTTGGAGGAAGAGGAGGCTGAGGGGAGACCTCACCCCTCTCTACAACTGCTTGAAAGGACATTGCAGAGAGGTTGGGGCTGGTCTCTTCTCACGGGCAATGAGCGCTAGAAGGAGAGGGAATGGCTGCAAGCTGCAGCAGGGTAGGGTTAGGCTGGCCATGAGGCAAGAATTCTTCCCAGCCAAAGTGGTCAGAGCCTGGACTGGGCTGCCCAGGGAGGGGGTGGAGTCCCCATCCCTGACTGTGTTTGAGAGTGGATGAGATGTGGTGTTGGGGGATCTGGGGTAGGGGAGCGCTTTGTAGAGTGGGGCTGATGGTTGGACTCCATGATCCCAAGGGTCTCTTCCAGCCAAAATGATTCTCTGATTCTTTGACTGTGATTTGCCTTTATTTCTGCTTTCTGTGAGACTGGGCACTGGAGAAAGTCTGCTCTTTGCTGAGTTACCATCAGAGCCAGCTCAGCTTGCTGTGCACAGCTCCAAACACACATGCAATATGCATGAAGTCTCAGCATGAAAGAGGACCTCAGAGGCCAGCAGGCCACCTCCTCTCTGCTTGCAGCTTTCTGAGCCTTAGAAACCAGGATTCATTTTGCCTGCTCGTGCTGGCTTTGCAGCACACCCTGCTCACACCCTGGCTCTGAGCTGCTGAGAAAGCCCTAAGTTTCCAGGGGTCTTTCGCTCTGGTGAACAGCAGGAGGCCAAGGGAGAAGGGAAAAACTGCTGGAGAGAAGGACAGGAATCTCTCTCCCTTTTTCCACAACCACATAAGCCTCAGGTGTCTCCAGCACATGGGCAGACACCCAGAGACATGAACCTGGCCTCCAGTATCATAGAATTATAGGGTGATTTGGGTGGGAAGGGACCTTTAAAGACCATTCAGTCCAACTCCACTACAATAAGCAGGGACATCTTCAAGTACATCAGGCTCCTCAGAGCCCCATCCAACTTGGCCATGAATGTTCCCAGGATGGGGAATGTCCCACCTCTCCGGGAAACCAGGGCCAGTGTCTCACCAACCGCAGGGTACAAAATTTCCTGTATATCCAATCTAAAACTGAGCTCTTTTAGTTAAAAACCATTATCCCTTTTCCTATCACACCCTGCTAGAATTTTTGTCCCCAGAATGTGCCAGGACTGACGCTGGGCCTGTAGAGCACAGAGGGGCCTCCTAAGAAGCTGTGGAGGTGAAGCTCCCATAGCTGGTCCCTTTCCATCACAGGCTGGATAAACCCACCCCATCCCTCACAGGCCACTTGGGCTTACACATCCTCTGGAGGCTTGAGCATCCCCTCTATAACCCACTTGGGGAAACTGAGGCAGGGAATTATAGAATTGTTTGAGTTGGAAGGGACCTTAAAGAAAATCCAGTCCCACCTTCTGCCCTGGGCAGGGACACCTCCCACCACACCAGGTTGCTCCAAGCACCCTCCAACCTGGCCTTCAACGCTTACAGGGATGGGGCAGCCACAGCTTCTCTGGGCAGCCTGGGCCAGGGTCTCACCACCCTCACAGTCAAGAAGTTCTTCCCCAGATCCCATCTCAATCTCCCCTCCTTCACATTAAAACTGTTCCCTCTCATCCTATGGCTACCTACCTGATCAAGAGTCCCTCCCCATCAAGAGCCCCTCTCCATCTCTCCTGGAGACCTTTTAAGATCTGGAAGGGGCTCTAAGTTCTCCCTGGAACCTTCTCTTTTCCAGGCTGTACCCCCCAGCTCTCTCAGCCTGTGCTCACAGCAGAGGGGCTCCAGCCCTCCCAGCATCTCCATGGCGGCCTCTGGACCTGCTCCAACAGGTCCATGTCCTTCTGATGGCCCCAGAGCTGGAGGCAGCACTGCAGGAGGGAGGTTTCTCCAGAGTGGGGCAAAGGGGCAGAATCCTATAAAATCCTATAAAATTTACATTTTAGAAGAATGCAGTGGCAAGGCCATGGACTGACGGGACAAGAGGCCAGCAACCTTGATTCCTTGCTCCTTCCACCGAGCTCTGCCTCCCCACCTCCACTGCTTTGCCCGAGACCATCACACTGATTTACATGAGGACACCATGCTGATTCAAACAGCACCTACAAGCCTGCGGGTCCCACAGCGGCTCCCAGACCCTTTTATGGGGATAGCTGAGGGACAGCCAGCTTCCAGCCCCCAGCCTGGGCTGGCTCTCAGAGACACATCACTGAGCTTCTTATCAGTGACAAGCAGCAGCAGATTTGTCACACGCCGGCTAATCTGGCTTTCCTGTGACGGGGCGAGGGGCCTTAGCAGATACAGCAGAGACAGAATATGAGAAAACATTAAAAATCACATACATCAGGGGCATTTTCTGCTTCCTTTGAATCTCCACAGGACATTATTTCCCCTCCACGACTTTGCCTTCCTGCAGCTGGGGGACTTTCCTCATGCAGGGAGAGGGAAAAGCACAGCCCAAGGAGCACCAGCTCTGGGAGCAGGATTTTATGGGCAGCCGAGGGCTGGGAACTGGAATCCCAACTGGAACCCAGGCCAGCACTGAGGGTAACAGGGCAGGAAAACACTAAGGCACAAGGCAAACCACGCTGCACTGGTCCTCTACCTGCCACATAAAACAGCTTGAGAACTCGCTCCCAGGGTGAAGCACATTTCCAACACTGTTGGCAGGCAGTGTTTAATAGTGGAAATACCAGTGGTTTGGATTAGCATGACTGGTTTGGAGAACAGTTTTCCACTCTTTCTGACTTAGAAACCCATAAGGGCTACTTGGAGATTAATCCCCCTCTTCCCATAGCCATGGAGGCTACGTTCAGCCAATACCACTTGTCGAGTCCTCAACCATTCCCCACTCATAACTACCAGGACACCCTCAGGAACCAGTGCCTGCTCAGTACAGACCAACAAACACCTGGTTTGGACAAGGTGTGGGACTGGATGCGCTGCCCTCCCTCAGCTCTTTGCTCAGTGCTTCTGCTGCAAATTTGCATAGAAACCCTCCTGTAGCTTTATTTCCACGGGCCTGAAGGGGGTTGCTAGGGGACCGGACCGTGGTTGCTACAGGACCAGGATGCGGTTGCTAGGGGACCACACTGCAGTTGCTAGGGGACTGGGATGCTGAGGTCCCTCATCCTGAGCATCCTGCTGCTCTGCCACCCCACAGCTCCTCCTGCCTGGGATATTTCACTGCACCCACACCCAGAACCACCGAGCGGCCGATGCTGTGCCCTGGGGACAGGCAGGACCTGTAGGTGACGGTGGGCACAGAGGGGACAACACATGGGAAGGCGCTGATGGTACAGGCGGCGTGTGGCTGTAGGCAGCCACTCCCTGGGGTTGGGCTGTACTTCAGTGCAGCTCGAGACCCAGCAGGAAAAAACTGCATTGCTTTAAGCACCGCTTCTGTGACAAGGCTGTAATGACAAGGCTGATTACAGATGCACCCATAAACAACTATATGAGCTTACTGCAGCCTCCATTAGCCAAGGACAAATCTAATCACCCCTGGGAGCACAGGGTGGGGACGTTGGGAAGGGGGACTGTCACTCCTGGCCTGGGTGTGCAGGTGAATAACCCAGAATACCTTTGATCACTGGTGGCAGGAGTATCTGGCTGAGGTTCTCAGCCAGCTGTTTCCCCAAGAGTTTGAAACAAGTGTCAGCATCACTCCTTCTCTCTTCTCATCTCAGAACCTTGCTAGCAGAAGCCATGCCCAGGTGGGAGAAGTGGCTCTTCACCTGCGTACAGGAAGGGAGGAGGTGGTGGTGCTGGGTTGCTCTTCCCTGTCACAGCAGGAGACAGTGCCCACAAGAGCGAGAAAGCTCCTGGCTCAACTCTGGGTAGGTTCCCATCAAAGACAGGGAATACTGGGTGGCTGGAACCACCCTGCCCAAGAGGTGGTACATGCTCCCCCAAATGTCACTTTTCCGTAGGATACTTCCCAGCAACCTCCTGTGAACTGGGGACAGTGGACAGATCTACACCACACAGCAGAGCAATGGCTGCAGGACTAGAGCTGGAAGCATTTCAGCCCCTGGCTGTGCCTTCAGGTGGTGTGGCTGGGGTCACGGCACTCTGCATCTCTCAAGCAAGATGTGTCCTCAGGCACTGTCAGGGAACTGCTCACCAAGGCAGTGAGCCCTAGACAAGAAGGTCTAAGAGGAGAGACATACCTGGAGCTGCTTAATTCAGGGCAGGAGCTGATGGAGGGCAGTTTCAGGTGACTTCTCCTGCAAAATGAAGCCTGTGAAACCTGGAAGGGAGCACCTGGACCAAAACCTTCCACTAACCCTCATGAGAAACCAAAGAATCCATACAGGTGACTAATAGGTAGCTAACAGGATGGGAAGATGAACTAGCTCATAGAGCATCTGCCAGTATCTGCCCAGGACAACGGGGCATCATGCCAAGAGCTGAAGATCTGAATGAGTGTAGGGGCTGGAGCACGGGGCAGATGAGGAGACGCTGGTTGAAGTGTAATTCAGACACTGGAACGGAGATCAGAGAGGTTGTGGGGTACCTCCTGGACAAGGCTGTGAGCAACCTGATCTACTCAGCCTGCTCTGAGTCAGGGGCTGAACATAGTATCTCCAGAGGTTGCTCCCAATCCAAACTCCTCTGTGATTCCATGTAACGAGATGGAATTCCAGTCTGTGACAACCAACTGGGATACGCATGGATCTTCCCTGCTAGCTCAGGAGATGCTTATTCCAGGTAGTGATACTGAGTTCCCAAACCTCAGCAGCTACAGGTGTGGGCCAGATCACAGCTTTCCTGAGACAGCGGTGAGACTGAAGGGCACCGTGAACCCACCGGCCTGTGCGATGGCAGCGCCACTGTACAGCAGTCACAAACGGTACCCAGAGTTCATGAGGAATTAAAACCGGGTGCATCCTGCAAGCAGACAGGCAGGCAAAAGATTCTCCTGGAGATGGCTTTTGCCAAAGCTGAGAATGGGTTCCTTACACCGTCCTTACACCTCACCTGCCTGGCACCAGTGAGGGCTAAGGCATGAGCTTTAAGGCATGAGCCCCTTAGGGGCTGGAGAGGGATGACACCCATGCACAGCCACGCTGCCCAGGAGGTCCCTTTGCTCCCATGGCTGTGAAGCCAGATGTAAAAATGAATCCCAGTGGGCAAAAGGACCCCTGACTGGCACCCTTTCAACCCAGCAAACCAAGCAAGGGCAGAAAGCTTCAATTTAAACTCAGAGATGCTCTGATGATGGCACATGGCCCAGGGGAAGCAAGTATCGTTAATGAGGGGTATAATAGCCAGAGACTTCCACTCCATATGGCTTTGGTGAAAACATTTAGACAGCCAGCAGCAGCCTGAGATGAGTCACGGCAGCAACCGGCGCAGGGCTGAGTTTCGAATTATTTACTTCATGATTAAAGTTGGGTGGTTGACTGATGGCCCCCCATGGAGGGGGTCAGAGGTCTTTACTTGGGCTCCATCCCAAGAGGCCTTTAACTCAGCTGCCTGCTTTTCTCTGCCCACAGTACAGGCAGGGGACACTCAGCCTGTTAAAATCAGATGGCAGGAGAGCAATGGTAACCTGCTGCCCAGCTCCTGGGACAGCCTGGTCAGAGGGGGTGTCATCCCCACCACTCACACTGCCTGGCAGGAGGGACATGAACCTCCAGGATGGCCAATGCACAGCCGAGCACACTGGCTCCAGAGGGCACAATCATGCTGAGGTGGAAGAGATCACAGCTCCCAGCAGCCTGCAAACCAGGGCACTGTTTCCCTGCTGGTGCCCCCTCCACTAAACCAGAGAGAAACCTGCAGCCTTGGCCCGTGGCAGCCAGGGTGGACTTCTCTGGCTGTCTTTGTGCTGCTCCTGGTCACCACTGGGGCCACAAAAATCCACTGGAGTTCATGGGTGAGGTAGCCCTGGATGACTTATAGGGGGGTATCACCATCACCTGGGGTGTAGCCCCTCCAGAACACCCCACTGCTGTGTGCGTGTTCCTCTGGTCACCCCCTGGTCACCCCCTGGTCACAAGCAGGGCTCAGCACCTGATATTTTCTGGGCTGGCAGCAAACAGCAAAGCAGAGCTCAAAAAACCAGACACTGGCCATTGCCATGGTCTCGCCCATCCCGAGGATCCCCCGGGAGCTGGGAGTTTACAGAGCTGCATTGAACCAGCAAACATTGCAGCCACCACAGCCCTGCTGGCAGCCACCTGAAGGGGAAAGCTGCAGCCATACCCAGCACCCTGAGACCAGCAAGTGTTTGACCCTTCCCTGGACCTCCCTGATGTCACCCAGCCATGGATCCAGGTGATAAAAGTGCTCAGACCCCACCAGGGGCAGGGTCTCCATTCTTCCCAGACAGGGGAGGTGCTGGGGGGAGGACACCATGCTAAAAGGCACCAAGGAGAAGGACTAAAACTTCAGGCTGAAACACCAGGGAGCTGAGCAGCTTCACAGGCAGCACCCTCACACAGGAGTGCCAAGCAGGATGCTGGTGTTTGCTCCATCCCTCCTCCCCTGCCTGTCCTCATCCCGCTGGGTGCAAGGGGCTAAGGGGGAGCAGAACACGATGGAGAAGGGCAGAGGTTGGAAGGATGTCACGGCAGAAGGGCTGCAGGAGCCTCCCCTCCCAAGGATGCTACCCACAGCCCAGCATTGGTCTTCTTCCTCCCACCCCACAGTTGGGAATTCTGCCCTGGACCATCTCCTGGGCAGTGTTCCCCCTCTCTGCCTACCTCGTTTTGCACTGGAGGAACTGGTCAGAGAGGGAAAAAGCCAGCGAAGGACAGGGTGGGCGACCCAGTGTCTTGCTCAAAACCATGCTCACAGCCGGGGATGGCAGCAAAGCGGCTCCGTG
>VZTM01027210.1:467648-497820 GCA_013400555.1 Jacana jacana | reverse complement strand
GCCCCGTTGCCAGGAGACGGCGGGCAGTGGGGAGCCGCCTGGCGGCCGGGAGGAGCGGGGCTGCCGCCCGCCCCGTTCCCGCCCTGCCGCCTCTTCAGGGCCCTCAGCCCCGCCGCGTCCTGTGCCGGTTCTCAGGGGCCGTCATGCCAGTGACATCCCATGGAGCCGTTTCCAGCCCCTGAGGCCACCCGGGAGACACACCCCAGCAGCCTAGCGCAGCACAGAAACCCGCAGAGCCCCGACTTTAGTGAGCCCAAAGGAAAAAAAGGTGGGGAAATCTCCTTTTCCTTGCTCGGAAACACCTTTTCCCCTGCTCTGTGGTTATCCCAGCAGCGTTTGAAGGCTCCCCTCGTCCAGCTCCGGTCTGCCCTCCGGGTGCCACCGGGCAAAGGCAGGAGGCCCTGGGTGCTGGGTGACCATGGAGGCCTCAGCCCAGAAACGGGGAGAGCTGCCCAAGCAAAGAGCAGCCCAACTCGCCCGGGAGGTACCTGAGATACGGACGGGGCTGTGAACGCTGCTGAGAGAGCGGATTCATGCCCGGTGCTGCTGGGGAGGCCATTCGGTGAAGCCACATCAACCCGCTGTTAATGGTGGCCGCGCAGCGCTGCCCTCCCTCTCCGTCGGTCCTTCACGTGNTGCTGAGAGAGCGGATTCATGCCCGGTGCTGCTGGGGAGGCCATTCGGTGAAGCCACATCAACCCGCTGTTAATGGTGGCCCGCGCAGCGCTGCCCTCCCTCTCCGTCGGCCCTTCACGTGGGCCTGGGGGGAGAGTGATTTTCTTCCCATATGTAAAAACGTACCAAGGTTTCTTCTTTGGGGGTTCATTCTGCCTGTGAAGGTTTTGATTTTGGTACAGAATGCTCCCTGGAAAAGGGGTGACTTTTTTTTTTTAATCCCATTTTTGCATAGTGTTTAGGAATTTCCAGCCAGTGGGTGTGCTGGGGCTGTCCTAGGCGGTTTTTCGGAAGAGGGGATGGAAGGGGACGGTTGTTCAGAATGCAGAGCTCACAGGCTGCAAACTGGGTGTCAAAGTGCTGGTGGTCACCTGGGCTGGGCCTGGTTTGGGCAGAAGGAGGAGTAGGAGGTGGCAGCCAGACCTCTTGCGACGCCGCTGGGACCACGGGGTGACACAGCAAGCCACCATGCAGGGATGCAGATGGACTCCGGCCAAACCAGCTCGGCATCAGCCACCATCCACACTGGAGAGCTGTTTGCATCTCTGCTCTGCATCCAGCTGGGGGCATTTTGGTGTAACAAAGTGTGAAATAATGGCTTAAATAACCCTATTCAGGAGGGACTGTGAAAGGCTGGGAGTCTCTCCAGTGAGCTGGAAGGAAGTGGGGAATCCTGCCTAACACAGCAGTGCCAGGAGGGTTTGTGCCTCCACGTCCTACCTCCAGGCTCTGTTATTTATGAACACACCCTGCACATAAAAACAAAACAAAGTGACAGTTTCTGCTGGTGCTGGTTTGGGTTTGGTTGGTTGGGTTTTTTAATTGGCATTAAAAGGATTTCACCTTCTGATACAGATCATCTCTGACACCTTTACAAATAACTTATAATTCATCTACATCATTTACAATTGTACAGAGGAAGCTCTGGACACCGCAGACCGTGTTCCAACCCAGTGCACATCTCCTGGCTTTGTCCTGCTTTGTGTGCCATCGAGCACCCCACCAGTGACGCCCAGAGGAGTGAAGAGCCACCAGTCACCCCTTAAAGCCCCTGTTACCCTGAGCAGCAACTCACAGAAGAACACGACTGGTGCAAGCAGGTATTTACTGACGTGTTTCTGAGCCCCCTGCTCTAACTACAGCTTCCTTCAGGGTGAAAAATGCTTTGCTGCCTAAGGCTGTCATTGGCAGGCATTGACACTTTTTTATTTGTGAACCAGTGGAGGTGAATCACAGAATTGCCCAGGTTGGAAGGGACCTTTTAGATCATTGAGTCCAATCATCAACCCAACACCAACAAAACCAATCACTAACCCATGTCCCCTAGCACCATGTCTGCCCACCTTTTAAATGCCTCCAGGGATGGGGACTCAACCACTTCGCAGGGCAGCCCATTCCAAGGCTTTACAATACTTTCAGTGTAAAAAAATTCCCTAATTTCCAATCTAAACCTCCCCTGGTGCAACTTGAGGCTGTTTCCTCTTGTCCCATCGCCTGTTCCTTGGGAGAAGAGACCAACTCCCCCCTTGGCTACACCCTCCTTTCAGGGAGTTGTAGGGAGTGAGAAGGTCTCCCCTCCGCCTCCTTTTCTCCAGTCTGACCCCCCCCAGCTCCCTCAGCTGCTCCTCACCAGACTTGTGCTCCAGACCCCTCACCAGCTCCCTTGCCCTTCTCTGGACCCGCTCCAGCCCCTCAATGTCTTTCCTGGCATGAGGGGCCCAAAATTGGACACAGCCCTCAAGGTGGGGCCTCCCCAGTGCCCAGTACAGAGAGACGGTCACTTCCTTAGTCCTACTCCCCGTGCTGTTCCTGATACAGGCCAGGATGCTGTTGGCCTCCTTGGCCACCTGGGCACACTGCTGGCTCATAGTCAGCCAACAGTCGACCAACAACCCCAGGTACTTTTCTGCTCCAGCCACTCTTCCCCCAGCCTGTAGCATTCATGGGTTTGTTGTGACCCAAATACAGCAAAAAAGCAGTTCTGAAGAACAAAACACGAGATCCTGTTGCTGAGATCCTGCAGCTTTGTTACTCCTGTGAGGGGGACATTAAGGCTTGGGGACTGTCCTTGACTCAAACAGGTAGCAAGGGGCTTACACCTGCCAGTGTTTCAAGGTTGCTTCCTTAGGAAACGATCTTGTTGCTGTTGCCCAACACAATCTTTCAGCTGTTGGTGCTGGTTTGGGATTAAATATTTCTTGGGACCTGCAGTTTTTTTCCACTGCTAAGTGACCCACCATCAGCCAACAGCTCCATAGCTGCTGTCACCCCGTAGTGTATTTGAGCAGCTGTTTTCAACTGCACAGGCACGTTCAACATGAGTGAATAAGCCTTGAGCTTGGGAGGAGGAAGCAGCAATGGCTGCTGTGCCAGGTGATGGTGCACGAGGGGAGCAGGATTATGGAAGCCCCGTGCTTGTTGGCAGGGAAGTCTGAGAGTTGAACCCCTAAAGCCTTGTGGCAAGAAGTACCAGGAAGATTTCCATGGGGCCCAACCAGCCAAGACAACCCTTCGCAGCAGCTCCATTCTGTGGAAGTGAAACTCTTCTCCAGTACCCTAAACTGGGATACTGGGAGGTGAGCTCCTTGCTCCAGGTGTGGGTGGTTAAACAAAAGTGACTTTCCAGAGGTGCAGCTCCCTATGGCCGGGCAGAGCTGGCGTGGACAGGACAGGGGTGGATTTGTGGCTGGGTCAGCATCAACCTGTAGCCCAGCACTGGCTCCAGGTGACATCGGCCCCATCAGAGACAGCCAGAGATGACTGGGAATAGCTGCTAATGCACATCTACAAAGCTGAAGGACACTTTCTTTGGGCTTTTGATCCAAGCAAAGTACCCCTGAGTGAGGGCAACCCAGGTAATGAGTTATCTGGGAGCTGAGAGAATAAAAAAATGATAGTGTCATAGAAGAAACACCCCCAAAACCCCCTTCAACATGAATTTAGGAAAGACTCCCCAGAAACCACAGACCACATTCAGAAAGTCAATAAATACACACCACGTTGCTTCCATTATTTCAATCAGCCACAAAGGGGAGTGAAGATGGGGTCCTCCTCTACCATCGTCCTTACCTCCGGGTCAGTCTGAGCCTGGGTGGAAGCAGGAGCTGGGCTGACACTGCTCAGCCTGGCTCATCTTCAAACCATGGGAGGGTTTCTACACCCTGGTAGCAGCAGCAGAAAGGAACAGAGAGGTCTTGCAGGCATGCATCGTTCTCAGGAGCACTCCTCCACATCTTCCACATCAGGCACAGACCACACCAGGCTGGGATGCAGAAGGATGGATGGCTGACCTCACAGAGGAGGTCAGCTGCTCCTGGGGTTGTAGGTGGTTGTTCCTGAGATGTACAGCTGGAGGAATGCAACAGGCAGTCGCGTGGCTCCAGACCAGATGCAGAAAGGTCATGTAGCAAAGCCACTTTGAAATCCCAGGGGGACTCAAAGGTACAGCTCAGATGTCAAAGAGCTGTTGTGCAGCCTCTGTTGTTTGCTCAAAGAAGGTTTCTTCTTCAAGCAGATCTATCCTGCTCACCACCAAGCGTTTCCTACAGCACTGCCTGGGCAGCCAGAGCCTTTCCTGCCCTGTTGGTCACTGCCAAATATTGCACTGCATTTCCCACCTCCCTGTTTCACACCGTTCATCGTTACCTTGTGTGACCCCCTTTGGTCACACCAAGTTTTCCACCAACTTCTGCAGAAGCTGTGTTAAACACACGTGCTCTCCTGGTTGTGGCTGGGCTTACAGTGAGGTTTCCTACATCAGGCAGGGGAATAATTGCTGGTTTGCCCAAATCCATCACCCTGTGCCAGAATGAAGAGTCTGCTGTGCAGAACCCAGTGCAACAGGCCCTGATCCCCCGTGCTGGGCTGAGAGACATCGCCATAATAGATATTACTGCCAGCGACTCCTCTGCCATCCGCCAGCGTGGCGAGCACCCTGGCCTCCACTCTGTTTTCCCCAGTCTTCCTGAAAAGGAAGAAGCTCAAAGGTTTTCCCTGACTTGTGCAAAAGGTTGAGACTCCGTTTTTCAGCAGCCCTCAGCCCCCTGGTGGGGAGGTTGGCTGTGGTCATCGCTGTCATTCAGCAGGACGTGGCTGTCCTCCCTCGGCCCCCTCCGCCTCTGCTGCTGCGGCTTTGTACACCAGCACCGTTGCAAAACCACTGTCTTGTGGCTTCTAGCCTGTTTGCTTTTTCCATCTCCTCTGTGATGACCTGATGTTACATCTCTCACACCAGCTTTTTCTCGCTCTCTTCACTGGATGACACCTGCAAACGTGTTGATGGGCAACAGCAGAGACTTGGGCATGTATTTCACGAGCCCCACGTCTTCCGTTTCGTGCAGGCTGAATTTCATTGTCCTTGTCTTCTGCAAGCAGTAGCTGGGCTCTAGGCAAGGAGACACTTCCATGCTGCAAGAGCACAAGAACATATTTACTGCACGTGCAAATCTGCCCTTGAGGGCCAGACTCTGAACTCAGACCAAACACCAGTTCTCTCCACTGACTGGTGAGAGAAGGATGTCATACTGAGATGTGCAGGTGCTTTTGTGCTTTTTCAACTGGTTTTGGCTGAAAAGATGAACTGATGTGTATTAGTGTTTGACCACAAAACCAGTGTCCTTAGCCTGGCTCAACTGGATTGTCAGAAATACACATTTTATGTATGTTCCACGTGGTCCATGGACCATGACCCACCCGTCTGTCTGCTTCCAACACATCATACCTCACTGCAGCTACGATAGGCACATTGATCCCTGCTATTCTCACAGAGCTGAATTCTCTCCCTCTACCTTCATATGCTTGAGACACCGTGCTGAGGAACACGGTCAGTGAGAGACTGTCAGCTCCATGGTGTAATTAAGGAGATATAAGAGCTCAGTTTGTTCCTAGATGTACCTATCCTTCTCCTTCCCTAATGACAGCACCTTACTTAAAATGGAAGAACTCTTTTGTTTCTCACATCATCACCTGAAACAACAAATGCAGGAGGGCACCACTCTGCCCTGCTTTCCCTGGAGAAGCAATGTGTTTGCCCATGGGTCTTTTGTCACTTGTGAGGATCAAGGCTAGGACTCCCTGGGGAACAGCTCTGCCACCTTGGGAACCCTTCCCAGAGAGGGATGCAAGGTCACCAGCAAGGTGCACAGAGCCTGGCACGTGGGGCATTCTCACCTGATCACGTTCCTGTAGGCTCTTCTGCTGTCTTTGTCCAGACACACTGTGAAGGGTCTCTGCTCTGTGCTTCGGATTTTGATATTGCGAGTTTTCAACCTGTTGGCTACAGCCTGGATGGAGAGAGGAGGAAGAGCCCAGTGAGTGTCTCACATCTCTTCCCTTGGCTGTGCAGAGATGGGTGGTGTGTGCATACTGGGAATGAAAGGGACAAAGGATGACATTTCTCATTTTTTCTCCTTTTTAACCTCAGATTTGACACAAGGTGAGTTCTTTCAGGAAGAAAGCATCTCTCTTGTCTCCTTTTTTTATAAGCACAAATTGGTCAAGTTTTGCAAGGGCAAACTTTCCAAACTGGCAATGCTTGCACTGGTTGAAGGGTTAGGCATGGTCTGTTCTCCAGGGCTGTGGTGTATCTTGGTGGGCAGCATGGGCTGCAACACTTTGGGTGTTCCCAAAAGCCAGGTGAAATTAAGCAATAGTGTGCTGGCTGGCTAAAAATACCAGCTGAGACTGGAGGCTCCAGGGTCCAAATGACCAAGGTGCAATCACAGAATCACAGATTGAGATGGGATTGGAAGGGACATCTGGAGATCATCCGCTCAGACATGCTGCCAGAGCAAGTCTTCCCAGAGCAGGCTGCACAGGACAGTGTCCAGGCAGGTTTTGAATATCTCCAGAGGTGGAGACTCCACCACCTCTCTGGGCAGCCTCTGCCAGGGCTCTGCCACCCTCACAGGAAAGAAGTTCCTCCTCATGTTTAAATGGAACTTCCTATATTCAATTTTCTGCCTGTTACCTCTGAGTACCACTGAAAAAAGACTATCCCCATCCTCCTGACACCCACCCTTGAAGTACTGGTAGGTGTTGATCAGATCTGCCCCCCGTCTTCTCTTTTCTAGACTTAAAAGACTCAAGTCCCTCAGTCTTTCCTCATCAGAGAGATGCTCCAGGCACCTCATCATCTTTGTGGTCCTCTGCTGTACCATCCCCAGCAGTTCCCTGTCATTCCTGAACTGGGGATCCCAGGACTGGACACAGGACTCCACAAGTGACCTCACCAGGGCAGAGTAGAGAGGGAGGATGACCTCGATACTTAATGCCACCAAAACTGCAGTGACACATTCCCATGGGGTAGCCTGTCCTCTGGGGTCTACTTGAACTCATGCAAAACAAAAAGGACAGGAGCCCAAGTTTTCAGTCCTGTCTCTGCATATTCATCTTTCTGAGTTGGTTACTAGTTTCATTGAAGTTCCTGCTTCTCCTTATGCTTTGCTGAAATATGGCCTCTATTCTTGTGAGCTCTGTGGGGATTAACACAGGGGTGAGGGGAGGGCACTGCAGCTGGAGCTGTGGAGCTAATGGAGTTAATCACAAAATGACAGACCCTCTCCTGTACCCAGGTGGAGCCACAATGACTAGGGCAAAGCCTTATTTCACCAGTTCCTCCCGTGGCTCACAGCATCCCCCCCAGCAGCAGCTCAGTCCTTCAGGGTCTCCTGAGACAGGATTCAATGTGGCATTGACCAGCGGGGATGACAACTGGGGCTTTGGCTCAAAAATCTAAGTTTTGCCATGGAAAGTAATTGCAAAACTAAGCAGGGTGGCCCCAGAGCTTTCTCCTCTGCACAGTGTTTCCCGTTTCACCGTGGCTGTAAGGAATTTCCATGCCTTGGATGGTGCCTCCAGGACTGTGACCATCCACAGCTACTTACTGAGAACGATCGTCCTGACAAGTTGTTGATCCGAACGATTTCAGTGATGTTCACATTCAGGGACACCAGGTCTGCAACAGAAGCAGAGTGTTAGCCATAGACCATGGCATGATCTCAGCTCAGCATTCAGTGGGGATGGTGCCAGATCCCACACTCAGGTACACTGCCAGATGTCCATGGCACCAGCAGAAGAGGACTCTGGCAAGCCCCATGGGGTAAGGGTTTGCATGAGATCACGCTCAGGGTGGAAACCTCAGAGGCTATGCTAAGGGCAAGGTGAAAGAGGAAGGCTGCAGGAAGAGGAAGATGCTGCCAAGCCTAGGTTGTGGCTGTGCTGAACCCCACGACAGGGAGCCCCAGGAACAGCATTCATGGGAAAACACACAACCCACAGACTGTGGTGACACCAATACATGTACGTCACTGATTCAACCCCTGCAGCCCACGCACAATTGGCACGATGTACTGGGGTCAGATTTAATCTATCAACACCAGAAAACTCAGCAAACCCTCTTCACATTGCTCCAAGCAGGAACAACCCACCTTCAGCCTCATCAGCAGGGATGGCTTTCATCACCAGGCCTGTGGAGCGCAGGGACATTTCTAGCTCCTTCACCCGGTCGCTCACCACGACCTGCAGGAAAGGCTCAGTTAATTCCTCTTGGCAGAGAAGTCAGACACAGAGAGGTCTGGGGGCAGTTTGTCACAATCAGGGGGTTATCTAACAGGCTTTTCAACTTCACCACGACCTCTCTGCCCTGGGGTGCAATTCCAGAGGAAAGGAGGAGGGCCCCTGTGAGCAGAGACATTTTGGGCTACCAAGAACCCTGCTTACCTTTCTGTATGTTACTGTGAGGTCTATCCCAGGACCATCCAGGGTGGTTTTCCTCTTGGTTGTGTTTAACTCTGCAAGGAGGGAAATGGGTAGGATTGAAGTTTCACTCATCCCACCTGGCTGTGGCCAAGAGAGGGGTCCTCCCATGGGATGACCTACCCCCTCTGGCACAGAGCAGTTGTGGTCTGGCACACTGGCCGTTCTTTCCTTGCCTATGGGACCAGAGGCTCTGTGAACTTAACAGCTCCAGTGAGACAGATGCATTCGAGGTTCTGTGGCCAACATCAATGGCAAACATCCATTGGATTGGACATGGGGGTGTGCTGATGGAAGGGATGGATGGGATGGGACTTCTGTAAAGTCCAGGCCTTGAGCACCCTTTCCCTATCACTGGCAACTCAAGGAAACAGAATTTCTATAGGTGAAACATCTGGCAATGGGGATGGTTGTACAGCCAAGTTGGTTCAAATTCAGAGGGTTGTGGAGACAACCAAAGGCACAGTCTACAAAACCTGGTTGAGACCAGAAGTGAGCCAGTGACCAGAAGGTGTCATGTGTCCAAGAGGGAGGTGAACACGTTTAGGGAGGCCTCCTGCTCATCAGGGAACAAGAGATAGTGACCTATGGCATGGCCTTGATGGCTGCGGGTTGAGGGACAGGGCGAGAAGGAGCCTGGGCCAGCAGGACCCTGCCCAGGATGGCAGTTCCTCTGCAGGGCTCAAGTTGGGGGGGATGCACACACCTTTGTGGGAGATGCTCTCCTGCACCTGTGTGCGCAGCTCGGTGAGGAACACGTCCTCAGCCGGCTCCTGTGCTGGGTCATTGAAGAAAATCTGAAAAAGAATAAAAAAACCCCTAAGAAACAGCTCCTCCTTAGTCACCCTGTGTGACATCACACCGGGCTTGTGATATTTGAAAAGATTCTCAAGAGCATCCAGGTGTGACATCATCAAAGGGAATCTATGACATCATGGCAGCCAGGGGGTCTATGGGATGGAGAGAACTGGTTTTGCTCTGCTTTCTGAAGGCCAGTACAACAGGCCTCGCCAGGAGGCTGGAGGTCCTGGCCAGCAGAGCCATGGGCAGTGTCCCTTGCCACTGGGTGTCACTGTACCCTCACAGATGAGTCTGTTCCCAACCATCCACCCAGAGGCAACGCAGGAGAAGGGGAGCAGCTCCCCAGGCCTGACTGCAGATGCTGCCTTAGCTTCAAGGCAGGTGATTTCTCCCTGATACACCTAAATCAATCGGTCGCTTCAGACTTATTAATTTTCTTTTCATGGGCTTGTTTTGGGCAAAATATGAAGATAAGGTCCCAGGGAGGCTCTCCTTGCCCTACATCCAGCTCTTGTGAGGTTTGACCCTCTCTTCCAGGAAAAGTCTCTGCAAGCAAAGAGGAACACACAGTGTGGTCTTAACCAAAAAGGCAAACCAGGCATATGTAGTGTTTCCAGATAAGGTGGCGTCACATCCCATATTACAGCAGGGTAGGTTAGGTGCTGCTATCTGCAAACCACATCTGGACTCGGTTCCTGCTTGAGTCACCCACTCTCTCTCTTGCTCACTTTTGATTTCCATCTTGGAGGAGAAGTGAGTGGGATAAAAATTCACCCCAAACCCCAAATGCCCAGTCCCACAACCTGAGGACCAGCTGCTCCAACTCTTTACGAGCAACATGTTATTAGTTCAAGTCTTGGTGATGCTCCATCAAAGCTCTTCCAGCTCTTTGCAAGCCACGTGGCAGTTTGCTCATGTAGTGGCTGCTCCTTTGCTGCAATAGATTACAACATTGGCTATGGGTAGATGAGGAGTAGATACACACATCAGTGCTACCCTGAGCTTTGAAGGGGGGAAGCTGCCAGAGGAGCAGCCGGGGGGGTGTTACATGACCAAATACAGTAGTTATTTGTGCCCATAACAAATGCCAGGTCTCACTGTGATGCCATTTCAGAGAAAAGCTGGCAGGAAATGAATGAAATGGTGTTTCAGGAAGCCTTGCAAAGCCCCTGCAAGGGTACAGGATGGTTTGGGCAAAGCCACTCTGTAAACTCCTGTTTGCTCACAGCATCTAAAGCAGCAGGAGGTGCCAGAGCTCCTGAGCAAACCTGAGTCCAGTGGAGCAGGAAACCTGTGTCCTTATGGAATCATTTCAAGGGTCACTTTCCTGACCTAGAGTGACCCTGAAATAGCCTTCCCGGGATCATTGGCTCTGGCTGAGCTGTGCTACAGGGAATCCAGGGATCCAGGAGCCTGGCAATGAGGGGGCAGGCTGGAGAGCATGGAGATCCAGGCTCAGATATGATGAAACCCCCCAGACCTTGTGGACTTTGCATGGCTCTGCCCAGATTGGGTTCTGCAAGTCCTCAGAGGGCCACCTGAAGGCACAAGAGATGTGGCACTTACCTTCACGGTGTAGACCTGGAAGCAGACGGGCTGGGTGCCCATGCGGACGTAGTAGGCAATCACATCAGTGATGAAGAGATCAGTCACAAGGTGCTTGCTCGGAGAGGAAGGCTGAGGGGCCAAATCACATCACAGATCAACCACAGTCACTTCTCAAAAATACTGCCCACTAACCCTCACACCTTTCTAGGTAAATAATGAGCTGTCTCCCCGGGTTGGCACTGAGCTGCTCTGCCGGGACTAGTCAAAGCCAATGGCAGAAGTGAAGGCTTGCGCCCACCTACCAGCTTTTTTTTTTGGTAGGCCCTGGTGGCCCAAATTGCCAGGAAATGAGAGCTGAGGGAATTTCAGCAGATCCCGTACTTACATGTTCTTTCTTGAAACCTGCCATTTCATATTTCTGCCAAAATAACTCATGGTAGCAAATGGGTGTTGTGGGCTGGGGAAGCGCCAGCCACAGGCACCTTTCTGGCCACCAGGACCGGGGGTGGGTTTGCACGGAAGAAACACTTGTCTGGGTGACAGAGGAGCCCTGCTCGGCACGAGGTCATCCTCAGGGACCACAGACACATCTGGGGAACGGGCCAGGCTGCGGAGGTAGGAAGGTGTCACAGAATCCCAGAATCTCAGGGACTGGAAGGGACCTTGAAAGCTCCTCCAGTCCAATCCCCTGCTGGAGCAGGAACACCCAGAGCAGGTCACACAGGAAAGCCTCCAGGTGGGGTTGGAATGTCTCCAGAGAAGGAGACTCCACCACCTCCCTGGGCAGCCCCTGCCAGGGTTCCCTCACCCTCACCAGGAAGAAGCTTTTTCTCCTATTTCAGTGGCACCTCCTCTGTTCCAGCTTGCACCCATTGCCCCTTGTCCTGTCATTGGATGTCACTGAGAAGAGCCTGGCTCCATCCTCCTGACACTCTCCCTTTCCATATTTATCAACATTCATGAGGTCACCCCTCAGTCTCCTCTTCTCCAAGCTCAAGAGACCCAGCTCCCCAGCTCCCTCAGTGTTTCATACCATGGTGGCCAGCTTGGGAATCATGTGGCACAACGTGTTGATGTTGCTCTCGTACCACGGATCAGCTCTGCCCAGGTACCCCGCCACCTCGCAGAGCTCCTCTTGGCCGGTGGCAGCATGGTCCTGCCAGAGAAACACACAGCTCAGAGCACAATCCTCACTCAAAATACCAGGTGGAAGCGAGAGCTGGGGCACAAATGCCCCATGAGCCCCATCTCTCCCCTTTCCCTGCTTGGTCCAGGCAAGGTGGTGAAACATTTCTTGCAGCACTCCCTTAGCAGCTGCTAAAGACCAAGTGAAGAATGAAAAGGAGAAATATTTATTTTTTTATAATGGCACATTTGTCAGGACTCACAGTCAGCCCCAGGCCAGCTTCACATGTTGTGAGACGTGCAAGTGTTCCTGTATTGCTGTCTCAAGGCTCTCAGAGGGGAAGAGATTTTGCCCAGTTGAAGAACTAAAGCTGATCGAGCAGGCAAAGATCTCTGTAAAGGACAACTGCTTCCCCCCACGCATCTGGGAGGTGAGAAAAGCATCAATCCTTTGCTGAAGCTCCCTCAGTCCTCCTATAGCTGGGGCATGGCAGCAAAACTGAGCACCCTTTCTAGGCTGTGAGTTCTCACCCCTCAGCGGGGTTGAAGCAGCCTGAACATCTCTGGAGCTGATGGATTCCTTGGAGTCAGTCTGCAAACCCAGCCCAGCCCTGTCCTGGCTCTCATCCTCCTGCTTGTAGGAACTAGGCATTAACAGATGGGAGTTCCTGTAAATAACAGGAATTTCTCCTCAAGCCCCATTAGCCAGTGGCAGCACCCAGAGCTGCCAAGCCCAGACTCACCGCAACGGCCAAGGTATTTGGCTGCCCCGTCACAACTGGGATGTAGTAGAACTGCAGGTTCAGCCTGGGAGTCAGGAAAACTCTCCGTGTTTCTCGTTTCCTTGAAGTGGAAGAATAAATAGCCACGTCACAGGGGGAAGCTGGGAGGGAAAAGGCTCTTGGCCAAGGCTGGGCAGTGGCAGGAGACCACATCTGCCCTGCATCAGGAGCTGGTTCCCTCCTTGCAGACCTCCTTCACCCAGTGACAGGATGGCAGTGATGCCCCCGGATTCCCAAAGCCAGCAAGGGGAGATGATGGGGGTAAGGGACGTTGCACAGCTGGGCTCTCAGATGGGACAAGCAGTGCCCTCTGCACCCAGGCTGCTCCCTGGGCCGCTCCTTCCACCACAACCCACACCCACCCCATGCTGGTCTCTTGGACGGGCATCTGAAAAACAGCTTTTCTTTAGAATTTTTCCCTTTTGCGTAGGAAAGTATCTTGTCTCATTTATTGTTCATTAAAACCATGGAGAGAAGGGAAAATCTCATCATTTTAAGATTGCATCATTTTAGGACAAGAGGAAATGGCCTCAAGCTGCACCAGGGGAGGTTTAGGATGGATATTAGGAAAAGTTTTTACACTGAAAGTGTCATTAAGCTTTGGAAGAGGCTGCCCAGGGCAGTGGTGGAGTCACCATCCCTGGAGGTATTTAAAGGATGGGCAGACATGGTGCTTAGAGATAGGGTTTAGTGATGGTTTTTGTCAGTGTTGGGTTGGTGGTTGGAGTCAATGATCTGAAAGGCCCCTTCCAACCCAGACAATTCTATGCTTCTCTGGTTCTATTTGGGCTGACAGAGCCATGCAGCCAGGGAAGGCAGATGCATTTGGGTGCAGAACTCTTGGGTCCCATCCTGTCTCTGCCCAATCCCATTCCCAGCCATCCTGGCTGTCTCAACCAGCTGAAGAGCAAGCCCCCATCCTGTCCTTCCTCTCCCCAAGCCTGCAGAGCCAGAGAGGCTGTGGCCACCACTTACCTCAAAGAGTGGTAGGCTTGGACCAGTCGCCCCAGGATCCGGTCATCCCCCAGCAGCACGATGTGGGCTGTGTGGAGCCTCTGGAGCGGGGCTGCAGGCTCCGGGGGGGTGCTTGCTCTCTTTGGGGACTTCACCGGGGGCTTTGCCCCAGCACCATTGCAGCCAGGCTGCAGGAAGGCCATGCTCTCCAACGGTGACAGCTTTTTTTTGATGCCACCTTTCCTCTGGAGCCGGGATTGCTCGGTCTCAGGGCTCCAAGTGGCGAAGTGCTCCTCAGGCGCCGCCGGCAGGTCTCGCTCAATGCCGCTGTCGGTGGAGAGCACGGAGAAGCGGGTCTGCTCGCAGCACTCACAGTCTGAAATGATGTCCTGGATCTCAAAGTTCTCCAGGTCCTGGCTTAGGCAGCTGGGCTCACAGCTCTGCGACAACGGGCGGATGAACAGCACCAGTTCCTTCCCTGCGGGCAGGAGGCAGCTCAAGGAGGGAAATACAACCAAATCCTGCCCTCGGGCCACCCCAACCCCATGGATGGCTACAGGCTGGGGGCAGTGTGGCTGGAGCTGCCTGGCAGAAAAGGACCTGGGGGTGCTGGGTGACAAGGGGCTGAACATGAGCCAGCAGTGTGCCCAGGTGGCCAAGAAGGCCAAGGACATCCTGGCTTGTATGAGAACTGGTGTGACCAGCAGCAGTAGGGAGGGGATTGTCCCCCTGTGCTCAGCATTGGGGAGGCCACCCCTTGAGTCTGGTGTCCAGTTCTGGGCACCTGAACACAAGAGAGATCTGGAGGGGCTGGAGCGAGTGCAGAGGAGGGACACGGAGCTGGGGAAGGGCCTGGAGAATAAGGCTTATGAGGATTGATTGAGGGAGTTGGGAGTGTTTAGTTTGAGGAAGAGGAGGCTGAGGGGAGACCTCATCCCTCTCTACAACTGCTTGAAATGGCATTGGAGAGAGGTTGGTGCTGGTCTCTTCTCACGGGCAATGAGCGATAGAAGGAGAGGGAATGGCTGCAAGCTGCAGCAGGGGAGGGTTAGGCTGGCCATGAGGAAAAAGTTTTTCACAGAGAGAGTGGTCAGTCAGTGGAATCAGCTGCCCAGGGAGGGGGTGGAGTCCCCATCCCTGACTGTGTTTCAGAGTAGATTGGATGTGGTGTTGAGGGATCTGGTGTAGGGGAGAACTTGTAGAGTAGGGCTGATGGTTGGACTTGATAATCCCAAGGGTCTCTTCCAACCTAAATGATTCTATGATTCTAAATCCCTGCTGAGCCCCAGTGCTGCCCCAGCTCCCCTCTTCTCATGCAAACCAGAGGGTCAGTATCTCCACCAGTGCGTCCAAGAGAAGTCAATTTTTCAGTCCCCTTTCACATTGCACCACAAAGAGAACTCAGTATCAAATCATGTACTCTGGGTGCATCCTGCTGTATCCTGTCCCACAGGGGCTCCCTCCCCAATCCCTTCACCCCTTTTCCGTCCTCATCCCCTGACTTGGCCCAGATACCCACAAGAAGGAAGGCTGGTGCAGTTGGCACAAGCCTCCATAATCCATAACTTTGGCCTTTGGGCAATGGTTGCGAGAACCATGGCCAAAAATCAGGGCCAAATAACAGGTTTTGCACAGTTTCCCAGCCTCAGGCACCACCTGAACTCACCACAGCACCCCCCACCCCCCCTGCAGGGCACTCACAGAGCTGGTCATCTTCTGTCCAGAGGTGAAAGCTGATGTTGGGGTTGGGCAGAGGGGTACCCTGCAGTCCCTCTGAGGAAGCATCATCTGGAGGAAACAAGAGTGCTTGTAACTCACAGGAGCAGACAGTTTTCCTGCACCTCCACCTGTGCTGTGTTCAGACACAGACTGAGACAGCCTGTGCTGTCTCCAGGTCTCTCCCACCCTAATCACCTTCTGGAGACACCTGAGGCTGTCACCACAGCCGTGTCACAAACTGAGCCATGAGAAGTTCCTACATCAGTGAAAGGGAGAAAGGGGTTTGGGGAAGCTGGCACAGGCAAGCGAAGGGCTCTGCTCTGCTGCAGACAGCAGGGGGATTGCAGAATGAACACCATATTCTTTGAGTGCTGGGCCTTCCACAGACATGGCAGGACCTCCCCTTGGTGATTTCAGCTGAGACGAAGGGGAGCTCTCTGACCCCACCATTGCTATTTTTTTTTAACCCCTTTGTGCTCTGTGAGAAGCAGTGAGACAACTGAATCGCTCACTGCCACCAAAAGAAAAGGGTCCTGCTCCCTTCCCGGCACCACTGGCTGCTCCTCCCTATATCTTGTACTGGGACAGTCCCCAGCTCTTTCTGGGGAAGGGGTTGGGATGCAGGGACCTTCCACCAGGAATAGCCAGGAAGAGGGAGGCATGACCCCCTTTCCCTCTGGTCTACTCCAGATTTGTGTGAGGACCTGTCATGGTTGTGGACTCCTGTTACAGCCTGTGTAGCCCCAGTGGCACCAGGCTGGAATAGAGCACTGCTAGGGATGGAAGGAGATGGCAGTACCAGTGCCCACCACAGCAGTACAAGGAGGTGTCAGGGAGCGGTGCACAGTGTCTCCCCAGTCCGGGCCATGGCAAAACATATCTTACACCACCAGAGCACTGGAGACTCTGTCCACCCTCCCCTGCTTGACACCCACGGCACCCTTTGCAAATGACAGAGACATCTCTGGGCTTCAGGGCAGCCGAGTTAGCAGCAGAGATTGCCACAGTCCCTTTCCTCAGGTGACAAATCTGCCTTCCACTGCCACAAGCACTTGGCCATCGTGGACATCAGGTCACTGCAAGGAGCCAGGTTGTGAAGACCTGATCCTGGAGATGGATGCTGCTCGAGGAGGGGCAGAGGGGAGGTGGGGATGGGCAGCTGATGGGGGGCAATATCAAGGACACAGCAGGGAGGCAGTGACTTGCCAGTTTCCCAGCCCCCTTTGCCCACCCTGCTCTGCCAGCCCAGAGCTCACCTGCTTGCAGGGCACCAAGGATGGCGTGGTGAATCTTCTCCAGCCTGGCTGTGTGCTGGCCCCGGTCTGTGCCCCGCTCCTGGCCTGTACACTCCACAGCTGCCACCACTTGCTGGAACCAGTGCTCTACATCGCTCGTGGGCATCTCCTGTCACGAGGAACAGCCATCAACACCCAGAGGTGTGAAAAGAGGAGATGCCACAGGGAGGGGGGCAAAAAGAGGGCAAATCAGTCCCGCAAAAATTATTCTCTTCACAGCAGAGAACCGAAATGCCTTCCTGTCCCAGGGAAGGCTGGAGGAGGAGAGCTGCTGGCTCTGCTGTCTCCTTAAAGATGTTTTTCTGGCAGCTCTGCAGCTGATGAGCACTGTGGTCCCAGCTGCCATCAGCTCAGGGAGCCAGCAGCAGAGTTGGAAGCTCCAGTGACAGCTCCAGTGGCAGCTGGGGACAGCAGGCACACAAAGGTGTCCTTTGGAGGGGAAATCGCTGAGTTCCCCTACAAAGATGCCTGTTTGAACCAATTTTTTTGTCTTCTTATGGCCTTACAGCTCCTTGAAGGAGATCTGGGAGAAAACTGGTTGAAATATTTCTGCTAAGGTGGTTTTGCAGTCACCAATGGCTCGTCACCCCCAGCCAGGGATCCGAGGAGCCTGCATTTCAGCCGCAGAGCTCAGCTTTGCCCTCCTACAAAACTGAAGATTCAAACCCTCTGGCTCTTTCTGCACCAGCTCCTTTATATTTGGAGAATCTTTTCGTATAACCCCAGCTCTGCTTGTAGCCCAGCCTTGCAGGTAACACTGGTGCTACTGGGGCTGGAGACCAGCAGCGAGGAGCCGTGAGGGGGTCTCCCTACTTTCCCTGCTCCCACGTGCCTGGCAAAAGCAGGACCATTGGAAAAGTGTATGTGGTGCCACAGACATGGGCCAATTACCTGGAGGCTTCTCTTCAAGCCGCTGATGTTGCAGCCCTCGCCCAGGCCCGCCTGCATGGCGTGGGTGATCACCAAGCACATGCAGCTCCGGGGACTCTGGGACAGCTGAGCTGCCTCCGTGTCGGTGACCAGCGCGTTGCAGATGGCTTCTGAGAGCAGCTCTGGATCAGCAAAGATGAAAATCCTGCATTGGGTGGAAGGTGGGAGAAGAGGTGGGTGAGATGAAGATGAAGACTCCCCGTTACCAATATCAGGGCTGGCATGAGCCGCTCATGTCTCCCTTGTCACAGAATTACAGACTGACAGGGGTTGGAAGGGACCTTCCAAGGTTATCTAGTCCAACCTCCTGCCGGAGCAGGGTCACCTAGAGCAGGTTGCACAGGAATGTGTCCAGGTGGGTTGGGAACACTCTCACTGGGCAGCCCTTTCCAGGGCTCTGCCACCCTCACAGGAAGGAAGTTCCTCCCCATGTTCAGATGGAATTTTCTGTGTTCCTGTTTGTACCCATTGCCCCTTGTCCTGTGACTGGGCACCACTGAGGAGAACGTGACCCCATCCTCCTGACACCCACCCTTTAGGTATTGCTCAGCATCGATGGGATCCCCCCTCAGTCTGCTCTTCTCCAGCTGAACAGCCCCAGGTCTCTCTGCCTTTCCTCAGCAGAGACATGCCCCAGCCCCTCATCATCTTCATAGTCTCTACTGGACTCTTCCCAGTAGTCCTCTGTCCTTCTTGAACTAAGGGGCCCCAGAGCTGGACACCAGAAAGAAATCCCATGCAGTGAAAAAGGGTTCCGGCTGATGTTCTCCTTCTCTGCCCTCTTTCTCTACCCAGGGAAGCTCCCTGCCCAGGAGGGAGGACCCAGAGAGGTCCCAGGACCACAGAAACAAATTGAGAGCCCTGGGAGGAATGTGCTTCTCCCAGTGCAAAGCTCCTCCAAGACCACATGCTGCCTTGTGGTTTGTGTCCACACTGTCTCTTCCATCCCACATTAATTCAGAGCACAGGAAAAGGACACATTTCACTGAGAATATAGAAGAGATGAAAGGAGCAGCACAGCTGAAGAGGCACTACTTACTTTTCCTGGTAGGGGTACAGGTCACTCTTAAGGCTTTGCTCGGAAATGACCATTCTTTGGTACAACATACCTGGCAAAGGCAAGAAGATAAAGATGGGGCAGGGCAGGGCATGGGAGATGACAGCAAAACCCAGCGGAGCAGGAGCAGCTCAGCGCTGCTCCCGGCTGCAGCGGCCAGTGGGGGGGTCTGCCAAGAATGCTCATTGCTGGAGAGATGATGTAAAAGAGCCAAGAATCGGGCTGACAGTTAAAAATAGTCAAGGACAAAGTTAGACCACGCTCCATAAAAAGAAAACCCCTTCTATTCAGGGACAGTTTCCTGTATTTCTCTTCCTTTGTTTAGTAGATTTTGAGCTTGGGAGTGAAGTCGGAAGCAGAAAGAAGAGCCTAACAGCCGGCCTCCGTGCCTGAGGCCACATCAGGGGACAGCATTTGAATAGATAGGAAGAGCACAAAGCATTTCTGCATCAGGAGAAGATGTACTTTACCCTCACCCAGCTCTGGGGTGGAGAAGATACATCCACCCTCCATTGCTCGGGTACAATCATCTTGTAAACCTTGTGGTGCTCCAAAAGCCCCGCTGGAGATCTCCAGCTCTCCACACTGAATCACTGTTTTATCAGAAGCCAGGTGAGATGAAGGTGGACTTCAGAGCTCCAGACAAAGTGGTACTGGCAAGAGTGATGATGATGGGCTGAGAGTACCAAGGATGGCACCTGGTTCCTAATGTTTTACTTCCACCTCACAAGGTGTTTGCACCTTGCAGTGTTTTAAAGGATTGCTTTTAAAGACTCTTTACTAAAGAAGACTTTACCAAGAAGAACTTTAATGAGCAGCATAGAGGAAAAGGATAATAGGGTTTTCCTCCAGCTTGCTTTCTAAAAGGGACTGATCTCCGGAGGAGCTAATGATGTTTTAGTGTCTAAAACATGATATCCAATAGTGGAGGGATGGACAGCCTGCAACTCAATTTCAGACAGAGTTTACTTTGCAAAATGAAGACCTCTACAAAATTTACCAAGATGCCCAGGCTGGGAGCACAAGCATGCTGTTTCTGATACAGACAGAGGGTGTATCTACACCCGCCTTAGATGGGCTTGGCTTGACTCTGGCACTGCCAACACCAACAGCTGGAGGACCCCAAGGTTTTCCACCAGTAACTAAGGCTCAGCAGCCTGAAACCAGGTGAGAAGAACCCTCCCATCCAAATGCATCCCCAAGACCCCCCCAGCATTTGGCCAGCCTCCTGCAGAAATCCCTGCCATGGAAACCCCCCCAAAACCACACTACCATCACCTTGACGACATTCATCATGCCCTGCACCATACCTGGTGCTGTCCTTTCCATCTTCAGCCTGATGGCATAGTCCAAACCGATGGTGCAGAAGGGCTTGGGCAGGGTGAGCAGCTTCTTGCAGAAATCATACACTCTGCTGCAGAGCTCGTCAGAGATGCAGGGAGCCTGGGGTGAGAAAGGGGCAGATAAGGACATGCCCCAGGGGTGCTCCCTGATGGTGCTCTCCCCCAAAGCAGACCCCAGGGTGGGAGGGCACAGAGCTACACCAAATTCAGTATGGATTTAAATGCAATATACGAAGCAAAACCAGACCCTACGATGGAAACCTCCAGCAATACTCACTGGAGGGCTGTGAGCACACACTTTTGCCAGGTTGTGGTTTCCTGCACCAGCAGGCACCTAAACACCTCCAGAAAAGGGGGTCAGCTAAAGGAAGCTGTCACTCCCATACATGTCACAGGTGTCTCAGCCATCAAACATCCCAGTGGGAAATGCACAGTTGAGTCCCTCTGTGATAGTCCCAGGGCTCTACTGGGCAGGCACTGGGGTATTTCAGCACAGGAGGAGGTGCTGAGTGACTTCAGGGGGTCCCTCCCATGGCACCTGATTTCCCTGGATCTCGCCCCAGCGAAGCCTGCAGAAGGTTACCTTTATCAGGGCGTACATCAGGGTGTGCAGCAAGGGGATGATGTAATGTCTGAAGTCACCTCGCTCGGCCTGTGGGACCAAAAGGCACAGTCACAGAATGTCAGGGATTGGAAGGGACCTTGAAAGATCATCTAGTCCAATCCCCCTGCTGGAGCAGGAACACCTAGAGCACATCACAGAGGAACATGTTCAGGCGGGTTTGGAATGCCTCAAGAGAAGGAGACTCCACCACCTCCCTGGGCAGCCCCTGCCACTGTTCAGTCACCCTCACTGTGAAGGAGTTTTTCCTCATATAAAAGTGGAACCTCCTCTGTTCCAGCTTGCACCCATTGCCCCTTGTCCTGTCACTGGGTGTCACTGAGAAGAGCCTGGCTCCATCCTCCTGATACTCACCCTTGACATATTTATCAACATTCATGAGGTCACTCCTCAGTCTCCTCCAAGCTCAAGAGACCCAGCTCCCTCAGCCTTTCCTCCTGTGGGAGATGCTCCTCTCCCTCCATCATCTTGGTAGCCCTGCCCTGGACCCTCTCCAGCAGTTCCCTGTCCTTCTGAAACTGAGGGGCCCAGAACTGGACACCATATTCCAGATGGGGTCTCACCAGGGCAGAGTAGAGATGCCTGGCAGGGGCTGGGACTGGAGCTGGAGGGCCAGCACAGCCCCTGGGGGTGCTCAGTGGTTCAGGCACGCAGGGTGAGCACAGGCACTCGCCCTGGCTCAGGGGGGATGCTCCCCAGATCAAGGTGGGGTTTGGTGTCCCTCCACAGGCCACCAAGGTGGGTAGGATGTCCATGCAGCAGACAGGGCCTGCCTGGTGGGCATCCTATGCAAACCAAGCCTTGGAGAAGGGGTAGTGGGGTGGACCATGTTGCTGTGGCCACCAGCACACTGGAGATTGTTGTAGGGTCATGAAGGCTGTGGGAGCTGCTGCAGGAGAATGGTTTGCACAGGGAGAGCTGGGAAGCACATACACAAGCAAAGGTTTCTCACTGAGCTCATTAAGGAGCTCCTTTCTGTTGCAAAAAAATCACATGAAAAATACAGTATCTCTGGGAACCCTCTGGAAAAAGCCTCTTTTACATTTGGTGGGTGTGGGACTGGAGTGGACCGGGAACTGAGCTAAATGGAGCTGATGGCAACAAAGCTTTAGAAATAACCAGTAAAATGAGCAGCACTGAGTTGCTGAGACCAGCAACTGATATTTGCCCACAGCCCCTGCAGGAACTCAAGCATGAAATTGCTAAATTATTATCTGTGGTTGGGACTGACTGCTCTGCTCAGAGCTGCTGCAGTACTAGAGGAATAAAGAAAAAAATAATTTAAAAACAATAAAATTACACTGATTTCCAAGAAGAGCTTCAGGGTGGTGAAAGGAATTACAGGAATTACAGACCAGGAAACCTGACATCCCTCCTGGGCAAGGAAAGATAAGAGTAATGGAGTGATAATAGCTAGAACAGGGAGGGACTGGCATGGTTTTTGCAGGGGAAAGAAGACCTTGAGCCTTCTGGGGGATCCCCTGCATCACAGCCCAGGGTGATGTGGGTGTTCCTCTCTGCCTGAATTTGCAAAAGCTGCTCAATAAGTGTCCCCCCACTGCCCCCCTTCCTTCCCCCGCCATGGCACTGATGGAAGATAAGCCCCCAGAGCATGGGGGAGAGTCTGCAAACAGCCTCAGAGCTGCTGGAAAGCCAGGAAATGGGGAATAGGAATATCTGCTCTATGTTCACAGCACTGTGAAGGGTGTGCAGAGGTCTCTGTTGGTGGAGAGAGGTGGAGGGGGTGCTTGGTCCCCCCAGATCTGAGCAGAAATGGGCAGGAAACACAGTTGAGCAATGGCCAGTGAGGCAGCTCTATCCTTCATCTTGAGAGGAACCATAGAACCACAGAATGGTTCAGGTTGGAAGGGACCTTAAAGCCCCCCCAGTGCCATCCTCTGCCCTGGGCAGGGACACCTTAATAGAATCATTCAGGTTGGAAGAGACCCTTGGGATCATCAAGGGATCATCAAGGGATCATCTGGGATCCCTTCCACCAGACCAGGTTGCTCCAAGTCCCCTCCAACCTGGCCTTCAACCCCTCCAGGGATGGGGCAGCCACAGCTTCTCTGGGCAACCTGGGCCAGGCTCTCACGACCCACACACCAAAGAAGTCCTTCCCCAGATCTCATCTCCATCTCCCCTCTTTCAGTTTAAAACCCTTCCCCCTCATCCTATGGCTCCCCTCCCTGACCCAGAGCCCCTCCCCGACCCAGAGCCCATCCCCATCTCTCAAGAAGCCCCTTTACGGACTGGAAGGGGCTCTAAGGTCTCCCTGGAGCCTTCTCTTTTCTAGGTTTTTAGCCCCCACAACGCTCTCAGCCTGTCCCCACAGCAGAGGGCCTCCAGCCCTCACAGCATCTCCATGGCCACCTCTGTCCTCTCTCCACCAGCTCCATGTCCTTCCTGTGCTGTGGTCCAAGAGCTGGACACAATAGTCCAGGTGTGGTCTCACCAGAGCAGAGTAGAGGGGAAAGGAGAAATGGCAAAGGTGCAGAGAAAACAATATGGGGAGGTTTCTGCACAAAGGACAACTCGTGGGGGCTCTTTGGAGGGGTGGGAGGAGAAGGAGGAGCAGGAAGTTGGGGGGAGACATGGGAAGCGGAAGGAGAGGGTGCTGGGTACAAGGAGGCAGGCTCATCAAAGGAAAAGGTGTCACTTCTACACAGGACACTTCATCAAACCACAAACCAGGCCACGCCAGGATGCTGAGGGTGCTAAAAGTTTACCCAAAATCAGAAAATGACAGGACAGATCAATGAGACAAAAAAAAATCTGTGGCAGAATTTCCGTCAGATGCTCTCAGGACTGGCTGCTGGGTCAGACACTTCTGCTCTGACACACTCTGGGGCAGAAATGAGTGGCACAGGGGAGGAATTTCCCCTGTACCTGGGGTTACAGCTGGCTGGGATGGGATCTGGGGGGGTTGGGGTTGCTCTGAAGCGTTTTGCTGTTTGCAGGCTGCAAAGGCCAGCTGCCCACGGCTGCTGCAGCATCGCCTGGGGGGGTTCCCTGCTCCTCTGCCCGTGGCTTGCTGTTTGGGGCAGACCCTGGTCCCTGCAGCCATCAGCTGGGGGATGAGCTAAAGGTCTGCCCTGGTGTCCCACCACCAGGGGGGACTGAATTTTTCACTCTTTGCTGAGTTACAGCACCCAGCCAGGCTCAAGGTCCATAAAATCACCTCAGCCATCTCCAGCCCGGGATCACAGAATCTCAGGGATTGGAAGGGACCTTGAAAGCTCCTCCAGTCCAATCCCCTGCTGGAGCAGGAACACCCAGAGCAGGTCACACAGGAACGACTCCAGGCGGGTTTGGAATGTCTCCAGAGAAGGAGACTCCACCACCTCCCTGCGCAGCCCCTGCCAGGGTTCCCTCACACTCACCAGGAAGAAGTTTTTCCTCATATTTCAGTGGAACCTCCTCTGTTCCAGCTTGCACCCATTGCCCCTTGTCCTGTCATTGGGTGTCACTGAGAAGAGCCTGGCTCCATCCTCCTGACACTCACCCTTTCCATAGTTATCAACATTCATGAGGTCACCCCTCAGTCTCCTCCAAGTTCAAGAGACCCAGCTCCCTCAGCCTTTCCTCCTCTGGGAGATGCTCCACTCCCTCCATCATCTTGGTAGCCCTGCCCTGGACTCTCTCCAGCAGTTCCCTGTCCTTCTGGAGCTGAGGGGCCCAGAACTGGACACTATATTCGAGATGGGGTCTCACCAGGGCAGAGGAGAGGGGGAGGAGAACCTCTCTCCACCTACTGACCACCCCCTTCTGATACACCCCAGGATGCCATTGGCCTTCTTGGCCATGAGGGCACAGTGCAGAACCCCGTGGGTGGAGCTGAGTCCATATCCCTCTGCCCCCTCAGCCCCTGCCGTGCGACACACACCACGGAGGGGCTGATCCCAGCACTCAGGGGATGTCTCTGAGGTGGCACTCACCCTTTCCAGCTCCTTCACCAGGATCTGGACCAGGACGGAGCCGTTACTTGGATTCTGGTCGATTTTTTTATGCAGGGTCCATCGAAGCATCCCTGAGAAGTGAAAGCCAAGGAGGAGGTCAGGTTGCAGAGCAGAGCAGTGGTCTATCAGGGGTACTAACACTGAGAAACCTTTGGAAAAGGGTCCCAGAGATCACAGAGTGATATGGGGTTGGTGGGGGCCTCTAGAGATCATCCACTCAGACATGCCTCCAGAGCAGGTCTGCCCAGAGCAGGCTGCGCAGGACAGTGACCAGGCAGGGTTTGAATGTCTCCAGAGATGGAGACTCCACCACCTCCCTGGGCAGCCTCTTCCAGGGCTCTGCCACCCTCACAGGAAAAAAGTTCCTTCTCATGTTTAGATGGAACTTCCCATGTTCCATTTTGTGCCCTTCCCCTCTTGTCTTGTCCCTGGGCACCACTGAAAAAAAGCCTGGCCCCATCCTCCTGACACCCACCCCTGAAGTATAGGTGTTGATCAGATCCCCCCTCAGCCTTCTCTTCTCCAGACTAAAAAGACCCAAGTCCCTCAGCCTTTCCTCATCAGAGAGATGCTCCAGGCCCCTCATCATCTTTGTGGTCCTCTGCTGTACCCTCTCCAGCAGTTCCCTGTCTTTGAACTGGGGAGCCCAGAACTGGACACAGGACTCCAGATGGGGCCTCACCAGGGCAAAGGAGAGGGCTGGGATCAGAGATCCCAGGACTAGGGGGCTGGAGAAGAGCAAGGCAGGGCAATGCACATGAAGGGGTTTTTTTTGGTTCCCTCTGTTCATGAGTGCTTGCATTCACCACCTGCCCCCAGGAAGGTGGGCTCCAACTGGTCCCAGCACCTGAACACTGCCTTCTGACAGTTCACACCTGGAGCCAAGACCACAAAGCATCTCAGTCCTGCAGGTGTCAAGGCTTAGTCCAGACAAAATCAAACTTAATTAACTGTAAAATATTCTGCGCACTCCCAGTAAAATCAAGTTTTCAAAATCAATCAAGTTTCCTACGGCTGCAGCAGTCCAGTTGCTGGGTCAGATAAGAGTTTTATTCACCAAAACCATAACTCAGGAATTTTAACTGACTCTTCAGTGAGGAACTGAGCCACATTTCTGCAGGAGGAGGTGGGGAGACGCCAGCTCAGGGTTGTTCAGTGATTTGGACAGGGCTGTACAGCGAGTCAGTGTCAGAGCTGGGAACAGCACCCCAAACTCTGGCAATTGATGGCCCACCTCAATGCTGGACCCACCCCAGGTGAGTGAAGGGTGTAGAGGATGCATGAGGAGGGATGGAAGCTGCTGAGGTTGGTGCACAGCAGACACCAAGAGCTCACCAAAGATTTAGCACTTCCAAGAACAGGTTAGACAGGACAGAGCAGAGCCAGGGAGGTGAGGCCACCCCGTGTCCCCCCACCCCGACACCATCTGGGAGAGGGGAGCAGTGAAGTCTGGGGCCAAGCAGTGTGCCAGGGAGGCAGTGTGGGGACAGGGGGTCCACCTTACCTCGGTCACTCTGGCAGGAGGGGTGGTGACCATCTAGCTCTCGCAGCAACGTGCGGACGCGGCGCAGGATGTCCGACTCCACCTCTGTAGGGAGAGAGAGGACATGAGCAGCCAGGCCAGCACTTCAGGAGACTGGCACCCAGGGACAACCCCGGAGCAAGAGATGCTGGTTTTGGGGTGTGGTGACCACAGGGACTGTATCCTCCCCGCCTCCCTCAGGACAGCTGTCTCTGCAGGTCTTCCAGCCTGGATGAGCCTTGAAGGAAACAGGCCAGAGTCCTTCCCAGGGTCACTGGAGCTAGGGAGCAAATGCCACACCATGGACTGGTGGCCTGTGCAGTCACACTGGAGAGCAAAGCACTCCAGCAGGGATATGGTGGTAGGGGAGATCTGTGGGTGGACTGCTCATATATGAGCTCTCCAGAGCCCCTCTCTCCCTTTGCTGAATGAAAAAATATTTAATACAGGAACTACAAAATTAAACCACAACTTGGCACCATGAAAGACCAGAGACACCTCTGCGTTTTGGCACCACATGGATTTGGCCTTAATCTTACACCCGTCACAAGGAGCGCTCTTGCAACAAGGTCCGCTGCTCACACCAGCATCTCACCCCTCCTGAGAAACCCAGGCAGAGCCACCAGGCTGGGATGTCACCTCCTGCCTTCCACCTGTGACCTCTCGCAGCCTCTCTCTGTTGTGCAACCTGCAGGCCACGAGCATCCTCCGCTCCCCTGAGCAGGGACCCGAGATCAGTGCTGCTGCCTGGAAACCACCACACGCTCCCCTCGCAGATGTCAAACCCAAAGTGCATCCTGCTCTCAGCCGAGAGCAACTCTGACAACCTCAGACCCCAGTTTGTACACAGGGGCGAGGGCTTGTGGTGGCCCTGACACATCACAGCTGTCAAATAGAAGCCAGCCCTGAAAGCACGTGGGGTGTCAGCCAGGAGAGCTGCAAGGTTCCTTTCCTCTCTGCGTGTCCCTGTCCCTCCTTACCCTGGGCTACTCTTGCCCCATCAGCAAAATTATTCTTGTTCCTTTGTAACAAAGTGAAAAAACAACCCATAATATCAAATTGGGTATCATTAGGTGCCATTTGCCTTCTCTAAGAAAGTGTAGGGTGGAGCAGGCCAGAGCACGACCTGCCCCAGAGGAGGAGCTCAGGTGTTTGTGGTAAGGGTGTCCCAGGGCTCTTTCCTGGGACAGGTTCCTTGTTCCCTGGTGAGGTCTGGGTCATTGCCAGGAGTGGCTGATCATGTCCCACCTGTGTGGCAAGGGTGCAAGGAAGGAGGGATTGATCAAGGTCCTAAGGGAGCTCCAGACACATACTGCCTGCTCTAAACTGTCTGGTCCACATGGGATTGCCCTTCGGGATTGGAGTCATCTCCACCACGTTTCCTGCTCAGTTTTGCTCCTGAACTTGTTCATTCCCTCCCCAGCCTCTTCTGCCACAGCTCCATCCTCCCTAACATGACAGAGGTGGCAGAAGGACAGCGGTGGGCACTGATCTTTACCTACAAGAAACAGAGGAGGCAGACAGGGTGACACCGTTGAAGAGCTGTTTTCAAGGACCATGGCCTCCAACCATCCTTCCTTGGCTCTGGAAGAAGATAAAGCCAGCTGGGCTGGGTCTGGTTGGTGGAGCAGGTGGTGCTTTGGGCTGTAGAAGGAACAGTGACTGGGGAGATGGGTTGGAAGGGAAACAGGAAAGAGCCCTGGGACACCCTTACCACAAACACCTGAGCTCCTCCTCTGGGGCAGTCTGTGTCTGGAGCTCCCTTAGGACCTCGATCAATCGCTCCTTCCGTGCACTCTTGCCACCAAAGCAACTGCACACCCAGGTTCCCAATTACACACAGCTGCTGCTGAAGCTGTCTGTCTGTCTGTCTGTGTGTCCACGGGCAGGCCCACCTCTGCCAGCTCCCTCCGTGCCATCTCATGCACTTGGGGAGAAGCTTCCAGAGCAAAAACGTCCTTTGAAACAGGATTTGGTTTTTTCTCGCCTCGGAAATGCTGTTTAAGGAAATGTAAAAAATATTTCTTTGGAAATTTGTATTTTTTCCCTGTTTTGTTTCCTCTCCAGTGATTTTGTGAAGACCCTCAGATTCCCTGTTTTGTTCATTGGTTTTGCACTGGGGAATTACACAATAATGGAGTATTTGAAATATCCTATTCTTTTCATTCGTGTATGTTGTTGATTACCAGGGGAAGTTTTTCCTGACCACCAATATAAACACTGTCCTTTTTTTCCGAAATCAAAGTGATTTCAGCCATGATACACTGGGGTTTCTTCATGGGGAGCAGAGCGTCAAAGCGTTTGCTCCAACACAAACAAGAGGCACTTTGATCTAAAAACAGCCTCAACCTACAAACAGCGACAAACAGAGTGACTTAGAAATGAAAATAAAAAAAAAACCCAAACTTTTCAGCACTGATATCCTGACCTTGGCCTGCGGGGAGACCCATCCCACCTTGTGAAACAGCATGAGAATAAAACACAGACTGGAAGGGGGGGGGGGCGGAAATGGACAAAAAAAATACCCCAATAAAATATAAAACTGCTTTAAAATTCAAAGGTGAATGGTTGGCAGAACTGGTGCTTTCGAAATCCCCCTCTAGAGCAAATCTTTTGGTTGCCCCTCAGTGGCTTCATGCCTCATTTTCCACTCATCCACCATGATCTGCCAACACCTTGCAAAGAGCAAGGTCTGCCCAGAGACGACCGACCCTCCTTAGATGCCCATGTATTTTATCACAGGGACAACAAGGTGGATGAGGAGGGTTAATCTGCCTGGGACCCCTGGCCCCAGCATCTCAGGGAGGGGTTCAGCATCACCCACCTGCATTCTCCATGGCCAGGCTGAGTGGGCAGCAGAGGGTGGGAACGGTGGCCACAGGGTGACTGCAGCGATGGGGTGAGTGTGCGGCTGCTCCTCACTCTGCACGGGCATGGCCTTGGGTCCTGGGTCTCACCTGTGGAAAAACAGGGCACACTCAGGCTGGTGATGGGAATCAGCCTGGACCTGGGGGGCAGGACCACAAAGCCACTGGGACACCATGGGCACAGGACCCCAGGGTAGAGAATGTGCAGCAGGGAGGCAGACCCACCCCTAAGGAGGAGAACAGCATGTCTCAGGGGAGGGTGTTTTGCTGGGGAAAGCTTCAGCTCGAAGCAGAACCCATCTCAGCTCTTGGCCCCCAAAGCCAAGAGGCCCTCGGGGATGAGCATCAACATCACCAAGCAGGGCAGGGCTGGGAACCTTTTCCTCCCCAGGATTTAAGAAGAAATGTGCAGGGCAAGTCATACAGTCTGAAATGCTAAGTCTGAAGAAGGAGAAAAGAAAACAAAAACAAAACCAACCAAACAAAAAACCCCACAAAAAGAGCCCAAGTTTCCATGAGGTTCCTGTGCTTGGTGTGCTGATCCGCTGCCGTCCTGAGCCAGCATCCCGGAGAAGCAAACCCCAAGGAAAGCTCAGGAGCCAGTTACACTGCAGAGGGAAGCCAGCCTGGGGACAGACAGCTTTCCTCACCCTCAAGCCTTGTTTTCTCTAAAGATCTAAAGAAAGAGGATGAAAAAAACATCCCAAGAGCCAAGGAGGAAGGAAGGGAGATTTGCCTGTGACAGACCCACAAGCAGACTGGGGGAGCCAGCACTGGGCAGAGGAGACACCGGCATCTTCTCTGTGAAATAGTGCCACTGGGATCACAGAATCCCAGAATCTCAGAATATCAGGGATTCTCCAGTCCTCCAGTCCAATCCCCCTGCCAGAGCAGGAACACCCAGAGCAGGTCACACAGGAACGCCTCCAGGCGGGTTTGGGATGTCTCCAGAGAAGGAGACTCCACCACCTCCCTGGGCAGCCCCTGCCAGGGTTCCCTCACACTCACCATCAAGAAGTTTTTCCTCATATCTCAGTGGAACCTCCTCTGTTCCAGCTTGCACCCATTGCCCCTTGTCCTGTCATTGGATGTCACTGAGAAGAGCCTGGCTCCATCCTCCTGACACTCACCCTTTCCATAGTTATCAACATTCATGAGGTCACCCCTCAGTCTCCTCTTCTCCAAGCTCAAGAGACCCAGCTCCCTCAGCCTTTCCTC
>VZTM01027210.1:375729-467457 GCA_013400555.1 Jacana jacana | reverse complement strand
ACAGGCCTCCAAGTAGATTCTGTCCCATTGACCACCACTCTCTGGCTTCTGTCCTTCAGCCAGTTCACAATCCACCTCACCACCCTATCCTCCAGGCCACACTTCCTCAGTTTAGCTACAAGGATGCTCAGCTGTAGCCCTCTGCCCCACAACTGAGTCCCCCTTGGCCAGCAGCTCCAGTGCCTCGTGGTCCTGCCCCCCCCAGCCTCCACGGCATGAGGCAGCATCTCCCCCAGTGCGTTACCCTCTTCTGCCTCCCCTCCACGGGTGCAGCAGCAACCGTAGGATGGTGCTGCCTGTATTTACAGCCTGTGAACTGCAGCACGGCTTTCAGTATTTCTAGACCAAGGCTTTTCCAGCCAGCAGCTTCTTGCCTTGAGGAATGGAAAAAAAAAAGCCTGCCCACAGCTCTAAATTCTGCAGCTTCCCTGAAACACCCACATTTTGGAGCCCATCTCCCCAAACCAGCACAGGCAGCAATAACGACACAGCCTCATCAGTCCTCCGCATCCCTCCCAGCACAGCCAGGCCATCAGCCCACGCTCCTGCTCATGTCTTCCCTCTATTTAGGATTTGCTCTATTTAATTTGCAGATTTAGGACCTAACTCTACCTAGATAGATCCTAAATCTGTAGAATCATGGAATCATTCAGGTTGAAAAAGACCCTTGGGATCATGGAGTCCAACCGTCAGCCCCACTCTACAAAGTTCTCCCCTACACCAGATCCCCCAACACCACACCTCAACGAGTGTGAAACCCATCCAGGGATGGGGACTCTACACTTGCTGTGGAAAAGTCTTTCCTAATGTTCAGCCTAAACCTGCCCTGTTGCAGCTTGTAGGTATCCATCACCAAACCCAAGATCTCTGTGGCTGCAGGGGGAGATGGACAGACGCGCAGGAATGCTCCTGCCGAGCACTAGCCGAGCATCCTGCTCTCAGCAGCTTTCAGAAGCTCATTAAAGGTTTCCTGTCTTTCCTAATGTTCAGAAAACCCACCCTAGACCCACGTGGCCATTCTCTTTGGCCCTGGGGCTGGATCACAAGGCCTGGCACCCAGCCACCGAGGCAGATTTCCACCTCGTGCCGAACAGCGGCACTGCTGTGGCAGCTCCCAGCCACAGAGAGGAGCAGGGAGGTGAGGACAAGGCTTCTTCTGCAGGCCAGGGGCTACTATAGCATCATCCCTGTCTCTGCTGGCACAGCGGGGGGGCAGCTTGGTCCAGGGAGGGATGCCAACCCTCCTCCAGCTGAGCTGGATGCTTGATACCAACCTCAGTAGTGATGGATATGCCCCTTTCCTCACAACAACTGCCCTGGGATGTACTGGGGGTGTGTAGCAGTGCAGTAATTGTCTCCTGGGGTCACCAAACCATTTTCCTTCTGTGCCCCCCATGCTAATGGCAGCACCTCTGCTGCTGGGTGAGTCGTGGTGCTGCCCACAGGTTGTTCCTGTGGGCCAGTGACCTGCTTTCTCACTTTGTGCCCATGCAGCCACCCCTATCTAGGCACCAGATGACTTGCCAGAGCTGCTCAGCACCCTGGGTGCAGAGCACTGAGCAAGGTAAGGATGCTCTCCTGACCCAGCCACAGGTAACTGCAGCGCTGACAGCCTGCACCAAGCTATACGTCTGTGGATAATCGGGGCTTTCTACTTCTACAGGCAGAAATGGGACATCCTGGTCTGCCAGCACCTGAGCCAGAGGAGGAGAACATCAATTAATCCTCTCTGGATCACCAATCCAGATATTGGAATATCCAGGTAATTAGTTATTTGGAATTACCAATCACCCTTGTGAGTCACTGGCTACAGGGGGAAAGCGAACTATTCCCCCAATCTCTAAAGGGCTCCAGGAGAGATGGGGAGGGACTCTAGGTCAGGGAGGGGAGCCATAAGATGAGGGGGAAGGGGTTTACACTGAAAGAGGGGAGATTGAGATGAGATCTGGGGAAGAACTTCTTTGGTGTGAGGGTGGTGAGAGCCTGGCCCAGGTTGCCCAGAGAAGCTGTGGCTGCCCCATCCCTGGAGGGGTTGAAGGCCAGGTTGGAGGGGGCTTGGAGCAACCTGGTCTGGTGGGAGGTATCCCTGCCCAGGGCAGGGAGTGGCACTGGGTGATCTTTAAGGTCTCTTCCAACCCAAACCCTTCTGTGGTTCTATGACTCTATGATAATCATATATAAGAGCACCAGGCGGTCAGCTGGTTGGCACTGAGGTTCTCAAAATGACATTTCCTGCTGGGCAAAGGGTCTGTGAAGCTGGAGCAGACTCATGGTGCCTCCACTGAGTGGAGCAGCCGGGGCTGCACGCCGAGTGCCTCCAGGCTGCCTGAGACGGGGCTCGGAGAGGCCACCTCCCGAAACGAAACACAGCCCGCTGCTAATTGTGTCAGTGGTTTTCCACATCCGCACCCTGCCTGCCCACGCGTGGGAGGGGAGCTGGTGACCAAACATGGAACCTGCTCACCAGCACTCGGTTTCCAGATTTAGAAAGGGGGCTCAGCAGGGCCAGAGTGACGTAAGGTCCTCCTGCATGAGAAACTTCAGTTCTACAATCCCCTGTCTGCTTAAAAAGTGCTGGTTTTCATAGAATCATAGAATGGTTTAGGTTGGAAGGGACACCTCCCGCCAGACCAGGTTGCTACAAAGCCCCGTCCAACCTGGCCTTGAACCCTTCCAGGGATGGGGCAACCATAGCTTCTCTGGGCAACCTGGGCCAGGCTCTCAGCACCCTCTGTTTCCTCACTGTTGGCAAAGAGCTGAGATCAAATCTGTAGCCCACCTGCCTGCTGGGTGGGTGTGCTTGGGTCTCACAATAAAAATCAACATAAAATGACAACTACTGGCCCCAGCACATTCAGAATCCAGTCCCACCACCTGTGAGAGGACAGGTAAATGTTGGATGAGAAAAGGCATGAAATGACAAGCATAGAAATGGGCTGGTGAGGAAGACTGGGGTCAATCTGGTTACTGCCAGGTACCAACTACTGTTTATTCCTTGGCCTGGCACTAACAAGGACTTAAATGAGCAGAAAATCACCCATTTTCACTGAGGACGCTTTCTGCCTGCCTTTCACCCCAAGGATGAGGATATCAGGGTTACCAAAGGAGGAGGAGGGATGCAGGGCTAAGGATGGGAAGAGCCGAACAGCATCAGCCCTAGTTTGGCACAGTTCAGACAGCAGGACCCCAGTTGTCCTCCCTGGGCACAACAGACAGGGATGCTGCCTGCCCTTCCCTCCTGGGCTTCATCAGGACCTTCCCCACAGCAGCAGCCCCTGCAATCACCCCAACACAAATCCAAACCCAGTAACATGGTGAGGAAGGCTTTGAAGATGCAAGAGTCTGTGCTGCACCCCAAGACTAAACCCAGCCTTTGCACAGAACTTTTACAGGTAGTTCCTGGCCTGTGGAGATGTAAGTTGCCCCCCAAGCCGAGGCACAGGGGTAGATTTTGAGTGACACTAATGAAATCAGGCTGATTTATGCCAGATGATCTGACCTTGACACCTCTTTGGCTGAGTGGAGAGAGGCCAGGAGCAAAGACCCAGACTCTGTGCTCCTGGGAAGGAAACTGCCAGTCCCTGCCCTGGCAGTGACACTGCTCCAAGTCTGCCCGGCCATAAGGGATGGAGCCCATCACCTGGCAGGAGGGATTCCTTGAACACCACCTAGAAGCCATGTGTCACTGCAGGGACATAATAACCAGCTAAGCTCCAATGGCACACTTAAAGCTGCTAATTTGGGTGAAACCGCATTTTAGCAGAGGGTGTGTAGAACTGCAGGCACACACCACGGTGTCAGAGCACTGGGAGATGTCACCCACTGGCACCCAGAAACCTGGGGTGTCACAGAGTCCCTGTCACTGCACCAGGCTTCTGCTTGGTCCGATGAGATGGGATCAGTCCCCAACACCCCTCCTCTGCACCTCTGCCTGCCAGGCTGTTCCCAGGACATGGCAGCCATAAATTCCCTGAGAAACCAGATTGACATGCAAGGATGTGATGCTGGGATGCTGGGACCAGTCCGTCCCTGGAGAAGGTGGAGAGGGATGACCCTGCATCTTCATGCAGGGAGAAGCCCCTTCCTATGGCTTCTTTGCCTTTGCCACCCCTTCTGGTCCCAGGCCATGGGGTTGAGGACCCTGGTTACAGCCATCTCTGTACTTTGTGCCCATCAGGCCCCACCATGTGCTGTGACCCAGCTCTGGGTGAGGGTGGAGGGCCATGCCCAGGGCTTGCTCAGGGGATGGCAGGCAGAGAGACGTGTCTGAGCTGCACTGCACCCCCCCCTTCACATCCAGGCACCCAGGTCCCCTCTCCCAGGTTTGCACTGCTAGCCTGGTGTCTCATGCAGGGACACTCTCAGCCAAGGGGACTTCAGGGTGTCTCTAGGACCAGACCCTCAGCATTAGCTATGCCCCTTCCCCACATCCCAGCGAGTGTCAGCAAGGGCAGGTTGTGATGGGGGATCCTGTCCCCGCAGGAAGGGGAGCATAAGGCATCGGAGCCCCAGGCTACAGACAGCCTTCTCTGCCCGCTTCATCTCTCCCCAAATGACTGGTCCCTGGCACAAATCAGTGGGTTAGGTCCCCATTTCTGGGGATAGACTCTGCACTGGTCCTAGCACCTGGTGGACTAACTCAAACCTTCTGCCTGAGAACCACTGCTTCTGCTGCCCTGAGGGATGGGGACAGGATCCCCCATCACAGCCTGGCCCACACTGTCCCCACCGGGAGCGGGAGCAGAGGCACCACTCCAGGAAGGACCCCATCCCCTTGGACCTGCACTCACCTTCCCTTGTGTCCTTCCAGCTCCCCGGATCACAGCTCCCTTCGGGGGACAGGGCCATCCCAGCAGCCACATTGTGAGGAGGAAGAGGAGGGAGGAGGAGGAGGTAGTGATGGATCAGGCGATGCCAAAGGGTACTGGCTCCTCAGCCACCATGGGAGCTGGATGGCGAAGCAGCGATCCCCGAGGCATCTGCACGGCAGCCCCCGCGCAGCGCTGCCGGCCGTGGATGAGGATGGCTTCCCAGTGCGTCTGAGCTCACTGGGGACCAGAGGGTTTCTACCCAGAAACAGGAAGGGCTCACGGGCCCCAGCCAGCCCAGACGAGCTGAGGGGAAATATGACAGGGCGAGCCCTGCAAAAGTGCCGGCGAGAGGTAGAAGCCGCTCGGTTCCCCAGTCCACAGCCGCCAGGGCTTCTCTGCTTTCTGTCCCCCTCCTCCCCCTTTGGATCTCTTCCCTTCCCTGCAGCACACACAAGACACATTTCATCCCAGAACTGGTTATTTTGCTGTCTGCCAGCTCAGCAAGACCGGAGTCTTCTCTGCATTCATCCCACTTCTTCACAGAGCTGCAAATACCCGCTTCCTCTCTGCAACTCTTAAAATACCCGTGGCATCAGCTGTATTTTATTTCATTTGCAGGAAAAAATTAAAAAGGAAGGGCGAGAAGGGAAGTCACTTCCCTCCCTTCAGTTTTCAATAACCATGAGGTTTTTTAGTGAAAAAAACCCCAAACCTTAGTGACTCAAAAGCCACCTTTCCCAAGACTTTGGGGTAGTTATGGGAACCATCTGGCTATGTTCTTAAAAACGAAGAACTTTGCATTGCAAGTAGAGTTCACCCTGGAAACTGGCAGATAAGACCATGGGATAAAGGGCTTCACAGCCTCATCCTTGTTTTTCAAACTGTCAGGATGCTGGGGACAGTGTGAGCAGGACCTGGCTGAGCATCAGGTGCTGAGCACCCCATGAACCCATCCTCAGCTTCCGTGTTCTGTAGGGCAGCAGATAACTGCTGGGGGACCTGGAGGGACCCAGAGGTGAGGAACAGTTTGTGATGGTTGCTCTATGTTGGCAGAGTTGCTATAAAATGTAGATAAGTCCCATTTAGAGGTGAGGCCACCACGTCTGGGATCCTTCAGTTATTTGCCTCCCTCCTTACCTCTCCATCCCCCCGATGCTCACGCTGTTGAACCACCTTCCTCCCAAGTAAGGGTTCACCATCTGCATCATGCTCTGGCCCAGGCCTGCACAAGGAAATAGTCACCTTCCTCCAGGGTTGTCCCCTCCCTGGTGCTTACAGCCATGGTGGGGGGACCACACCGATGCTCTCTCCCTTCTCTGAGGACTACTCCTTGGCCAGATAGACATCGATGACACCGTGACAAGCTGAGTTTCAGCCAACCAAACATTACCTTGTTTGCTTTTTGGATGTGTCTGGAGGGTCCCACCTATGGCTGGGTGGGCTCCACCAGGCTGTACAGACAGAAGGTCATTGGTGCCTGTTGGGTCATCAGTCCCTACTGCATGCAGATACCAGGCTGGGCTGCATGGGCAGCTCTTGTCCTCCATGGAGGACAATCCATGCTTACTCAGCCCTTGTTAGATTGCCTTAATTAGAACGTGGGCTGGCACCCTTATAGGTATCAGGCCACATCACCTGCAGTCCCAAAGGACCCTGGATTGGGCTCAGAGCTATGTGGTCCCACACTGGCAGAGGGCTGACCTGAACACTAACAGCCCTGAGAGGCTGTAGGCCAAGAAGAGACTTGGTGCAGTCACAGCCTCACCACTGAGAGAGCTGGGGGACTTTCAGAAGTGCTGCCAACACCCTGCCAGTAAACGTTCAAGAGCCTGACCAGCCTGACCAGGACCAGAGCTGAGTTATAGGAGGCCACCCAGGCCATGTCCCACCCCACAGTACCCCAGTTTTCCCAGGCTGCTCCATTCTGCTGACCTTTATGACAAAGCCCAGCCAAGCAGGTATGTGGGACAGCAATGGGATTGTCTCCCCAACCCGGGACACCTACTGGAGGAACAGTCTGGTTCTGCAGGAAAGCACATCCCTGTCCCAGGAAAAGCATATTTCCCTCTTGGCTCCGATCCACAGAAGGAATCATAGAGTCATAGAGTTGTCCAGGTTGGAAGGGACCTTTCAAATCAGAGTCCAACCATCAACCCAACACTGACACCACAGACCCATATCCACCACGGCTGCCCAGCTTTTAAATACCTCCAGGGATGGCAATTCCATCGCTTCCCTGGACAGCCTGTTCCAGTGTTTGATAACCCTTTTGATGTAGAAGTTTTTCATAATATCAATCTTAAACTTCCCCTGGCACAACCTGAGGCCATTTCCTCTTGTCCTTTCACTTCTTCCTTGGGAGAAGAGACCAACTCCCCCCAGGCTACACCCTCCTTTCAGGGAGCTGTAGAGAGCGAGAAGGTCTCCCCTCAGCCTCCTTTGCTCCAGTTTCCAGGAGCTGAAGCTCTGTCCTTTCTAAGCCCTCAGAATGTGAGGACACTGGGGTGAGACTGAAAATTCCATAGTAGAAAGGCAGAGATGTGTCCATCCACATGAGTCATCTCAACCCCACCATACTCAGTGGAGAGAAGTGACTCAGTCTATCCCCTGGAGACGGTGAATCTGGGCACCACACAGCCTCCCCAAAAGACCTGCTGCTCCGTCTCACTGACTACCAAAAGCTGGCAGAAACCACTAAAAGACAAACCCTCCCAGGCTAGGTGAAACACATGAGACAGACCAAGCAAAGCAGAAATATCTGAAACCCTGAAAGAAAACCTAAACCCAGCCACGTTGGTGGTGGGAGCTGGGCCAGCAGCGAAGGTGGGGGCTCCCTTGGGAAGCTGGGTTGTGCCATCCTGCCCCAGTTCTCCTGGGAACCCTCCGTTACCCAACACACCCTGGCTTGGGTCCCTCACGCCTTTACCTGGGGCTCTGCTGAACCACCACCAGCCCTGGGGGGATGTCCCCTGTCCCATTGCCCAAGGACAGCAGTGACACAGCAGGGCAAGAGCAGCCCCGGGGGTGCCCACACTTGCTTTCTCTCTGTTATATTTAGTCCCGCTCCAAAGCCAGTCTCTCCACGCCGGCTGCAGCCCTGTATTTAGTTACAAATTCACTACACGGGTACGTCTGAGGTTTCCTGTGGTTGTTTATCAGCTCAACTGCAGACACTCACGGAGCAAAACCAGCCTGTTGCACAGGAACCAAGTGTGGATAGACCTCCCCCTGGCCCCGCTCCTTCCCAGCCCCCTGCCCCATCCCATCCCATCCCATCCCATCCCATCCCGGCTCCCCCCGTTCCTGCAGGGGACACCCCCCCCGTTCCTGCAGGGGTCACCCCCCCCCTTCCTGCAGGGGTCACCCCCCCCTGGCTCCCACTGCAAGGAAAGCTCAAACAAATACCATCGGCAGCAGCAAGGGAGGTGTTCGGCGCCGGAGCCTCCTCCAGGGAGATGCAGGGGGTGCTCAGCCGTAGGGGACACGCACAGGGACGTGTACAGGCCACGTGTCATCGGGAGGTGACAGATGTCCCGTGGAGCAGAGCACCAGAATTCGCCACCCCGCCTCCGGCGCTGCCCTCCCCCTTTCTCCCTGCAGTTGCCTCTGAGGGAGATGGGTTATGAAAATGGCACATGGGAGGCTCCGTCTAACGTTACGGAGCCCCAGGGCGGCTGCCCAGCCCGCCTTCCCTTTCAGCTCCAGAGCCAGCCGCTGGAGCACAAGGATCAGGTGGGAGCCGGGGAGGGGGGTCATTTCTTCACCCTGTGAGTTGAGGGGTTGCTTCCACCCCAAGCCAACCCAAGGGTTTGACTTTGCATCCTCCAGGCTGCTCAAAGCGGCAGCCGACAGCTCCCAAAACGCCGTGCAGTTGCTCACCGGTGCTTACACCAGGACAAGCTGATGCTACAGGAAAATCATGCAGGAGAGTCCAGCAGAGGCAGCTTTAACATCCCATTTGGACCTTCCTCTTAAAACTGCCTCTGTCTGCCAGTGGAGCATCCGCTGCTTTTGGCCCTGATCCCAACCTCCTGGCCCAGCTGCACAGCTCGGGTGGGAGAGCAGGACAAACACAGCTTTCCAGCATCCAGCCCCCTCTGGATCACCCACCCAGGCAGTAGCACCTCCAGGCTCACCTCAGGACCTGCACCATGGCCAAGGGTGAGCACCGAGGGCAGGGTCTGGCTCCATCTCCCCTTACATCAGCCACCCCAGGGCGAGGTGTCGCAGTTAAAATGAAAACGAAGCAAAACTTTCGTTCTGAATCTCCAAAGCCACATGAAAATCACCTGCCTCATTTCTGGCCCCTGTTCAGACAGATTGCTGGGGTGGGGGAGACCTGCAGAAGAGGTGCGTGCTGGGGACCAGCCTGGAGCTCCCCTTCTGGACAAATTTCCAGTTTCAGCTCAAAAACCTGGCAGGGCTTGTGGTTTCAGACAGCTCTGATATGAAACCAGATGCTCTCCCTCAGGCTCCCACTGCCAAGGAAACACATCGCAAGCTCAGGCTCTGCTTTCCAGCAACACTTTGCCTCTCTGGTGAGGCACGTCCCTGCCAGGAGACTCATGCCCATGGAGGCAGAAGGCGAGAGCAGCTCTTAAAGCCATTTCATTAATGAAACACCTTCGCAGCTCAGCCTGCAGCGGGCGTCCATCTGCCCATCAGGAGTGACTGAGCCCCAAGGACCTTCGCGAAAGCTGGCGTGGAAGTTAAATGGCTTCCTGGACACTAACAACTCTTTGGAGACTTCCTGGCCAAACATCACATTTCATCCTTTCTAAGGCAAGAAACGAGTTTTCCGGAAGCATCAGCTTTTTAGATTTAGCATGTCTTTCCATTCCCAGAGTCGGCTTTGGAAAAAACAATCATTCAGCGGGAAAAAATAAGCGTGTTTTTGAACACCACTGCCAGGTTTGCTGGCGCAAACAGCCCAGGCCAGGGCTCTCCACCTGAGGGGGGAAACCAAAGCAGGCTGAGCTCAGGCTCCTGAACGTGGCCAGCCTGGAAGATGGAGGTGGCAGGGGCTGTAGGGTGTCACACAGTCCCACTCCCAGAGAAACGCCTCCCTCGCACAGAGCCTCCACCGGCACAGTTGCTGCAGCCCCTTCCCTCTACAGACGTGTTCTGTGTCGCCAGCTGGGAGAAAGCAGTTTGGAGTTGACAGCAAATCCTATAGCCCTGGTGAAGAAATTTGGAGTGTAAATAGCAGCTTCAGGGTGAGTTCAGCATCTCGTGCTGCGGAGCGAAGCAGCTCACACCAGGCTGCGGCGAGACCTGCTCAGGCGGGAGTTCCTCAGCACGGCTGATCTGGTGGCACTGTGTCACGTTCCTGGTGCTGGTCCTCCCAGAGCTCCAGCTGCACGACTGGTGGTAGTACATGGTACCCACCTGCCTCACCTGACCACAGGCACAATCTGGAGGCTGGACTTTAAGGGACCACCATGGGCACACCTCAATCCAGAAGCCCAGAAGCCTCAGTATGAATCCAACACTGTTTATAACTTAGGTCTTTTCTCCCTGGGTGATGTGATGGGTCGGGGTGCCTGGTTCTGTGCAGGGACACAGTGCTGTTCCCTTCCATGGCAGAGAAGCTCTCAGCCTCTGATGGAACCTGCACTCAGGTGACCACATCAGCAGGGGGAAGGTCACTGGGGCTCGGGGAGAGCACAGAGCAATTGCCCATGGGCTTGGGAGGTGAGAGGAGGAGGTTGATGGGAGGCTGAGCAACCCCAGCATCTTGTACATGGCACTGTCCCCTGCTGTCAGCAGATGACCAGGCTGGTGATATGGTGTGCTCAGCTCATGGCATCGCTCCAGCAGTGGGGAATGAATAACGTGACAACTGCTGACAGGGCTAACAGAGCACCAAGAGAAGCAGCTTAGCAAGGAAGTGGCAAGTGTATAATAATGAGATTTAATTACATGATATGGGCAATGACAGAAACTACTGCTTTGAGTAGAACCATGAACACCCCTAAGTAACACCAGTCTGGACCAAAGAATGGCACTAGAGACTCACAAGTAAAACCCACCCCAGCACAGACCACTCACAACAGCAGCTCCCTTGAAGAGCTCCTGCCCAAACCCTGTTTGATGGACGGTGCTGTCTTCAAAGCATGTCACACCTCAAAATAGAAAGACGTGACTCAGCCAACGTGGCATCTGCCTCCAGAACAGCCATTAACACCAGCAAAGCTCACAAAAGCAAGAAAGCAACTGGGAAAGCAGCTCCCAAGAGGCTGGGTAAGGGATGCAGCCAGCGTTAGGAAGTCCAGACACAAGCAAAATGAGAGTCCTTTTGGGTCAGCTCTTTCCCCAACACATGGAGCAGAGGAGCTCCCATTTCTTGTGCAAATCAGGGCTCCTCTCTGCCAAATGCCCAGCAAGGCTGGGTACACATCCCATCCAGTGATGTTGGAGAGGGTGCTGTGCACATCCAAACTGCTGGCACAAACCCATTTGAAGATGACCGATGGAAGGTCATTACGGCCCCACTAGAACAGCAGCCATGCCCACCCCACGTATCAGAAGGTGGTGGGGAGCTGGGAATTCGGTATATCCCAGTGGGATGGTGCACAGGGCAACCCCTGCCAAAGGGGCCACAGATGGGTTTTACATCAAGGTCCCTGCAACTGGTGGAGAAAGACAATGTCCAAGCAGAACTACTCTGAGATATTGCTCCTAGGTCTCCCAGAGAGAAACCATCTGAGCACAAAAGAGAAACTTGAAACTGCTACAATGGGGAGGTGCAAGCTGGTGCCTGGCAATGGGCAACGGTGACCAGTCCCCTCCCCTACAGCCCTTCTGTGAGATGGAGATTGTTTGGTTTTTGTAGCAAAAAAAGAAATCAATATTTCTGTCATACAACAACCAGAACATGTTGTCCCATAAGGTCCAGGAAACTCCTGTGCCATCTTGCCTGTGCCAAGAAGTCATCTCCTCTGTCCAGTGTGGGGCGATGCAGCCAGGAATACTGGCTATCCCAGAATGATGGACACTCAACAGCAAAGCTTCACAGCTCTGCCTCTTTAGGACAATGGACGAAGAGAACATAAAGCAGGCTGTTCTGGGGCAGAAACATCATCACAACTGATCTTCATGTCAAACCTCCTATACCCAATATCAGGACAGCCCTGTGCCAGCGCTGCAGCCCCAGCATCTCGCGGCTGGTGGGAGAGGCTCCAGGGCAGAGCCCTGCAGAGGCCACTGCCCGCTGCCAGCAGCAAGCCCAGGTCTTGCCAGAACAGCTTGAGGCTCTGTGGCCTCAAACTAATTTTCCTTGGGTCAAATTAAGACCCAAGGAAAATTAAGTTAGAGAGAAAGCTGTGCAGTTTGAACAGATTCACATGACAGAGTGGAGGCCGACCACATATGGACCAACCCCTATATTTTTCTGTTGAAGATGTAGGACCCTAAGCTGTAAAGCCTAAAGTAACGTCTTGTAGATTTGGGCCCTCGACAGAGGAACTCAGAAACTGGTTGAGAAGGCCTTGGGAGCCACATACTCATTCCATGACCGAAGTTCCAAACAAGTACACACCTCAAAGTTTGAGCAATACTCAGAGGTGATCAATCAATCCTTGCAGCCCAGAGGAATTTGCTACTGCATTTTGTCAAGCAACAGAAAGAAAAACTGCTGCTGAGTTGCACAGACACTCAGAGAGCTGCTGTGGGAGGGCAGGAGCATCCCAGGGACATGAGCAGTCATGGGGCGATGGCTCAGGCTCGGTGCCTCTGATGCAGCCAGAGGATGCTGCCAGAGGACACAGAGGTAAATGCTCAGCAGGGCACAGTGGGCAGAAGGATAGAAGGATAGAACCTGCCTGTTGCACAGAAATTGCTAATCTACATTTTTTTGAAGCTTGAGCCACAAACACTCCCCTTTTTGTTTCCTTTCTGGATGGGCCTGCAGCTCTCTCCTTGTTACCACCACTACCATCACTGTTTATTGCCATGTCCCTGCCACCACGCTTAGGGCCCCCAAGGGACCAATGAGGCCCCAGGCCAAGAGGAGGGGAAGCAGCCACAAAGAGCTGGCACCAGAGCGTGTCTCACCCTGCCACCCCCGGGCTGCAGCAGGACACACAGCACAGCCTCTCCTGGGGCTGGGTCGTAGAATCATTGAATGGTTTGGATTAGGTGGGACCTTAAAGACCATCCAGTGCCACCCTCTGCCCTGGGCAGGGACACCTCCCACCAGACCAGGCTGATCACAGCCCCGTCCAACCTGGCCTTGAACCACCCCCCACACCCCCAACCAGGGATGGGGCAGCCACAGCTTCTCTGGACAAGTTGGGCCAGGGTCTCTTTAGGGGGTGCCAAGCAAGTGCTTGGGGGGTGCGTGTGCTGTGAGTGGCCGGGAACCCTGAGCCAGTGCCAGGGACATAATGGCATCCAAACTGACCACACCTTCTCCAGGGGCACAGGCAGCAAAGTCCCCACAGTCATCCCTGGCACAGGCTCCCGGGGAAACCCAGTTTCCTACTGGTATCCCACTGGCTGGTGGGGTGCCGCCGGGGAAGCGTGCACAAATATTCCCTTCCTGCAGAGAAGCAGCACGTTCCTCTTCTCCAGCACAATCAGTGTCCTCTCCCCTAATTCACCCTGAGAAAGGAAATGAAACCAACCCTGCTCAAGGGCTTTCCAAGGGATTCCACCTACAGGAATGCAGCACTTGCTGCCAACCTCCGAGACAGAAAGCCCTCCCCAGTAAAAGCACTGCACTGGGGACCAGCACAGCAACAGGTCCCCCTCAGAGAAACAGAGAGGACAGAGAAAGGATGAGCAGGCATTTCCCCATGCACAGACCCAGGAGCAATGCACCCTCCAAGGACTCTACCTGCTTTTTCAGGGCAGGCACCGGGGAGCCCGCTGTGTCACGCCTGCACCAGGGGTCCCCTCCAGTGCTGGGGAGCGGAGCGGGGTCCCGGAGGAGTCATTGCAGGGTCCGCTCTGCCCGTTGAGGAGGTCGGTGAGTGCCAGGCGAGCTCCAGGGCAGCTGCTCTGCACCACGCTTCAAAGTCTGCAAAGCAAAAAGGGAAGCACTGGAGTTATTTCAAGACAACTTCCTCTTTCGTAGAGAAGTCCCTCGCGGAGAAAGCTGTCCCCGTGCAGGTCGCACTCACCCGCTGATCTCCGGCCGTGCAGGAGCAGGCGAAAAAGGGCTCGGCTGTGCCCTACCTCTAATCCCCAAAAACCAGCCACGCAGGTCAGGCTGCTCTGGGATGAGCCCGTGCCAGGGCAGATGCGGTGAGCAGCCCCGTGCCAGGGAAACTCCTAGGGTTCTGCTGCCTCCCCAGCAAGGCAGAGTGAGCGCCTGGAGGCTGCACACCCAGCACCTCCAAATAAAGCGGTGTTGCTAAGAGAGACAAGGAGGAGTCTGTCCAAGGAGAGACACTTTTCCAGCTCCCCGTTCCAAGCACAGCATTCCCTGCCTCTTCCAGCACCTCCTGCCTGGAGCGTCTTGGGCACATCTGCTTTTGCTCAACGCCAGCCCCCGGGCAGCCCCTGCCTCCTGCTGCTGGCTTGGGGATGCAGCCCAGGCAGGGGATACCCAGCTGCTTCTGGAACATGTTTATGGAGAAGTTTGAGGTTGTGTTGACAGAGGTGTTGGCTGTGCATTGGTTGGAGAAGGTCTGGCTGTGCTCAGCCCAGCGTTATGTTTTCACCACTTGTGACTCAGTGGCTGGAGCACAGCTCCCGGGATGAGCCCAGATGGGGCCCCAGGTGAGGCTGCTGAGGTCTCTCAATGCCCTGGTACTCAGGGCTGAGACCCACTGACACACTGGCAATAAGCTGCTCTGGATGGACAGAGCAGGCAGACCCAGGGGTGCAGGTGCAGGACTGGGGTGAACCCATCAGCTCTGCCGGTCCAGCCAGCTGATGGCCATGTGTGTACTGGCCAACTCCTCCAGCTGGCCACTGCCACAACCAGCACTGGCCCACTTATGGCCAGGACCCTGCTAGGTCAGTCATTACCCCAAGTGTCCAGATCAATGCCTGAGGCACTGAGCTTTCCTGGGATGAGTGGGTTGGGGGGAGAAAGTACTTACAGAGGCAGCGTGGGAACTGCTGCTGGTACCCTATCACTTCCCATCTTCTTTTAGATGAGAAAAAGCTTTAGGTAGAGTTACATACCTGGGCCCCAAATTTAAAAATAACCTACTTCCTTCCTGGCTGGGGGAGAAAGGCAGGGGGAGGCAGTTTAACTGGCTGTCCGCGTTACTCGCCTTCAATTCCCACTGGCTGCACTGGTGCCAAGTCGCTGCGCTGAGCAGCATCCCCTTCCCCCTGTCGAGCCCGCCACCCCCAGGAGCCGTCCTGCAGGCAGGAAGGCTCCGGGGAAATGGCAGCAGATGACAACATCCTCGTTTCCCCTCTCTTGTTTTCATTCACAGTCGCTCCCATTCATGAAGGACACGCACACGTGTCCTGGCCCGGCTACAGACTTGCTGCAGAGCACAGCGGCACCAGCAGACCTCAGACCAGCACCACGGGCAGCCTGGTGGTGCCAGAGACACCTGGGATCCTGTTTGCCAAAGCTTTGTCCCCGCTGGCATCAGAGTTAGCTTCTTCAACTCACCTGGGCTAAGGTTATGGCTGTCACTAATACCTGTCCAGCACTTCTGATGCCGTGTTCTGTCTGTCCTTCCTCAGCAGGAGTTACCCAGCATGCAGGAGCCCTGGCCACAGGCAGGAGTGGCCACGTGGCTGCTGTTTCCCACACAAATACCAGAAACATCAAAGGAAAGTGAGCTGTGAAGCCAATGCACTGACACAGATTGGGGTGTGAGTCCCACACAGGAGGGGAAAAAAGTGGCACTGGATACACGGCGCCCCTTTGTCGGGTGTGCTTTGGCTTTGGTGGTGCTTGGCAAACAGCTTTCAAGGCTGAGTTCTCTCATTTTCACCCCTCACTTCTCAACTGGCCACTGCAGGTCCCAAACCTTCCCCTTCCCCCTTGTTTTTGCTGGAATCAGACCCTCTCCCACTGCACAGCTACAGAAGGCACTTCCTTGGATGGTTCCAGTAGCACACACCCACCACCACCCTTATTGCCGTCGGTTTTGGAATCCCAACCCAAGATTCATTTTGCTGAAGGGCCCTTCTGGAGACCTTCTCCTCCTGCCTTTTCTGTACACCCTGACCCTAGTCCTTGCATCAGCTGGATTTCAGCATCAGCCCTTCTCCAAGTGTAGGGTCATATTCTCTTGTGGCAACACGCGTAACGGGGAAGAGAGGGTTGGTTCTCTGTGTTTCCTCTAATGATCTGCCAATTAGCAGCTGATCTCATTAGACCCAGAAACACAGATGACCACCCTGGGAACAAGACAGGAACTTCTGAAGTCACCCCAGACAATGTCATCACACCTCTGCCAACCTGTGCTGGCAACCATGAGGGGAAGGGCCAGGTATGACCTCAGCCAAACAAAGGCTCCAGTCAGAAGACTGAAGGAAAAAAATAAGGGAAAGAGCCAAAATAAAGTAGAGAGAGAACCTGTTGTGTGAGAAGCACCATGGAGCTGGTACAAAGCGGCTCTTTGTCTCTGCAAACACTGTCCTCTGTGATTTACAGGTAGAATCATAGAATGGTTAGAGTTGGAAGGGGCCTCGATGATGTCACCAAGTTCCAACCCTGTACCATGGTAGTACTGGAGCACCACGAAGGGCCACCATGCCTGGACCCTTCTGTGCATGAATGGGATATAAACCAGTTCTGAACTGGTCTGAATTGCCTTCATGTGGCATTCTGAAATAAACAGAAAGATCTCACCTGAAGCACTGATTCAGGAGAGGCTTTACAGCCTGGAGAGGCACTTACTGCCCAGAAAGGGGTTCTCCTGCCCTGGGAGTGGCTCCCAGCCCACCTCTCCTCCAGAGATGCTGCAGCCCAATGGGTGGAGACCCCACCAGAGACCACATCACACAGCCACCAGGCCATGGCACGTTGACACTGGCTGGGACTGGCCCCTTCTCAGTGGCCACACTCTGGCTCCTGGTAGCTGCACCCTGGGCCCTGGTTCCTGGCAGCCCCTCACTCAGCACCAGCAGTGGTGCCAGTGCTGGTAGAGACAGAGATGCTTCTCCTCCCCATTGCAGCGCTGACGCTCCCTTCCCATTTTAGCCACTGCTTCACACCCCACAGATGCACAAAGGTTGCTGTCAAAGAGGAGCTCTGGACACCTTCCCTCCTGTCCTGGTTTCTATTCCTGGATGCTTTAGTTTTCCCTGCTTTAATTTTCCGTCCTTATGTGGTTTTAATTTCATTTACATGGATTTAATACCACAGCTGGCAAGAGCAGACCGAGTTTCTGAGGGAAGCAAAGGTATTTGTGCAAAGAAAGCCGTGCTGTTTGAGCTCCCTGAGCCACCCTTCCTGCAGGGAAACCTCCTCTGGCCAGACACCCAGATCAATCCCCGACGCTTCTGTCAAGGGATCCGTTTCTTACAGTTTACAAGGGAACAGGTCACAAACCAAACTATATTTTGATGATGTATTTCTACTTTCCACTCCGGAATTCGGCCTAATTCTAGTTTTACTCCAGCTTTAGCAAATATAGAAGGTTGAGGGGTGTGGGAGAGGCAAGCAAATAGCCAATCTGATGGTGTTTAAATTGCTTTTTTTGTTTCTCAAAACTAAACCATCAGCAACATATTTTTTTCAGTCTTGAAAAAAGCTGTAATAAGGAGATAACAGCAGCAGCAGAAGATAATAATAATAAATCATGGGCTTTTCAAGCCTGGGCAGTGTCTCAGTATGTCCTACAAGGGTGGAAAATACCCTCTTGTTTGATGAAGACTGCACAGGAGATGTGACTGCTCAGCTATGGGTTAATTACAGCTGTGGCAACCCAAGCCGGTTGATTGTGATAAGCAGGAGCAAACAGTTGATGAGAAACCACCAAGCTCTGTCTTTGTATCCCATCCAAAGACCTGCTCCCACCATCTTCCAGGCTGTATCACACCACCAGCCATGCAGGGGATGGAAAATCTGCCGCAAGCTGAGGTTACCCACTCGTGAGCAGGAAACTTTGAGGCTCCTGTAGGAAACGGGTCCAGCTCTGCTGGTGGGTGCTCAGCCAGCTCGTGACCAAGAGCTGGGCATGTCTCAGCTGGCATGGCTGGTCAATGACTTACCAGTGCTGAGGAGGAGATCAGCTGCTTGAAATAGTGAGAGATTGCTTGATGTCCAGCATCTTAAGTGTTGCATCACGTAGGCCAAGGGCTATACATTTCCGCTGGCCACTGCTCACACCTCCCGGGATCTTTCTCCTCAGAATTTACAGCTCTCCTGAGGATGCCAAGGTGACACTTTTGGAATGAGATCAAATCCTCAAACTTATCAGTTCTGCCAGTGATAGCATGCAAGAGGAAACAGCTCTTTTTAATCATAGTCACTCTGCTCCACTTCACTCGTTGCACTGATAAGCTGAGCGGAGAAGCTGTTCTTTCTAAACTTATTCTCCAGGACAGTTGAGCAGGGCTTTTGAAATGTTGCTTGAGCTTCCAACCTGCTGCATAAGGCAGAAAAAGGGTCAGGCAGCTCCTTAATCCCAAGGTTTGCTTTATTAGAGGATCCCAGGACAAGGTTGGACAGAGACACCAGTCCCTGGTGCATGCCCAAGGCATGACAAACATCTCCACTCCCCCTGTGTGACCGGCCCTGCCCCTTCACCCTGCCTAACCTGAGTGTTTCTTGCAACATCCACTGTCGTCAGCCTTCCCCAGAAAATCATACGATGGTTTGGGTTGGAAGAGACCTTAAAGATCACCCAGTGCCACCCCCTGCCTTGGGCAGGGACACCTCCCACCAGACCAGGTTGCTCCAAGCCACCTCCAACCTGGCCTTCAACCCCTCCAGGGATGAGGCAGCCACAACTTCTCTGGGCAACCTGGGCCAGTGTCTCACCACCCTCACACCAAAGAAGTTCTTCCCCAGATCTCATCTCAATCTCCCCTCTTTCAATTTAACGCCCTTCCCCCTTGTCCTATGGCTCCCCTCCCTAATCAAGAGTCCTTCCCTATCTCTCCTGGAGCCCCATTGGGGACTGAAAGGGGCTCTAAGGTCTCTCTGGAGCCTTCTCTTTCCCAGGCTGAACACCCCTGACTCTCAGCCTGTCCTCACAGCAGAGGGCCTCCAGCACTTGCAGCATCTCTGTGGCTTCCTCTGGTCACTCCCCAACAAGTCCATGGCCTTCTAATGTTGGTTGCCCCAGATCTGGAGGCAGCACTGCAGGGGGAGGTCTCCCCAGAGCAGAGCAGAAGGGCAGAATCCCCGCTCTTGCCCTGCTGGCCATGCTGCTGGGGATGCAGCCCAGGGTGTGGGTGGTTTCTGGGCTGCCAGTGCACGTTGCCAGCTCATGTAGAGCTTCTCATCCACCAACACCCCCAAGTCCGTCTCCTCAGGGCTGATCTCAGTCTATCCTCTGCCCAACCTGTATTTGTGCCTGGTATTGCTCTGACCTACATGCAAAACCCTGCACTTGGACTTGTTGAACTTCATGAGGTTCACAAAGGCCCACCTCTCAAGCCTGTCCAGGTCCCTCTGGATGGCATCCCTTCTCTCCAGCGTATTGACCACTTTAGTTGTGTGTAAGCATTATATCTCCCCTTAGAGACCCCATTGTCCGTCATGTGGTAGCTGGCAGAGGAAAGAGGGCAGACCTGACTGTTTCATGCCAGGAGAGCTCCTCCTTAGGCTGGTACTGCCTGACCTGAGACAGCCAGGTGGAACACAGTAACTCAGAGCCAGCTTGTGACCCCCAGCACCCCAACATATTTACCAGTAGGAGCACCACTTCCCCAGACCCTACCACCAAGCTGCCACTCCTGCCCCAAGGGCAGTCTTGATGCCTGTTCCTGTTCCTGCAGCCTATGGGGAGGTAAAAATACCTGGACTGGGCTCAGTTCATTTAAATTCCAGTTCTTCACTGGAGTCACCACCCTGCTTGGCCTCACCTATGAAGGGAATTCAGGTGCTCTTTGCTCCACCTCCCATCTTGTTAATGGACAGATGGGAAAGCCCCAGCCTCCAGGCAGGCCCTGCACAGCCACCTTCCTCCATCCTCCCACAGATGGTGGCCTCCCATCCAGCGTGTGGTACGAGAGACTTGGTGGCACCAAGTCTGTGTTTCCACTTCCCTTACAGCCAGCACAGGAGCCCTTCTAGCAGAAACTCCACTGTGCTCAGATGGCTCCTTGATGTCCTTGGGGTTCCCTGTTGTTTCCAGGTACTTGCAAAACCAACAACCTGGTTTATTTGCACTGGCATTTTCCCAGAAGTTGAATTAAGCTGAGAGAACTGAATTCATCTCCTTTCTCCTTTCTAAAGGCCGGTCCTTCACTTATCCTGCTCCAGTAACCTCACTTTTTCTCTCCCCATTCCCAAAAGTCACTGCAAGAGGGAGCTCGTAGCTGAATCCTGAAGCAAATTGGCAGGAACTTCTTCAAGTCAGGTGTTTCAAAGCATTTATCATTCCTGATCACACGTACCTCATGTAAGGGGACCTGGCCCTATGTCTGACAGGTACACTGAAGCCACCAGCTCCCAGTTGGGCTGTTCCCAGTTCATGTAAACACACATTTAACATTCTCAACATAGTCTATGGATAGCTTTCCCTCTCCAGCAAGGACTCAACCAGCTTTTTCATGTCTCTCTTTCACCACTAACATTCCTTTCAGATGTCCTCTGGATCCTCCACTGTGGGATGATCTCTGTGTGTGGGGTGAGGAATATGATAATTGCCTCATGGGTGAACCATGGGAAGATCTGCTGGTGCCACCCAGTGAAAGGGAAGGATTGCTGATGCTATCAAAGATAGAGAAAGTCCCTGAAGAAGCAAAAGTCTTTGCTGATACAAACAACTCCCTCTTACCTTTGTAGTTGTGAAGAGTTTCCACATCGGAGTCCCTTTGCTGGTGGTGACTCATCCCTGGTGTGTCTGTCTCCACTTCACAGACCAGCTCCACATTTCTTAAACAGGGACATTAAAACTAGGCAAAACAGGTTTGTATAAAACACATCATCAACAGGACAAACTATATTCTTCATTTACTGTTTCTTTTTTTTCTCTTCCCGTTTCCCCACTGTTGGGCATCATTTTTTCCCCAAAGTTCAGCACCTTAGGGATTTTATTTCATCAGGCTTTTTAAAGCCAGGGGTGGAGAGCTGGGAAAAGATAGAAAGGAGAAAACCACAAAGGAGAAATACCAGAATTTGGGAGCAACAGGTGAAGCATCTTTTTCTACCACCCTGCAACGTCCTAATTTATTCCTAAATTATTTTTTTCCCCAGTTTTTTTTCAGTTCACTCCATCTGCTGGCAGCTAAAATTCACCTTCTGCTCAGCTGTGGGAACACACCAGCAGCCTCAGTGAGAAGAGACGAGATGAGGCAGCTCCTCCAGCGTGTGCCTGTGGGACAAAAGGCCCCCAGACCCATGGGATGGCTGCAGTAGGTGCAAGCCCTCTGCCCCTGGCCACCCATGGGGATGAGGTGGCCTCAGCCTTCATCCCACTCAGTGGGCAGCTGAGTATGAGCTGGAGCAAAACCTCCCACGTAGAGGTTTCCCACTGCTTGGCTGTGGCTGCTCACAGGGCAGGACAGTGCTTCAGTTTCTGTTTTTCACATGTCTCAAGTTGCACCAGGGGAGGTTCAGATTGGATAGCAGGTAAAATTTTTACACTGAAAGGTTTATTAAGCATTGGAAGAGGCTGCCCAGGGCAGTGGTGGAGTCACCACCTCTGGAGGTATTTAAAAGATGGGCAGACATGGTGCTTAGAGACATGGTTTAGTGATGGGTTTTGTCAGTGTTGGGTTGATGGTTGGACTCGAACTGAAAGGTCCCTTCCAACCTGGGCAATTCTGTGATTCTATGGAAAGAGACACTTTACATGAAGAGCATCCATACCCACATGCCCCTGCCTGCTCTGTCTGACCAGGTTATAGTTAATAAGCAAATCAGATCAATCTATATTATTGATCAATCTATATTATTGATCTCTCTATTAATCATAGAATCATATAGGTTGGAAGAGACCCTTGGGATCATCAAGTCCAACCATCAGCCCTACTCTACAAGTTCTCCCCTACACCAGATCCCTCAACACCACATCTAATCTACTCTTAAACACAGTCAGGGATGGGGACTCCACCCCCTCCCTGGGCAGCTGATTCCACTGACTGACCACTCTTTCTGTGAAAAACTTTTTCCTCATGGCCAGCCTAACCCTACCCTGCTGCAGCTTCCAGCCATTCCCTCTCCTTCTATCGCTCATTGCCCCTGAGAAGAGACCAGCACCAACCTCTCTCCAATGGCCTTTCAAGCAGTTGTAGAGAGGGATGAGGTCTCCCCTCAGCCTCCTCTTCCTCAAACTAAACAATCCCAACTCCCTCAATCCATCCTCATAAGCCTTATTCTCCAGGCCTTGATCTAAGTTATTTACTATACTTAATAATACACCTGGCTGTTGAAGTAACACGGAGCACCAGCCTGCACACATATCTATTCTTTCTTACCACAGAAAGTGTGTGGAAGTATTTTATGTGCTAAAAAAGAAACGTTCAGTGTGTAAGTACACACCCACCCACATCTGTACCACGTTTGTCATTCATGCTGCAGCACAGAGGTGCATTCACACACACACTGGCTGAGTACATATGCTATACCAGCAATCACTGATGCGCAGAGATAAGCAGGCAGGGAGATAAATGCAGTTTTGTGCAGTTCCTGGCATGGGTTTACGCACAAGGGGTATTCATAGGCTTTCAAATGACTAATAGACAGCTCCACTCACACTAACCCAAGTCCCACAGCTTCCATATTTAGAGACACTGGTCACACCGGGGGAGTTCAGAAAACACCTCTCACGTGTAAACACAGTCTAATAGAAAGCGGGAAACACAAAGATACCACAAGCTCCATTTGGCCGCCTTTTACAATCACTGAGCAGCAGCCGTGAGCGACGCCCACTCTGCCTGTCAGTGAAGAGGGTGAGTTACTGGGCTGCATCCAGCCTGGGGGTGTCCATCTCCATCCAGGGACCTCCAGCCAGTTCACATGGTTGCTGAGAGCCATACCCAAGGAGATAGGGATGGAAGCATGGAAGATGGAGACAGGAGAGAGGGATGTAGGCTCAGTCAGTTCCTCCATCCTGCCTTGGGCATGCTTCATGTCATCGGTGAAAGATCTCACTGCTCAGCCCAGCCACCGTGGTCAAGGTGGGGCTGGAAGTGGACAAGGGGACTTGTAGCCCAGCCACAATGATGGGCTCCAAGTCCTCAGCACACAGCCCACCAGGTTTCTCACTCACTGCAACAGTGATCATTCATCCTGAGCATCCCAGAGGCAGAGGACAGCATGGAAGGCTGCTGGAGCACCTCAGCTTGGTCCCACAAAAAATGCCCCAGGTGCATGAGGCAAGTTACTCCTTACTGATGGCTTCCAGGAAACAGAAGAGACAAGTTAGAAGCCAGACACCTCCATCCTTACTTGCACCCTGACCAGGCTACGGGCAACAGGCAACATTTCTCACCAAAGTGTCTTTCTTGGGCAATTTCCCATCAGGATAGATGACTCTTCTGCTCTTCCTTCAGCAAGCAAGCAGAGAAAGCAGCATGAAAACTAGTATCCCCCCAGTTTTTTATGGCTTCAACCCTGCCCCCTCTGTGTGGGCTGTCTTTGGCCTGAGGGACTGGCACAATTACTGTAATGGCCTTCATTACATGCACGGTCCAGTCACATGTTAAAAGTACAGACAGCTTCTCAGGGCGGGAAGAGGTTAGCTTCTAACTAAAGATTAGCACATATTTCCTTTCATGATGGCTGTGAAGTTAAACAGAGGAGGAATCTCAGCTATCACTCAATCTCACCCCTGCCCAGAGTGTCTGTGCTGGGTTCCAGCATGTCACATCTCAGAGGAACCACAAGCCTCTCAATCACCAAGTCTGCAGGAGGAATGCATCCGGATGGTGATCTGGAGCATGCAGAGATATGAGATGGTGCGTGCCACCCCATCCCTTCTTTCATCCTGTGCCCAGTCTCCCAGGGACTGGCTGCAGAGCCATAGCTCTCAGCTGGAGGTACCCCACTGCGCCTGGCACCCAGTGCCCCATGAGACCCCCACCTGCAGTACTGCATGCAGCTCCAGTCCTCAGCACAGAAAGGATGTGGACCTGTTGGAACAGGGACAGAGGAAGCCAAGGAGATGCTGGGAGGGCTGGAGCCCCTATGCTGTGAGGACAGGCTGAGTTGGTGGGATTCAACCTGGAGAAAAGAAGACTCCAGGAAGACCATACTGGGAGGGTGGTGAGAGCCTCGCCCAGGTTGCCCAGAGAAGCTGTGGCTGCCCCATCCCTAGTGGTGTTCAAGGCCAGGTTGGAGGGGGCTTGGAACAACCTGGTCTGGTGGGAGGTGTCCCTGCCCAGGGCAGGGGGGTTGGAGCACAATGAGCTTTAATATTCCTTCCAATTATGATCCTGTGAAAACTAGCCATATTCCTTCCATTCTATGATCCTGTGAAAACTAGCCATAAAACAGCAGCAAAAAAATTAATCAGCAGTTTTAGGATTACAGCTCAGCTGGGTACCTGGGCAAGAAAACCCTTAATTGGCTGAGCTTTCCCCTCGGAACCTCTCACAAGAGCATCCTGTCCTCAAGGAGTTTAACCTGAACCACCGTTGACAGTAACAGGGAAAGTACCAATGATTCAGGGTCTCATTTTCCCCTGCAGCTCAGCACCCAGTTGATGCTCATGGGCAGTCCACAGGGACAGCGCCTGTGGCCCTCTCCCGGGAGGTGTGACAGATCCTGCTGTCAGCAAAGATCTCCCAGTAGACCAGGGTGTGGAGGAGCCCAGGGTCCTGGGTACCCTGACAGATCCATCCACTGATTTCTGATTAAAAGGGCAAGGTCTCAGCCTGCAGTTCATAGGTGTCCTCTAAGAAAGTCTCCAGACACTGAGAGAAGTGGGACTGGTCCGTGTGAGAGCAGAGAATGAGCCATCCTGCTCCAGGTCCTCACTGTGGGTGGAAACCACAGCTAAATACATTCTATTCTACTATACTATACTATACTATACTATACTATACTATACTATACTATACTATACTATACTATACTATACATTAAATACACTATATTATATACATAGGAGGTTCCACTTAAATATGAGGAAAAGCTTCAGGGTGAGGGTGAGGGAACCCTGGCAGGGGCTGCCCAGGGAGGTGGTGGAGTCTCCTTCTCTGGAGACATTCCAAACCCGCCTGGAGGCGTTCCTGTGTGACCTGCTCTGGGTGTTCCTGCTCCGACAGGGGGATGGGACTGGAGGAGCTTTCAAGGTCCCTTCCAATCCCTGAGATTCTGTGCTATTGCACTGGCCCATTGCTGTCCAGGATGTTTTGTGCTGTCAGACTCAGGTCTCGGTTATCCTAAAGCTGAGGAAACACCACAAAATATTTTCCATGCTTGCTTTTACTTGGATTTCAGTCTTTGGACACGTTTGCTCTGGCTACAACCCATTAGACTTCTTGTGTTTCTTGCCATGTGTCACAGGAGAGGTGCCTGAGGAGGGGAGAGGGGATCACAAGGGTATGGAGGAAGAAAGACAGTTAGGGATTGGCACAGAAAAGCCCACCCTGCTCCTCATGCACCCAGTTGCCAGCACCAACCATGGGGACATGCACACCGCCTGCAGCTGAGCGCATGGATAATTGTGCATCTTTGCCTTGTTAGCACACTGTCACTCTTCCCGAGTGAATTTTCCTGCTAGGAAACTCTTGTGGGCACAGGGAGCCTTGTTAACTATTAATTGATCATTAATTAGCCCCAGAAAGATAAGGAGAGCAGCGCAGAGGGCACTGCCAAGAGGGACAGACAGCCCAGAAATACTTCACTTTTTAAAGTGAAAGCTTTGCTCTCGTTAGTCCTGAGACTAACAGGCAGCCGGGTCACCTCTTCAACCATGGGAGCTGGCCTAAACCCTTAAGATATTAGCAAAATTCATAGAAGTTTTCTACTTTCCAACTGCCTGGAGGAGCAGCTCAATCATGCACACCAGAAACAGCCCAGAAACCTGCAACCAGGAGGAGAACTACGGCAGGGAATTTGGCAGGAGAAGATAGACCCCGGAGTTTCTTCTGCTTCTCCCTTTCTGAAAGTGCTGGGTTGTTGGTGGGTCTCTCACTGGGACCCAGGCAGGTCCTGTCCCCAGCAGAGGGGTGTATTTGGCCACTGTAGCACGGCTCAGTTTGCCTGTCACCAATGCACAGGCTGGGAGCCAAGCCTGGGGCTCGCTGCCAGCTGGACCTGAGCCCTCCCCAAGCTGCCCCCCAGGTGCCTCCGCTTCGGCTGAAGGTTATTTGAGAGGCACGGATGGGAGCAGACAGGCAGCAGTGACCTCTAACTGAGATGACCCCCTGGGCACATCAATCCTAATCCTGTGATGGTGTGCAGGAACTGAGAGCTGCCGAGAAAGCCTGACTCTGCTCTCTGCTATTTCTTGCTACAGCTGAGAGCACAGATAGAATTTCACAGAATCATGGAACAGTTTAGATCACCCAGTGCCACCCCCTGCCCTGGGCAGGGACACCTCCCACCAGACCAGGTTGCTCCAAGCCACCTCCAACCTGGCCTTCAACCCCTCCAGGGATGGGGCAGGCACAGCTTCTCTGGGCAACCTTGGCCAGGGTCTCACCACCCTCACAGCCAAGAAGTTCTTCCCCAGATCCCATCTCCATCTCCCCTCTTTTGAGTTTCACACCCTTCCCCCTCATCCTATGGCTCCCCTCCCTGACCCAGAGTCCCTTTTTGAGGGATAAGAGGAGCATCTATGAAATACCTCCTTGTAAGAGATCTCCTGGAAACAGCTCAATTCAGGTCCCACAACCTCAGTCCCCAGGTCCTTGTGGGCTTCCACATCCCCTATCGTTCCCCATATCTGCTGGTCTCCCTCTATGGGGCATCTGGAAATGCCACCCATGAAACCACACGTTGATCTGGCAGGAAGTAAAAGTTGAAGAGGAAGGTTTTATTAAATAGTCTAGCTGTAACTCAGCCTTGCTTATTTTATCAGCAGCTTTTTGCTACATCTTTTGTACTGAGAGGAACAAACCCCTCAGCTATGCAGCACCTCGAGGATCAGGCTTCAGCCCAGATCCAAAACGCTTCATCACGCATGTCTGCGTGTTTTTAGAACAACACACAATTAATGATCAATCTTTTCCTGCTTCAGATTTAAGATTGTGTGCTCCTCCTTCCACTTTTCTTTTCAAAAAGGAAAGAACAGGGAAGGGGGATTTGTGGCTTAGGGTTTGGGTTGGGTTTTTGATTGCTGAGAACAAACAAAAGCAGATTATCGTATCAGCTGGGAAAATAAGGTATTTTCCTTTGGAGTTTTGTTTGCCTTTTCAAAAGACCCTTTTTATTTAAAAAACCCCACCTTTTATGATTCTTTAATCAGAGTGAAAAAAATTGATAGCTAATACATGACAAAGTGCTGATTAACAGAAGTTATTCTCATCTGGTTTTTGGCTTGTCTGAGCTGAAATGACTTTTCCCACGTTGTTTATTTGATCTGGACATGTTGGCCCTCACACCTACTGGACTAAGCCCCTTTCCTTGAATATCCCCAGGGAGAGAAGGTGACACTCGAGGCAGTTACACGTTTGCAAGCATTGTTTGGTATTTCAGACTGCTTTCGGTACCAACAGCTCCACCTGCCAACTCTGCAAACCCAAAGACACAGAAGAGGTTTCTGAGTCAGAAACACCCCAGGATCTGGCTGTTGGGCAGAAAAACCTGTCACTGCTGCCCTTCATCCCAGGGCTGGACCTTGCCCATGGCTGCAGGAGCTGCTGGGTGCTCAGCTCTCAGCATAACTCCTATTTCTCTGCAGAGCAACACCACAAAAATCAAGCAGCCTCCTGGAAGGGGAGGGTATGCCCAGATCTCACCTTGCACACACACACAAGCTCTGCCAGTTTCTTTTCTCCTTGTTCCATGAAACCAGTTTTGGATGTATGGCATCCAAACCCGCTTTTTTTTACTCACAGAAGCAGCTCAATTAACTGCCCCAGGTCTATACATCTCTGGGATCATGGCCATGAATATAATCACTCTATATGAGCCTTTTCCTGCCCTCAAGTCAGCTGCTCTGCAAAGGACCCAGGTGCTCCCTGCCCTCCTCGTGGGGACACAGAGCCTCCCCTCGTGCCAGAATTACTCCACTCAAACTCTCTACTTGTATTCGAAATAAATCAACATTTAATATTTTACAGTTACCTTTAAAAGTCCTTTGAGGGGTATTTTACAGATCAGCACAGACATTACACAGATTTGGTGAAGCCACACGTATCTACAAGGATGACCTGAAAGAACTTTGAACTTCTCTAATTTCCAGAAAGCATCAGAGGTCAAAACCTTCCCCTGCACGAGGAGTCCCCAGACTTTGTGCTTCTTTTTCTCTCTCAGATGGAAATTGTCCTCTTTAGTAATTCTGGTGGGCCAGCTGAAACCAAAGAGGTTCATATCCCTAGGAGTGGCAGGGATATATTTAGCCATGGATATCATGATCACAAATAGCCAGGTTTTGGCAGGATAAGGTGTTATTTTAAAGTATGGAACAAAAAACCCAGCTGTCGAATTTCAGTCCCATAGGAGAAGACACACACAAACCTGCTTGGGAAATGAGAAGTCAGTGGGAAAACTTTTTCCAAGGGCGTTTGGAAAGAGCTGTTAAAATCTGTTTCTGATCCCTGGAGCCTACTGAACTTAAAATACTGAGGTGCAGAAGTGACCTCAGCACGGTCCCATGTCATCCCACAGGCACCCTGGGAGAGAGGGGACAGCTCACCAGGACCTGGCTATGTCCTGGTATCCCTGTGGAGCCTGTGCTGCGAGCAAGGGGTGGACACTGCTCCATGCGGGCAGGGAGAGATGGGTGCTCCCGGAGCTGGTACATGGCCAGGGAAGGTGGGTCCTTGCCAGGAGTCCAGGGTGGCTTTGCATCATGGTGGAGACAGTGTTCATGTGATGCTTCACCCTGCGTGAGGGTCTTTTCTTGGAGTCCACAAGACAACACCATCCTTGGAATGGTTTATTCAAGTAACAGGACGAAGCGCAGAAGCCTCAGGAGCACGTTCACCTCTTATCTTTGCTCATCTCTGCATCCTCCACTGCTGAGGGCACTGAAGAGCCAGCGGGTACCTTCTTAATCCCAGATGACCCCACACAGCAGAGGCAGTAGGGCCAGGATCAGAGCTGCCAGCACAGGAGGAATCCCCATAACACTTCCAAGAGGGATGTGTGGAGTAATCCAGCAGACGAGTCTGACCCACGCCCCTCTGAAACAACTGAAGACTTCAGGCCCTTTTCCTGGTGGGTTTAACCTCAAATGACACTGCTGCTGTGCCACCAGCCCTTGGGGATGGAGCCCAACCTTGTTCTAACTAGTGACCAAGCCGCATTTTCTGGAGGATCAAGGGGCCCACAGTGAACTGATCACACCATGGCTGAGCCTTGCAGCCCTCCAGCAGTATCAGGGGTCCCTTCCAGACATTTTCCAGGGAGCACATGTCCTTGGTGTTAGGATCCTTTTATCCTGCAGCAGGCAACACGCTCTTCTGCCTGCTACCATTAGTGCAATCACCAAAAACTACCAAGAAGCAGTTTGAGGGCTATGAACCAGGCTTCTCCAGTCTCAGTTTTTTGCTCTTGGGGTCAGAATACCTCTAAATACCCCAACTATTGCACCTTTCTGTACCTACAGCTTTGCAGAGAGAAGGAAGAGGGCAAAAAGCCTCTTTGGAGGGGAGGGGGATCTCAAATCCTATCGTCACTTGCAAGTGTCACTAGTGTTTTTGGTGCTGGGTCCTTCTCTAGCAAAGCTGCTTCTTCAGGTGAGCTTAAGGCAGTCCCAGTGGCTTCCCCAGGACGCCCCTCCCTCCTGGGAGTGTGAGCATGGCTCCTGCCATATTTCAAGCAACTATTGAGGATTCAGCCTCTGGAATGTCTCCAGTGTAGAATACTGGGGAGCAGGACACAAGAACATGGGCTGAACAGGGAGTGAACTCCCTGGGTTCAGGAGTGAATCTCCTGGGTGACCTCTGAAATTCTGCAGAAAGTGCAAAAGTTCATCTCCTGCAGGTTAACAATAAAGGCATGTTCTCGTGACGAGCTGTCCATGCCCTGGTCTGGCCTATTGCACTCAATTCACTGGAACATACCAGCAGCCTACAAGCCATGCTGGGCTCTTTCCGGGCCTCAGCTGGGCTGCTCTTCACTGCACCGCTTCTCTGCAAGACACCCAATCTTCATCATTCAAAGGAAACCTTGAGGAAGCCTATCCCTATCCCCAAAGAACTGTCCTGAACATCCTTGACCTGTTACATGTGAAATGCCATCAGGACATCAGCTGGGTGATCTGCCACTCTGCACGCATCAAAGGCCACCTACCACCACTCGGCCAAGGACATTAGTTTTCCAAAATATCTCCCATGAGCTTCCCCCTCAGATCTCACTGGCCTTGCAGTCACTGTCAAATACAGCCAGAAGACCATTTTCTGGCAGGAAACTATCACTGTCCTCGCCTTGCCCTCTCAATCCAGGTGTTGGCAGTCTGCTGAACCAGGTGGACATCTCAAGGAAACCACTTTCTTCCCATTTCTGAGGAACCCTGAGAGGTACCAGAGCACAACACCCGTGTTCTCACTTCCCAGGGACGGGCTAAGCCCATACCAGGGGCAGCTCAGCCACAACACTAAGCTTCAGGCTGCAGTAGGTCTTGGACAAGAATGGATGGGTCTCTAGCCCAAAGGGGGACAGTCAGCTTTCCTTTTCCTGAGGAAATGTTGAAGGCTTGTTTGGCCTGAGACAACACAGGGTTCTTCTATGGCAGTGCTCCACTGAAGGTGGCAATGGGTAAACACAAGAGAGAATGAAACTCAGAGGGGTCCTGGGGAGGCAAAGAGGACCTTCTCAGTGCAAAGAGATCGCTGTCCCTGGGTTTGTAGCACACAGAGATCTCACACCTGAGGGAAGACAAAGAGAAACCAAGATTAAGTAAGGTGTGTGGCTGAAAATCACGGTCCTCAGGTGCAGCTGAAATATCTGCAAACAAGCAGGAATCAGCGCAGTCTTTAACAGGAATGGAGTTTGAGTGCTGAGAGCCCAGGTCTTTAAGCTGGCTCAGACTGGGACCTAGAGCAGACATCCATCAAGAATAGTTTCTGAAACTCATTAGGGAAAATGAGAGTCCCCCAAGTTTTAGGGAGAGGGAAGTAGCTCCTTTTCCATTTCGTGTGTTCAACTCTCCACTAGCCCCTTGAGCTGCACAACAAACAGTTCAGTAGAACACTTCCCTTCTGGGTTATTTCTAAAAAAGAATATCCTAAATCTTTTGCATTGGAGGCAGCAAAACTTTGCAGAGTTCTGCTCTCTCTGAGGAGGAAACTGAAATGCTTGCATGTTTTTAAGACCCGTGGATCAACTGGTTCGATCTCTTTGTGCTCATGGAAGTATGTTGTCTACAGTGAGTTTTCAAATCACCTGGGAAGCCAGCCCTGGGGACTCAACTGATGGATGAACAGTCAAATGAACACTTCTTGCTCTACCCCAGTCTCTCCCATGAAGATCATGTGTTTCTTCTGCAGTGAGTATGCCAAAGGTGGTGGAAAACCCAAAAGAGGTTTAGAAGTTGAAGGTCCTGCTCATATGGCCAGTGCTCTTCAAACACCTCATTTAGGCTGCATAGCTTTCCTCTGGTCTTACTGATGGAGCTGTCTTGACAGAGTTCACCGTTGACAGTCAACTTGCAGTTGACTGGGGACAACCCTTTAGACTGTGGCAGTTGTGAAGCTCAATTACTGCTGGGATCTGTGCAGGATCACCCATCCCACATGAGCTCAGCTGCACTACAGAGCTTGGAGCTATGCCACCCAGCCTGGGCACTGGGCATAGATCCACAGTGGTGCTCAGGACCTTGTCCCCCCCCTTGGCCAGCCCAGCTTCACAGACAAGTCCTCACACAGGATGCACCACCCCAGGAGCAGTTGGTCATGCTGCAGCTCCTACCTGGTTACACTCTGCAAGATCTTCTGCTCATCCTGGTCCAGACACACGGCGAAGGAGGACTGGAGACCGATAATCTGGACCTTGTCTACTTTTATCTGGGACACACTGATCTGCTAATAGAAAGAGAGTCCTAGTGAGGGAGCTGCCAGGCTCAGGGCATTATCCCTGTGCAGGTACGGGCAGCAGAGGAGCTGGGCACCCCCCTAAGGTAGGTCTTGTGGCCAACAACAAACTGATCCCCCAAGGATCTACTATCTCCAGCCCAGCTTCCCTCCCAGTTGAGTCAGGCTGTCATCCTGTCCCCAAACGTAAAAGCATCATGTTTTGAGTTACCTGATTGAAACTTTTTTTGGATTTGGAGTTTTGCCTTTTGACCACCTCTGTCATGGTCAAGTTGAGACACTCTGTCTTTGAGGCTGTAACAAAAGAAAACCGTTATCACTTGGGGGTTCTGGGCCACCGGTAGGAACCCAAGTGGTCCCTCCACCCCTCAAAGCATCCCAGAGACAGTTGTTCTCAGCAGAACCCCACTGTGAAGAGAAGCACGATACAGGTCTAGCTTTCCTTCCCAAATGCTAACCTCCATGGAAAGTAAGCAATCACAGAAACAGAAGTAAACTTCCAAAGAATTTCCAGCTCTTTCCAAATGTGCCAGCGAAGGGCATTTAAACTCTCTTAGGACCTAAACTGGAGAAGACCCATTGCCCCATTGTCATGAGGAGACTGTAGCTGGGTCACTAGGAAATTCTAGCTCTCCCAGCGTGGCCTTTCCTGCAGTCCACCTGGAGATGCTTTGCTGTGTCTGGAGTTACAGTGACATCCTGTGGCCAAACTGCTGAATGCGAAAACCAAGGGAGACAATCGAGGGGGCCCAGTTTCCTTGGAAGGAAGAAATTAATGAAGCAGAAGCTTCTCCCCCATGTGGGATCATGGACACCCCACCCTGAACCAAACCCACAGTGTTGGCAACACGGGCAGCTCCTGAACTAGCACAGAAACGTCCAAATCTATAGAGGAGGTGAGAAATTAATTCCTGCTGGGTTTTTTTTTCAGGGTTGTTTGCATGGGTTTCATGGACGGGGTAGGAACAGGAGGGACAGAGGTTTAGGTTGGGCTCTGTGGGGTACATAGTAGCTGTCTCCTTTCTGGTAGATCACCCATTTGCTGCGACTGCTGTGCTCACAACCCACATATCTGCCAAGACACAATGCACACAAGGAAAGAGGAAGTAAAAAAACCCCAAAACCTCTGCTTATTCAGAACTGGGTGTCTGTCTGCAAAAACAACACTTCTTTATGCAAGAATGACCAGGTAGTGCCTCTAAATACGCACAGCAGACTAAAAGCCTTGCTACTTTTCAACGGCTCAAAGCCTTATTAATACCCCATCAGAAGCCTGGAGAGGAAGAAAAGTTATGAAGCAAAGCCACATGGCTGGCAGCTATCTCTGAGCTGCAGGAAGGAAACAGGGCTGAAGCATCAGCTGGGCGAGAGCCTGCTGAAAGCTGCTGTGGGCAGCAGGACCCCTCCCTTGGTCCTATTTTAACAACAGTTCTACCTGTCTCTCCTTCTCTCTACTAAGCCAGTGAGGTTCTGGAAAGCACCACTCTCCAGTGATCATCCTGCTTGTTGGACCATCCCAGGCCTGTCCCTAATGGACATCCTGTTTCCTGGCTGGAAGCTTTAGGAGAAGGGGAAATCAAACACCCTTTGTCTCTCATGTGGTGCTAAGGGCAGCCAAGGACTACAGTATACCCCAGGGAATCCCTAGCACCTTCCATGTATCTTCTCCTCCATTCACACATCCCTGCTTTGCTCCAGCTAGAAGATCCACAACATCCTCTTGCTCCACCAATCCCTCCCATTGCTCCCCACACAAAGCCACAAAGACCACCTCTACCCACCCAGTTCTTCATACTTCTTGCAGGCTTTGCTAAGGTTGACAGATGTGCAGACCTTCTCAATGTCGTTCCAGTGACTTCTTCCACTGACAGCTGTCTGCAGAGACCAAGCAAAGCCCATGAGATGCCATGCTCCAGCCTGATGGTACCCTGCCTCTCTCCCCTAACCATCTAGTTGGACTAGCTCTGGATCTGGATTTACCTGGAGCTGCACAGGCAAAGTTTGAGTAGGCATTAAAATTCATTTAACCTTGGATTTACAAAAATTGCCCAGGCTTAACGCAAAATTACTGCAGAGGGACCAACACAACAAGAGGACTGCTGTGACCAGCAGAAGAGCACTCCCTGGAAGCAAAGTCCACCAGTGTAAAGCAGCACCCAAGACACCTCCAGTCTATGGAAACTGGCTGCACGTTCCCTATTTTACTGGGCTGAACAGGAGTGGAAAACCACCCCCAATTAGCCAGTAAATTGACAATTAGCTTGAGTTTGGCTCATCTGGGCTTGGATTTGGGCTCCTCCAGCACACAGTCAGCGTTTGCCTCCCTCAGCCCCCAGCAGGGATGTGTTTGCCCAGCACCAAAGTGCTTTCCTTCCCCAGTCTGACTTCGTGCAAGTCCCGTGCACTCACCTTGCTGTAGGCTATCTGTAGTGTTAGCGGGATTGCCTCCCTGTCTCCATCTATGCCCAGCCTTTTGCTGCCTGGACCTGCAGAAAAGAAGGAGCAAACATCACACAGTGGCCTTTTGTCCCCAATTCTCCAGCGGGCGACTGATAGGGCGGCGCACTCAGTACCTAGGGAAAGGGGGGGGCGGAAAACACCCCATGCTTTGCTGAACACGGTCACGAAGCAAAAAAGAAAAGGTGGCTTAAAAAGCTGCCAGAAAGCAGTTAATCCAGTGCTGAGGTTTCAACACAAAGCATAACAAGCAGCTCCAGGGAACTGAAAGGGCTGGTGGCTAAGCCGGGCCAGAGGGGTCAGCGCTGCAGAGAAAACACAAAGCAACACAAGGCCGCCTCGCTGACCCGGCTCCTGCTTCTCTGGCCATGTTTGTGCCCACGTTAAATTAGCCTTGAAATACCCTGCCCAAGGCTCACTGACTCTTTCCCCGCCTCATCTCCCCCTCACAGATAGGTGTGCTGCCAGACATCCCAAAGAGAAATTAAAACAAACAAACAAATAAACCAAGGCAGGAAGGATTGGTGGTTTCCTGAGTTATTGGGAAGAGTGCTTGGCCAAGCCTGTATTTTGGGGGGAGTGGGGTGGTGACACTTCACATGGAGGATATTTTATGAGCTCTGTTTAGAAAGCGAAGGCAAGACCACAGAAAAGGGCCATGAAGATGATGAGAGGGATGGAGCAGCTCTGCTGNTTGGAACTTGATGATCTTTAAGGTCCCTTCCAACTCGAACCGTTCTATGATTCTATGAAAAGCAATTGGTTAAAAAACCTTAAGGCAAATGTTTGACTGCAGTGTGGCTGGTTGGCCAAGAGATGTCTCTGCAAGCTGCACCACACCAGAGCCTGGTACCCAGGAGAGCTGGAGAGCCATTGCTCCTTGTCTCCACTCATTTTAGGAATTCCTAGTGTAAGTACTCATGCATCTCCCTTGCAGAAAGGCTACAAGTACATGCATGAACCTTGATTTGCCCAGTCAGCTCCACAAAATGTAAGCAGCCTTCCAATCCAATACCCAACAGGGGCTGCAGGAGAGATGGGGAGGGACTCTTGGTCAGGGAGGGGAGCCACACACCATGGGGGAACCAAAAGAAGGAAGACTGAGCTGAGATCTGAGGAAGAAATTCTTTGCTGTGTGGGTTGTGAGACCCTGGCCCAGGTTGCCCAGAGAAGCTGTGGCTGCCCCATCCCTGGTGGGGTTGAAGGCCAGGTTGGAGGTGGCTCGGAGCAACCTGGTCTGGTGGGAGGTGTCCCTGCCCAGGGCAGTAGGTGGAAAGGAATGATCTCTGAAGTCCCTTCCAACCCAAACCGTTTTATGATTCTATGAGGGTTTTTATAAATGACACTCCTGGAACAAAGCACAAACAACAGAAACAGCGAAAATGAAATGAAGAAGAGCTGCACTTGGCCAGGTGGTTGGTGATGAAAGGAAGGAAATGGGCTGGAAGCTGTTCTATTGTGAATACATTTTAGAGTTAACAGCAGCAAAAACAACACAGCGCTGCTGCAGCTTTGCTCCTGAAAAGGAGTGCAAGAATCACGATACCTCATTTCCAAATTTGTGAAAAGATACCTGGATCTTAGCTCAGGATGCAGCCCGGGCTCTTCCAGCCCATGCTCCCCTCCAGCCCCTCTTTCCAGTTCTCCCCATAGTTTGCAGACCCCCCACCCCCAGGGTTGTGAGTGCAGGAGCATCTACAGACCTGATGCTTTGATGGCCCGTGTGGCCGCCGAGTGGCCCAGCTCGAGGGAGTGGATGAAGACTTCAGTCATCTTTTCTCCCCCCATGAAAGTGAGCTGCCATGGGGAGAAGAGAAGAGATGCGGTGGTGAGAAGACCCAGCCAGGCAACATTCATCCCTCTCATTCCTTTCTACAGAAAACAGGTCAGTTTGGGAAAATCCTCTTACATTTTCAAAACACACTTTTTGACCACTGCCTTGGGTGACACTTGCCTTTAGCTGTACTTTGGGGATCTCATCAATGCTTATCAATATCTAAAAGGCAGGTGGCAAGATGATGGGGTCAGGCTCTTCTCAGTGGTGACCAGTGACAGGACAAGGGGCAACAGGCACAAGCTGGAACAGGGAAATTCCATCTGAGTGTGTGGAAAAACTTCTTTCCTGTGAGCGTGGCAGAACCCTGGCAGAGGCTGCCCAGAGAGGTGGTGGAGTCTCCTTCTCTGGAGACAGTCAAACCCCACCTGGATGTGTTCCTGTGTGACCTGCTCTGGGTGACCCTGCTCTGGCAGGGGGCTGGAAGAGATGATCTCCAGAGGTCCTTCCAACCCTCACAATTCTGTGATGTTTCCAATTGTTTTAACAGACCACCAGCAAGTAGAACAACCCAAAGACCTAGTTTTCATTTAAAAAACCTTCCCCAACCCACTGGAACAAAAACCCTAGATGAACCTAACGTCTGTGCATCACTCTGGGCAACAAATCCCACTACCAGCAATCACTCAGCCTTCCCCACCACCTCTGCCCTGTGCACGCAGTAGGACCTGGGAAATCAGCTTCACAGAGGGGCTTGGTTTGGAAAGCAGAGCACTGGAGGGGCTTCCAGTGAATTGAATAACCTGTCAGCAGCAACAGGAGCCACTTTGTGTTATGGGAAATGGTATTTGGATGGAAAACTAAGGGTGTGACTTAAGGATTATCTGGGCAGGACCTGCATGATCTCAGTCCTTGAGCCAGGAACACAAACCAAAGCACCACAGGCACCTGGGGAATAAGAGGCCAAGCTCTGCCCCACCAGCATGTAGTGGCTGGGCCATTCTAACATCCACTTCACAGGCAGGTCCTGAGTTGGTGGCACAGGCAAAAAAAACCCAAACATTTTCCTGTTGTCTAGACAGGGCCGAGCCCCTTCCCCTACCTCTGTCTGGTAGAGCTGGAGCAGGACGGGGCGTGTGGCAAAGCGGCAGTAGTAGAGGATCATGTCGGCCAGGATGGGCAGCTGCTCCTGGGAGTCCTCCTGGGGCTCAGCCTCTGGCTTGGCAGACTGCAGCGAGAGAAGGAATCACAAGCTTGATGGGGTACATGGTAGCCACAGCCTGGTGCCAAGAACTGTCCATCCCACCCCACTGGGGACAGAAACCCTCCTCATGACCATCCATCTCCATCCCAGGTCCATGTAGCCCAGCCTGCCACACAGGATCGTGGTGGCTCAGTGCCAAGTAGAAGCTCTCCAACTCGGCTGCCCTGCACCTTGGGGAAAGGAGACACCAAGCCCTACCAGGTACACATACCTGACACAGGACATCCATGGGCAGGTTCATCAGCCCAAGAACGTTGCGCTCGTACCATGGGTCCAACATGCCAATGTAGTGGGAGATATCATTGGTGCTGCTCTCCTTCCCACCCAAGGTGGAATCCTGAAACCAGACACAGAGGGGTCACAACAAGGGGTCTCCTGAGGTTCCTCACCCAATGCTCCCCATCAGCTTGCCTTGTCAGCCTCCTCCCACACCACTCTTGGGGCCAAGCGGAGTGTGGGAGGCACCATGAGCCCCATGGTGAGCAGGACACCTACCGCCTGTGATGAGGCCCGGTGCTGCGGGTCCCCCAGTGATGGGGAGGGATGCATCAGTGGGGCCAATGGAGCCAAGCAGCTCCTCTTCACAGGGACGTAGAAGAACTGCAGCTTGAAGTACCTTGTCAGTGAGGGGCAGGTGCTCTCCTTGAGCCTAGGAGAAGGTAGGAGACAGCTGGGTGAAGCAAGCTCCCCAGTATATCCCAACTGGGCCAGGTTCCCCAGCTGGGTCCCCCACCCTGCCATCTCACCTGAGGTTGCTGTAGGCTCGGGCCACTTTCCCTGAGATGCGGTCAGAGCCAAAGACCACGACGCGCAGCGTGGCCACCTTGGTGTCCTCGTCTTGGCTGAGGAAGGGCCGCCGGCGGAGGCTGTGATGCCTCAGGGCCAGTGGGGCTGGCAGCCTCTGGCTGAGGACGTGCTGTGGCAGGGAGTGAGCGCGCCGGGAGCGCGCGGGGATGCGGTGCTTGGCCTGGGGCGCGCACAGGCTCTCGGCACGGCGCAGGGGCAGAGGGAGAGAGCCCGTCTCTGGACAGTCCTTCAGGTCCTGCCTCATGACCAGTTGGCTCTTGCTCTTGAACAGTTTGTAGATCTTGTTGGTCAGTGTGCGTCTGTATTTGTGGTGGGTCTTCTCCACCTTTAGCTCCGGCCTCCCCACCATGTCCAGGGAGCTCTCGTCGCTGTCTTCCGCGTACCCGCTGTCCATGCAGTCCTTCAGGCTGGAGACGAAGGACTTCAGGGACTTTTTGGAGACCACCGTCAGCTCTGAGATGGAGTCCCTGGAGGTGGTGAAGAGGGACACTCGCGAGGGCTTAGAACCTTCCTCCGACAGCGCCGAGTACACAGAGTCTTTGGAAATGGCGCAGATGGGGGAAAGCAACGAGTCCCGCTCAGGGGAACAGCCATCAGTTTCCACCTCCTCCTCCTCCTCTTCATCCTCCTCCTCGTTCTCTGAGGCCATGGGCTCCACAACACTGCACTCTTTGCTGAGGACATCACTGAGGATATCTGAAAGGCAACCAGGGGGAAACCATGTCTGGCACGGGCTCCAGCAAAACCACTGGAAAGATGATGACTCCGGCCAATGACACTACTAGAGCCTGGCCAAAGCTGTCTATGATCCTGCACAGTTTAAACCAAGGAGCTGAAAACTGAACATTTTCTTATTTCCATAAGGTGTTCAGATTCAAGGCAAAACAAAACGTGTTTCTCTCCCCGAGGTCAAACTCTGTGTGGGTTCTCCAAAGGCAAACACCAGTTGGGGTTTTGCTTCCTTCCTACACAGATTTCACAATGTGGTCACGTCTGATTTGGGTTTAACTGGAGGGCAGGAGGAACACAAGGTATTTGGCTAACTGGACCCCAAATCGCCCCACTGTGGGTGGCCTCCCAGCAAGGCTGGACTCACAGAAAGCTCTGGTCCAGCATGCTGGGGCAAGCAAGCAACAAATACTAAACCTTCATGGGAACAGAAAAGGTCTTCCAGGAATGGGGAAGCTAAAGAGATCAGCTCAGCAGAAGGAGAAGCCACCACTTCCCCTGTAAAACTGCCGTGGCCAGGCCAAGAGCATGGCACCCGCTCCTCGGCCATCTCCGCTTTGGGTGAGGGAAGAGCCGCAGTGTCCAAGGGGGTCTCAGCCCCACAAATCCCTGATATCTCCGTTTGGTCAGCCTTTTTCAGCAACAACTATTTGCAGGGCACCAGCAAGGTTTACTCCTGGCAGAGGAGCTTTCTATCAAACAAGGTCCCCAGGGACTCGGGTGCAACAAACCTCTTCCAGCTTCACACAAGGCAAAACTTTGCCCAAGAGATTAACCCTGCATCATTTGTCTCTTGGCAACACGTAGTTTGAGGCCACCAGTGTCTTGTGCCCACCACTTCGATGAGGATTTTGCTTGGGATCACAGTCGGCACTATGCCTGAGCTGATGCCCAAGTTCTCTCCTGTCCAGGGACACTGGCACCAACTGCATTATCTCCCCCATCACCAACAACAATTTCATAGAATGATAGAATGGTTTGGGTTGGAAGGGACCTTAAAGATCATACGGTCCCACTCAGGACAGCCCCGAGCAGGGACACGTCCCACCAGACCAGGTTGCTCCAAGCCCCCTCCAGCCTGGCCTTGAACCCCTCCAGGGATGGGGCAGCCACAGCTTCTCTGGGCAACCTGGGCCAGGGTTTCACCACCCTCACACTAAAGAAACTCTTCCCCACATCTCGTCTCAATCTCTCTCTTTCAGTTTAAAACCTTTCCCCCCCCATTCTATGGCTCCCCTCCCTGACCCAGAGCCCCTCCCCATCTCTCCTGGAGCCCCTTTAGGGGCTGGAAGGGGCTCTAAGTTCTCCCCAGAGCCTTCTCTTCTCCAGGCTGAACCCCCTCCAATTCTCTCAGCCTTTCCTCACAGCAGAGGGGCTCCAGTGCTTGCAGCAGCTTTGTGGCCTCCTCTGGAATCGCTTTGTTCTTCCAATGTTAGAGACTCCAAAGCTGGATGGGGTTTTTTTGTTACCAGCTCCTTCAGGCCACAGTCTGTGGCTCATGCCCAGCTGCACATGGCAGTGCAGGGGGACTTGAAGCACTGCTCAGCGCCTCCCTGCGATGGGGAACACAGGTTTTCATCTCACCAGGAGGGACAGGAGATCTGCTTACCAAAGTTATCCTGGTCCCAGCTGTAAGTGTAGCAGCGTGCAGCGGGGATGGGGATGGTGTGGAGCTTGCGGGGCTGAGCCTCACCTGGGAAGAGTGGAGGGAGGGGAGTTAGTTTGCAGGGAACCCCCATAGCATTCCCAACAGCTCTCCCAGATGGTGGGAGATGCCACCCCATATTTTGGGCAGGCCTGGCCATGCAGAGCACAGATGCTGCTCTCATTATCCCTGCTGCAGCCTTTCCAAGAGGGCATTCCACACCCCTAAGAGCCATCAGCCATCAGAGCTCCCATCAGCTTCTCATTCAACGTTCCCATCTCACCCACAAAGGCTGGAGAACTACTTTATGTTGTTGTTATAGCTGTTTTAATGGAAGATGAGATGGCTCATCGTGTAGTTATGCAATAGGACCTGGGTCGGGGTTTTGTTCTGCTGCAGCCATTGCTGCCCTAGGTTGGAACTTTGCAAAAGAGGGTTTTGCACTTCAAAGGGCACCTCTGCAGGGGGGCTCCCTGCTTGGGCAGGGGCTGAGCTGGNCGATGGCAGGAAAGGAGGCGGCCCCAGCGATGTCCCGCAACACGGTCTGCAGCCGCTCCCGGGCCAGGACGGGGTCGCTGCTGGCGGCTGCCGCCTCCTGCGCGTCGGCAGCGCTGGCGTAGATCTCCGAGAGCTCCTCCAGCGACTTGGACTGCGGGAGGAGAGGCAAGAGGAGAGATGGAGGGTCTCCCACCACAGAGGCAAAGTGCAGGGCTTTGGGGGAGATCACTAACTGCGCCATGGGGCAAATTTCTCTCCCTCCTCCCCCTTCAAGTCCCCCCAAAACCTCTGCAAAGAAAAAGATTACGTGTTTGAAAACACCCAAGGGGTTTTCTTCAGAAGTTTTTGCCTTCCCCAACACCCAAGCAAAGCGTTTATCAGGTTAAACAGACACTTCTGCTGCATTTGAAATCCAGAGGCTCTTCCTCTCTCCACATCAGGATGGGGAAAAGAGTAAAAAGCAAGCTACCACCCCCCTACACTTCACATGGACCCCAGGTCTAACCTGAGAAGAGAAGGGAAAGATGGGTATTTTTCCTACAAGAACTGTTATTAAAACTTTTTTTCTTTTGTCGATCCAATACTATTTTGGTCAGGAAACCCACCAGCCACCTGCATGAGACTGCTCCCAACAGCATTATGGCATCATCGAAGCCGAAGCTCTCTGAGCCTACCTTCAGGAGGTGGTGCAGGCTCTCCAGGTCACAGCAGGTACCAAAGTTGGCCTGGTAGAGGTGCTCGAGGAGCAGGATGAGCGTGGTGTGCTGCGGCTGCTCGCTGGCGCTCAGCTTCTCGGCGATGGAGAGGAATTCGTTCTGCACCTCGGAGCGGTTGAGCAGCAGCACCGTCCTGGGGACAAGGGGACAGCAGTGAGGCTGGGCAGCCAGGCTTGGATGCAGGTGGCACGTGAAACTCTTGGACAAAGTGCCTCTCTGTTCCACTCTGGGGAGACACCCCCCACAGTGCTGCCTCCAGCTCAGGACGTGGACCTGTTGGAGTGAGTCCAGAGGAGGCCACAGAGATGCTCCAAGGACTGGATCCTCTCTGCTGTGAGGACATGCCGAGAGAGTTGGTGGGGTTCAGCCTGGAGAAGAGAAGGCTCCAGGGAGACCTTACTGGGAGGGTGGTGAGACCAGGTTGCCCAGAGAATCTGTGGCTGCCCCATCCCTGGAGGTGTTCAAGGACAGGCTAGAGGGGACTTGGAGCAGGTCTGGTGTTCCTGCCCAGGGCAGGGGGAGTGGAACACAATGAGCTTTAAGGTCCCTTCCAACCCAAACTATTCTATGACTCTATGACATTCACGCTAGATGGCAGTGTCCTATCATGTCAGTCACAGCCAGAGGGTCTCAGGGCTGTGCAGGGGGGGCCAGACCCACACTTGGGTGAGACACAGGAAGGAGCTAGTAACAGACGAGCATCCATCCAGCTCCTTGGCACCATCCTCGACATCTTTCCTGTCACATCTGCACTATCACCAGCCCAATAACTGTTCAGCTAACCCCAGGCAGGACTCCAGCCCAGCAGCCACTTGTCCTCACTGGACATCCAGCACATGCTATGAAGTGGGGGGTAGATAATGAGAGTGGTCCCTGAAACATCTTCCCCCTGCAAGATGCAGGTCAGAGCATCACTTCTGGGCTTGAAGGAGAAGAGCCACATCCTTCAGCTGCATTTTTGCTGTGGAACACAACATGACTCCATATTGGGCACCCTTAAGGTTCAGTTGGGCAGGGCGCTGGGCCATCTTATCCAGGCCGTGCTTTTGCCAAGAAAGGTTGGACCAGATGATCCTTGACGTCCCTTCCAACCTGTATTCAATGATTCTCTGGATATCCACAGGCTTTAAATTCCCAAACCTGCAGCCCAGGTTGCCCAGAGTGTGCTTCCATTCATGGAGGAGAACAGTCCACCTCTGAGCAAAGATGGTGAATTAAGGACGTGCTCTGGTGTGCTTGGGTCTAGAAAGTTCAGCAACGGGCACAAGCTTTCAATAAACCCAAGGTTCAGCTTGTGTACAGCTTTGTGCCAAGTTTTCAGGGCTTTTTATGCAAATATAGCCATCCTGCTGCAAGTCATCGGTGATTGCACTTGCACTGGTATCAACAAGCCTGTAGAGCAGCAGAGCTGTACTGGGAAAGCAACACAGCAGCACCAGTGCAGCTGGGTGGGACTCGGGGGCAGATCCAGAACTGCATGGCACAAGTGGACAGGTCAAAACAGCAGGGGAGTCCTCCTGCACAGAGGGGCTGTGCACCAAGGACTGTGCCTGTGGCTGGCACTGCAGCCGAGAAGGGCACACATCACCTGGGCTCATTTTCCTATTGACAAATGAGGTGCCCTGGCAGGAGGAAAGGCTCAGCCCTCGAACACAGTGCAGAGTCTAACTTGCAAGGTTTCACTGGGACAGACTCGCTTCTGACCCTCTTTGGGGTGGTGACTCTCAAACCAAGCATCTCCTGGCTGTTCTCCACCACATTGCCTGGAGGATAAATCTTATGAGGAATGATTGAGGGAGCTGGGAGAGTTGAGCTGGAGGAAGAGGAGGCTGAGGGGAGACCTCATCACTCTCTACAACTGCTTGAAAGGCCATTGCAGAGAGGCTGGTGCTGGTCTCTTCTCAGGGGCAATGAGCGATAGAAGGAGAGGGAATGGCTGCAAGCTGCAGCAGGGTAGGGTTAGGCTGGCCATGAGGCAAGAATTCTTCCCAGCCAGAGTGGTCAGAGCCTGGACTGGGCTGCCCAGGGAGGGGGTGGAGTCCCCACCCCTGACTGTGTTGGAGAGTGGATGAGATGTGGTGTTGGGGGCTCTGGTGTAGGGGAGAGCTTTGTAGAGTGGGGCTGATGGTTGGACTGGATGATCCCAAGGGTCTCTGCCAACCAAAATGATTCTAGGATTCTATATGCTGGGACCAGCAGCTCCTGGTAGAGGAGACTTTGCTTTCCCTGGCTTCTTTAAGCCACATCTGCAGACTTACAGTAAGCAGGGCTTTGGGACAACAGATATGGGGAGCCCACAGACCCTGACACCGCTTTCCTTGTCCCTTCCCCACAGCTCAGCCCAGCTCTCCAGCTCTTCTCCCCAGCACCTACAACTTACACCTTTGAGTTGCTGCTCACTGCAGCCCCTGTGGGTGCTACAGGGTGGCACCAGCAGTGCCCATGGCCACACTTACACAGTGGAGCTCTGGTAGTTCTTCACAGGCAGCCCCTGCTCCGTCCTCACCAGCCTCTGGAAGGAGATCCCTGAGGAAGAAAAAGTAGAGGACATGAGACATGGCCCCACTGCAGACCACTCTGCCTCATGGTGACTGTCTCCTGATGCAGTGCTGACCTGGCCAAGCTGCTGCCTGGAGCAGGTATGGTGGCACCAAAAGTCCTTATGGAGACAAGGCACAGCCACCATGTAAGAGGACCAGCGCAGGAGCAAGGGACCCCTGGGGTATAAAGGGCAAAATCCCAGAGCAATGTGGTAAAATCCCAGAGCAATTGGGAAAGGAACCAAAGGAGGGGATGGGAGAGCTGCTGATGTGGGATGTGAATTGCATGGAAGGTATTTAGCAGCTTCTGCCACTTGCTTTAGCCCTCCAGGCCCTGGATCTCACTAATGGACAACAGGTCACTGCCACCTCCCCTCTTGCAGACATGGCAGAGAGGCTGGCATGGGCAGCCCATGTCCCCTCCCTGGGACTGTCCCCAGGGTGCCATTTGGAACACCAACCAGGTGGCATCAGATGAACCAGTACTGGCAACAGCAAAGCCCGTGTCAGCCCCAAACAGCCAGACTGGGGGTACATTTTGGGCAAGATCTTACAGTATCAAGATCCAGCACCCTTATCACTGTGGGCAGCCGTGTCCCAACCCCAGCTGCTGCTCAGCAGCCCAGGAGAAACACCTGCAGGGGGGAACCCAGCATCCAGGGGGCACCTCATCTTGATCCCCACAGGTCCCCACAAGCAGCTACCACTCTTGCAGAGGCATCAGCTCCAGTTTGCAGATAAAAGCCATTGCATTCTTGGCAAATATTAACAGCAGCTTGTTCTCAGTTAATATTTACTCTCATCTCAATAAAAAGCTTTTCCCTTCAGTCTCACGGCAGGTCACAGAGTCCATGCAACAAGCATTAAAGGCCCTGGCCAGCTTACCAGCAGAGGACCTGTTTTTGCTGGTTTTGTTTCCAGCTGGGGGGCAGCACTGGGCTTCCCAGCCCCAGCATCTCCTACACAGCATCTTTTGGTAGGGAGGGGGCATCTCATGTCCTTGTAGGAGGGGAAAATCTTTTGGAGCAAAGACCCCAGCTCAAACAGCCTCTGGCACTTGTGGTGGTGGTGATGGCACAGGAGCAGGATGTAGCAAGACACACACAGACACACTTCAGCACTGGGGCTTTCCCAGTGGTCTGCAAAACACAGCACAGCCAGTGTCATGCCAATAAGTGNTTGTTTCCAGCTGGGGGGCAGCACTGGGCTTCCCAGCCCCAGCATCTCCTACACAGCGTCTTTTGGTAGGGAGGGGGCATCTCATGTCCTTGTAGGAGGGGAAAATCTTTTGGAGCAAAGACCCCAGCTCACACAGCCTCTGGCACTTGTGGTGGTGGTGATGACACAGGAGCAGGATGTAGCAAGACAGACACACTTCAGCACTGGGGCTTTCCCAGTGGTCTGCAAAACACAGCACAGCCAGTGTCATGCCAATAAGTGACCAGGAAGGAGCTGGGGAAGCCCAGGGCTGCAGCAGCATGGGATGAGCACCCCCACATCTGTGCTGGCCCCGCAGCTCAGAGCTGGTGGATGGACACATGCAACAGCCTAGCCAGACCTTGACTGGTGGCCATGGCCATTTATGCTGGTGGAGCCTTGAGCTGGGGGTAAATCAGCCAGTCCAGGGCCAACACTGCAGAGGGGTTGGGTTATTGGGTTTTTTAATCTTTTTGTTCCTTTGAAAGCATCTTCCATCCCACCTGCACCTACAAGCTCCCATCTCTGCAGGATGTTACTGTAGTGATGGAGACCCCGCGTTTCACATTCCCCATCAGAGTTCTCCAAAGCAGATCTCTGGTTTGAGGAGGTGGGGAAGCACCTCCAGCCTCAGCCACAGCCCATGTCCAAGGCTTACCAAGTCCTGCTTAGCCCCAGCCCTGCTGCCACAGCCCCAGCCCTGCTGCCACAGCCCTGTGCAGGATTAAACACGGGCTGAGTTCTGCTCTGTGTGATAACTGCTCTCTATAAGCCACCAAAAGACAGAGAGATTAGGAGAAAAGGCCTTTTAGAAATAATTGGAAGAGCTGCTCCATTGGAAACAACGGGACATCTATAAGGAGTTTTTAATTAAGAGGAGCACTGCTGCTGCCAATAGATGTGCCCAAAGCCGTATCACGAGGCAGCGCCTCAGCTGTAAAGAAAGAGACGGAGAGTCCCTCAGCCCTATGGAAATCTCCACGCAAGGGCAGGCTCGAAGGCTCCAGCCACCTTCATGCCCATGAATGGACCCACTGAGCATCTCCTCAAACAAAGCCCAGAGCTGGGCGGGAGCAGCCAGCACGTGCTTTGCCATGGAAAAGACCCACCAGACTGAAAGGCAGCCAGGAAATAGTTACACATTTCGCTAATTCACACTGGTCTGGGCTGAGTGAGAGACCCTAGGATGCTCCCACCACCTTGCATGCCAGGCAGCCACCAAAAACCCAGCCCTGCCCTGCTCCTCCAGAGGAATCTGGTCTCACCCTGTGCTGGACCACCAGGGAAAATGATTTCCAGGAGGTCCTTGCCTCCTGGAAAAGCTGAGGTTTGGGATGCACAAGGTAAATGGGGACACCACACTCAAGGGATTCATGGAGCGAGTAGGGTACAAGACAGCAACACCAGGAGAGCCTCAGGAAGAAGCACGGGGTGGTCAGTTTTTGGAGAAGCAGCAGCAGAAGACCCCAGGGCAGGGAGGGGGAAGTGCTCACCAGGGGCCTTGAGTTCATCGCTGATGAAGGTGAGCAGCTCACGGAAGATGTCACAGTAGGGCATGGGCCAGGTGAGGAAGCTGTGGTAGATGCTGGCAGCTTTCAGGAGCAGGTCAGAGCCTGGTGGGAAGTGGGGAGCCTGTGGGGATGGGGAGAAAGGACACAGACCTTGCATGCTGCGTAAAAACTCAAGGGTTTTACAGATGAAGTGGAAGGAGGAGGAGCGGATCGGAGCAGAGGTTCACCCTGTCACACCCTGTCCTCTCCCAGGGAAGGGTCAAAGCATCCCCAACTGGGCACAGCTCTGAGGAAGCTCCATCCGCTCCCCAACCTTCCCAACCTCCCTCCCGGCTGCAGCTCACGTGCCAAAGTCTATATATAAACTTCTTTTTAACAACCACAGATCTATACAGATCAATGGCATTACAGCCTGTGCTTTTGCAAGACCTGGCAGCGATGATTTCCTTGGGATAATGATGCATTGTGCTAATAATAATAATAATAAAAAAAAGTATTTCCTGTGAAGGCGCTATTCCTTCTTTTCATTAGCCTTGCCTATGTATTTTGCACAAGTATGAAGTGCTTTTGTATGAAGCCTGGAGTGTATTTTGCACAAGGTAATGAACAAAATTTGCCTTTTTGCACAGAGATATTGTCTGTCTCCCTTTCTCATTAGCCCATCTTTAAATGAAAAGCCTAAAACCACTGAAGCTCATTTTTTGTCATCTCTCAGCGTGTGCAACGGTTGCCTGGCCTTGATCCCTGTGGATTCATACAGGATCTTTGGGGTTTTTTCTGAGATGAATGGATCAAAGCAGACCATGGTGTTTCAGACAAAAGCCACCTTGATTTGGGTGACTGTCCTGCACGGCTCCATGGTGCCCTGGACCCCTGTGCCTCCCCACAGGAGCTGGGATCAAGCTACAGGCAGCAGCCTTTCAGACTTACATACAGGACCGCATAGTAGAAGAGCAGAGCCAGGGGGGGTACGAGGTCGTAGTCGCACTTCTCCTGCACCTGTAGGGAACAGCCCGAGAGCAGAAGGATGAGCTGGTGGTGCTCGCCATGAGCCATGACCCAAAGGTATCCTTGGAGGTTGCAGGAGACCCCCAGAGAGCACAGCCAAGCACCCAACCTGCACCAACACCTCCAGCAGATTCCCTTCCCTCCGCAGGAAAATAACCCCTGAAGCCCCACACCCATGGGACAGGCAGATGAGTACAGACTGTGTCTCTTCTTTGGGAGAGATTTGGCTGAGCTCCCAACGCTCCAAGCCCCCTGATCCTTGGGGGGGTTGCATCACGTGCTATGGAAGTGGCTCAAAGCAGGCTGTTCAGAGAGCCAAGCGGCCAACCCAGTCCCTACAAGCGGCTTGTGAAGCTCAGCAGCACTGAGCAAACCATGGATTTTTGTCCCAGCCTTTGGTGGAGAAGAGCCAGCAGAATTATTTCTCCAAGGGACATAGCACTGGCTCAGGGATATGCTTGCAGCCACGGCCTGCCCTTGCTCACCAGCACATCACAAAGGGCAATAAAACCTTACGCAAACTCCAAGGCAATAAAGTGTTATCTGCAACTACATCAATTCCAGCCATTAAAAAAAATAATAGTAAATGGATTGAACCAAATCCTGCTAATCTTAACTGGGATCAGCTCTGCAGCCTGGCAGCCAGGCAGCCTTTCTTTCTCCCAAAATAATGAAAGGCAGCATTTACCCTATCACATGAATCCCAGAGCTGCAGATTTAGGAAACGCATCATGGTTTCCTGCCACATCAAGGGATTCCTCCGAGGTGTTACTGGCCACAGCCTGAGCCAACCCTGCTTGACTGACCATGCCTTGGGCTTCTCCAGCACATGATGGGCCCATAGCAGGTTGATACAGAATGATCTGGGGTTGGAAGGGCCCTCTGGAGATCATCCTGTCCAACCACCTGCCAGAACAGGGTCATCCACAGCACATCCCACAGGAAGGTGTCTGGGTGGGACTTGAATGTCTCCAGAGATGGAGACTCCACCACCTCTCTGGGCAGCCTCTGCCAGGGCTCTGCCACCCTCACAGGAAAGAAGTTCCTCCTCATCTTTAGATTAAACTTCTTAAGTACAAGTTTGTGCCCGTTCCCTCTTGTCCTGTCCCTGGGCACCACTGAAAAAAGACTGGTCCCATCCTCCTGACACACTTGAAGGTGGGTGTTGATCAGATCCCCCCCCCCCAGCCTTCTCTTCTCCAGACTAAACAGACCCAAGTCCCTCAGCCTCTCCTCATAAGAGAGATGTTCTATTCCCCTCATCATCTTTGTGGTCCTCTGTACCCTCTCCAGCAGTTCCCTGTCCTTCTGGAACTGGGCAGCCCAGAACTGGTCTCAGTACTCCAGACAGAGCCTCACCAGGACAGAGCAGAGGGCCAGAATGACCTCCCTTGACCTCCTGGTCACACTTTTCTTGATGCACCCCAGGGTGCCATTGACTTCTTGGCCACAAGGGCACATTGCTGGCTCATACCATTGACCCTGTGGCCATTTCTCCTCCTCACTGTGCTTAACCTAACTGCTGCTATGCCCTGCAAACCCTGTGTGATCCCCAGCGTCCCAGCTCCGCTCTGGGCCCTGCAGGAAACCCGCCAGAGCCGTGGCAAAGTTTCCACCAAAAACAACAGGAAACCTTTGATTTGCTCCAATTTGGACTAGCAGCTCCCCAGGCATAAGCTGGGATGCTCTGGGGAAGGCTGGCTCCACCCCTGCAGCCCTACCACCCCATGGCCTGGTTTGAGTGACACAGGACTACTTTATCTTCTAATGGCTAGGAGAACTGCACTTTTAGAAGACTCCAGCATCCGAATTTGTGAAAATATACACTTTTTACAGCCAGGTCTGGGAGGTGGGTTCCAAGGTCTCAGTGGTTTCGAGCCTCTCCAGGTGCAGGGAGAAGGAGTGAGACCCGGGCACTTGACCCAAGCTGCCAACAGGGTTATTTCATGCCATGATCGTCACATCCAATATCAATTAGAAAGTTTGCTGAGGAGTTCTCTCTCTCTCTCTCTCTCTCTCACTCTTGATGGCTGCCCTCCTGAGAACTCCTTGCCCCAGTGTTGGAGCCCTGAGCCCTTCCCTTCCTCCCAAAACCACAGCGCTGCAGGGTCCTACATTGACTGTCCCTGTGGGGAGCACATGGCTTCTGCTGGGAAATGGGCTGGGGACAGCCCTTGTGTATTTTATCTTGGCATCAATGTTGCATTATTAATTAACTATCACCATTATTAATTAATCTTTAGTGTTATTAATGTTAATTATGTAGTCTTCTATTAAATCTGCTTATATTTCAGCCCTTGGGTTTCCTCAAGGTTTTTTATTCCCTTTCTTTAGTGGGGAGGGCTCATCACATGACAGAGTAACTGTTTAAACAACAATAAATTGTGGGTTCCTCAAACCATAAAACCCAGACTGTCCCTGCACAGCACTGAGCATCGCTTCGGGAAATCAGACTCCTTCCCTGTAGATCTCTGGTGCTGCCTGAAGAGCAGGTACTGGAGCTGGGGCTTTCCCTTGCAGTTCCCGTGTGCCCAAAGCCAGCAGGACCCACAGGGATGTCCCACCAGCGTTTTGGACCTGCCCACCCAGCATCACCCGTGTCCAGGCTCCAGAGTGCCAGCAATACCTTACCACAGTCCAGAAATCACCCACCAAACTCCGCAAAACTCCACCTGGGACAAGTCCTAGAGTTGATGGCACCTCAAAGCCCGCAGTTTCTTCACCCCCCAACCCCTGAGGCAGCCCCCAACTCACCTCTTTGGCCTTGCCAAGGATCTTCTCCACCAGGATGAGGTAGTTGCCGGCGTCACGGCTCACCAGCTCCTGCAGGCTCCAGCAGTTGAGGCACAGCCCGGCTGCAGGGGAGACAGAGCCACCATCATTCACAGCCCCCTCCAAGATGGTGGGAGGGACAAACAACTGGAAAGGGTCAGGGCAAAGGCGTTCACTGCCTGTGTCAGACCATGGCAGAGGAAACAGCCCTTTTGCCCTCACTCTGGACAGATCTAATCTCACCAAGTGGTGCTTATCTCGGCAGCATCGCTTTGTACCCCAACACCTCCCTGCTTCATGCAGCCTGGATTGGATGCCTCTTCCCCAGGAGGCTGGAAAACACCCTCATGTAGGCTGGAGAGGAACGTGTGGCACGGCTGGATGCTCACCTTCACTCTACTCGAGCACAGAAATCCCACTGCTAAGCCCCCCACCCCAGCCCTGCCACCCCCCCAGGCTCAAATGCCCAAGATGCTCTATCCCAACCAAGAACTCCCTCAAATGCTCCAAAAATTCAGCTCCCCACCAGGAACACATCCAGCATCCTCCAACTGCATCACACCCGAGAGGAGATGCTGCAACCCCCCCGACCAGTTTCCCCACTACAACTGGCATCACAGCAATCAAACCCCACGTCAGCATCGCTGTTAAGCCTGCCCAGCATTTATTCCACCTCTTAGCACCTTCAAATTTCAATTAAATGTATCCAAAGCCCACCAGGAGATGACCCAGACACTGAGAGAATTGCTGTGGAAAGGGATGGAGTGTCCTTCACCCAGTTTGATTGAACACACCACCCCCCCCCAGCCTCCATCCCCAGACATCTGCCTCTCACTGCTGGGACTCCACCGATGACAATGGCCCAAGGTGTTTCCCGAGGCTGTGGCTTTTCTTGGCGGTCAGGGCCACCTCCCAGATGGTCATAGAGGAAATGACCCACTCAAAGGCTGCCGGGCTCCTCCGTTCAGCCCAGCCCAGCCCAGCAGAGGAGGCGGTGCTCTCCAGCTCTGGACCTGCAGACCAAGAAGGCAGCACCACCTCTTCTTCCTCCTCCTCATCCATCCCAGGGATCCAGACAGGGCACAAACAACCCCATGGAGAAAAGTTATGGGGAAATTTCAAGCGAACAGCCTAGCAAATATCTGAGAAGGGTCCATGCTTGCATCTCCCCCCTTGCCATGGATTTTTGCCCTGGGAGCAGGTACAGCACAGCCACCACACACGGCCCCGTCACAGCCCATGGCACAGCACGGGGGGTCCTGCCATCAGGGCTCTTCCAAGCTCAGCCCAAAAGGAAAACCAAGAGAAACGGAGCACCTCTCCCTGCAGGGAAGTAGGGCTAATGATCAGGGAAGAAAGATAAACATCAACCCAGCCCCTCTTCACTCACAAGGTCTATTAAGTGTCACAGAAACATAACAAACACCAACCCACGCGTGTTGGCTGTCGCGTTGGAGCTAACAAGGAGGAAACAATGCCGTGAGCTGGCAAGGGGACAGCAGCATTCATCACACATCTGCAGGTCATGCTGCCTGTCCCGCAAACGTTACTCTCAGCTGCAGAGGCTACAAATTCATCAAGTGTACAGACATCTAAATGCCATTAAAATACCTCTACACACCTTGAAGGTGTTAAACAAGATGAATTTGAACCAGGGGAGATGTGTGCTCGGGCTCAGCTGGGAGAAGGATGAGGCCAAGACAGGCAAAACTAGTGCTAAGGTTGTAAAAACAGCCTTCGCTTCTCCCTCCCCATGGACAGGCGTTTTCTCACCAGGACACATGCTATTTCTGTGGTTATATGCCCCGAATTACCAGGGCAGGAGCCTTCCCCCGTTGGAAAGCCCCACCACCAGCACCACCCTCCTCCCCCTCACTGCCATGCAGCCTTTTACTTTCAACAAATCAACGTTTTTCCAGCAGAGAAAGATCGTGTTGGAAAGTTTCCAAGGAGCTCAGATGCATTTGCTGTTAACAGCCTCAATTCTTAACTTGCCTCTGGTACTCCCGGCATCTGGCTGGGTTTGCTGACACCCAGAGATGGTGATATCTTGCCAGGGAGGGCAGAGCCACAGTGACACAATAAATTCAGTGATGCTCCAGCTTTCCTCTGAGCCACTTTCACAAACGATAGAATCACAGAATGGTTTGGGTTGGAAGGGACCTTAAAGATCATCCAGTCCCATCCCCTGCCCTGCGCAGGGACACCTCCCTCCAGACCAGGTCTCTCAAAGCCCCATCCAACCTGGTCTTGGTCAAAGCCGTGGCTCTGCCCAGGATGGTTTTGGAAAGTTGCTCAAATACATCAGTATTTTCTCTGGAGTGCAAATCCTCCAGGGAAAGCTCCAGCACCTGTGAGATAATCAAGAAAACAACTGGCCCAGCAGAAGAGGTCAGAGCTGCCAGGAGCTCTGCTGACCTTGGCAAGAAGCAGCCAAGCTCACGTGCCTTCAAACAACCCGATGTGATTCAGCTGAGAGGATTCCTTCTTCCAAGAACTTCTCCCATACTCTTCTCCCAAGTAACAAACAATAGGACAAGAGGAAATGGCCTCAAATTGTGCCAGGGGTGGTTTAGAACAGACATTAGGAAAAGTTCCTTCACCAAAAGAGTTGTCAAGCCTTGGAACAGGCTGCCCAGGGAAGTGGTAGAGTCACCATCCCCGGAGGGATTTAAAAGATGTAGGGCTGAGGACACAGGTTAGTGGTGGACTTGGCAGCGCTGGGTTAACACTTGGACTCCATGACCTTAGAGGTCTCTTCCAACCAGAACACTGCTATGAGCCTATGATGGTTTCACCTGAGAGAGCCCAGGGGGAAGGCCAGCCGTGGGGAGCAGGATCCAGGAGAGCCGCGGTGCTGAGCTCTGCCGGGGAACATCCATTGCTGGGCGAGGAGAACGCCGCTTCCTGCGCCAGCGTAACCGCAAATACAAATAGCCCAGTGAGACACAGGCTCCTTCCTTCCTCTCACTTCTAGTGAGGGAGGAGGAAACTGCGGCGGCAGTGGCTCGCTGCCTTCTTCTGTGTGAATGGGGCAGAGGGAGAGGTGCTGGGTTGTGGCCCTGAGGAGGAGCTAGGGCAAAGCCGCTGTGAAAGGGCTGGGAGGACAGGCAGGGAGCAGGGGCGAGGGTAAGGCTATAGGGAAGTGTCTTAAAAGCCCCATTTAGACCCATTTTGGGGTCTTCTACAGGAACCATGAGCAGAAGGGAGCAGCCAGGTATGTCTGAATAACGTCATTAAAAGCAGAATTTCTGTTTAACTGGGGGCACTGGGATTCCCCTGGGATGCAGCCGAGCAGCGCTGGGAGGCAAGTGGCTGCCAGGGCCTGGGCTCCTAAATTTGGCAAAGCAGCATTAACCAAAGTCACACCAAACCAGCTGCATCCTTGCTAAAAATAGTTTCAAGCACAAAAAGCAGCTTGGAAATCCCAAACACAATAAACAAAGTGAAGCGTCCGGCACTGTCGGGACAGGGGATCCAGACCTCGGTGGGAATTCCCTTCCCTCCACCCACAATCCGGGTCATGAGCATCCACTTCCCAACCACTGGAAGCAAAGTTAGTCCCTGAAGCCACATCCCTTTGTATCCAAGCCTAAAAGGGTTATTTGGGTGTGGAAGATTATGCTTCTAATGCAGGAATAAAAGCTCCCAGTGACATTAAAAGCACCTCTCCCTCTCTCTGCAGATGTCCTGTGTCCACCTGGGACACAGCTGGGTGCTGTGGTAGCAGCCAGGGGTTTCTATGAACTGCAGAGCAGCACTTGGTTTGTTCCCAGGCTGGGGAAAGGCTGCAGCCTGGTGAGAAACCCAGTCCTTAACGTTGTATTTGCAATCTCCTCCATCTCAGCATGCCCCAGCAGATAGTCTATGGCTGGCTGGGTGTGATGGTGAATGGTGCCACCAACGCTGGGACAGGCCACAGATCGCAGGGACAACATAGGAGCAGTGTTTTACACCCAGGCAGAGCAGCACAGAGCACAAACTCCAAACCAGGTGCACTTCCCTGGGCCCAGGTTTGATCAAAACCAGCAGCACCAGACCACAGCAACCACCTTCCCTGTGCCAGGGTGGATCAGAGTGGGATGTACACCGAGGGGAAGCAGAAAGCTTGAACCAGGCTTTCTCATGGACCTTGCACTTGTTCTTTAGTTGCCCCAAAAAAACATTTCTTGTTATAAGATGCAAAGGAGACCTCAGATCCGTGGGAAGTGCAAAGCTTGGGGATGCCTGGGGTGTCCCCCCAGGCGAGAGGAGGGATGCTCCAGGCTGTCACTGCAAGCAGGAGATGTGCTCCCTGCTACTGCCTCTCTATCAAGTTGTGTGAGTGCTGGGAAGTTCTGTGTTGATGGGAAAACACTTCCCCTTGCTCAGCTAAGCCCATAGCAAGGCCAGGCTGGCAGAGCTTAGGCAGGTGCCTCTCTGGTGAGAGAGGTAAATACACCGAATAAGTCAAAATACACACACAAACTACTCAACACCTTAAAGGAGAGTGGTCCCCAGCACGAGCTCTGGCCCTGGTGGTGTCGAGATGCACCTTGTGCAGGCAGCACAAACCAAGCTTTCACCTTCTATCCCTTAAATCCAATGAGTTTGTCACAAGAGGCACCAGAGACCTCCCGGGAGGGCAGCAGGAAGTTCCACAGCTAAAAAAACCTGCTTATACCCCCCCTTGCCCTCATGCTCATCCATCCGGTTTTGCTCCACTAGAACAGCAACCCAGCACTATTTATTTTTACTTTATGCCCAGAGAATGAGTCAGATTTATCTGCCAGCAGCACAGGCAGCCAAGAGCACATCGTGGTCCCAGCTGGGGGACGCTGGGGCTGTGCTTATTCCAGCACCCTACGCAGCGGGCTTCGAGCGAGCTCAACGTGATGCAGACCCAAAGAAAAAGCTCCCTTTGGGGGAGCAAAACCTGCAGCAAAGCCTCCAGAGGCAGAGCCCCGAGCCCCCCATGCTCAGGCACAAGCGTGCTCTCGCTTTGATCGCTATCAGCAGCGGCACAGATACCAGCAGCGTACTGGGAGCCGGGTGGCCGCAGCCCCGTGGGCGGCCTCGGAAGGATGAGGCTTCACCATTTCTCTTCTGAGAAGTGCCTCGAGCCGCCCTCCCTCCCAGAGTGGCTCCCTTCCTGACCTCAGTGGTTGACATTTCCCCCCCCTGCTGCTCTGCACAGGGGGGCAACCATCAAGTTGGAAAAAAAAAGAAGAAAAAAGAAATAAAGCAGAAATACCACACGCCCAAGCTGCATTCGCCCACGGTGCCCAGGCTGGGCATCTGCTCCCGGTGCCGTCAGAAGTGACACAGATGGAGAGGTGAAAAGGAGATGTCTCCATTTCCTTCCTCCCCCAGACCCACTCCCACCACTTCCACTGTGCCCTTGTCAGAGTGAGGTGGTTTTCTCCAAGGGACTGCCCAGAGGAAGGGCCAACTCACAGCTGTACAGAAGCAGAGGGGTTAGAGGTGGCCAAAGCACAGGTTGACAACAAGAGTCCCACATCCCCTGGGAGAGACCCCACACCACACAGAGTTCAACCCATAGCTCCCATTTGGAGTCCCCTGAGCAGGGCACAGCAGCAGCCCTCAGGGCTGGAGCCACTCTCTGCTGTTTCCCCCCAGCTTGGGCAGCCATCTCAGTGAGAAAACCCACCACAAGCCTGGGGAAGTTGGTTCAAAGGTTGACATTTAACAGGCTCAGTAGCCAGCACACCTTAATTCCACACTTGGAACTGGAAGCATTTCAGACACTGCACTTCACTAGTTGGTGTCTAAGCTGGAGGATCCTCACACCAGACTCCTGTTCATTCCCCATGAGGGTACTTAGATGCTGGCAAGTGAGCAGGATATTAAGCTTCTCTTTGTTAGAGCTGAGCAGATCAAATTCCCTGGGCGCCACATAAGATGTATCATCAAACACTCCTCTCCTTCTCCAGCCCACCAGTGGCCTCCATCTATCCATCCTCCCTCACCAGCATCCCTCACCTACTCTGGCTCACATGGAGCTGCATGGCAGAGACACAACAGCTCCCTCCCATCCCCAACACCTCTTGGTCACTGGGCTGCCATCGAGCCTCTCCAGCAGCTCTCCATCCACCACCACCCTCCAGCCCTTCTCGTTCCTCTGACTCCCCAGGATGGCATTCCCAGCTCCACCAGCACCCAGGCCCAAGCTCAGCACTCTCCTCCACCGAAGGCTCCCCATTCCACTGCTCACCAACAAGAAACACAGTATTTTGCTTCCTTTAGCATGCTGTGATTTGATTATCATCTCTCCAGCAACGTGGAGAAGAGCAAACAGGCTGTGCTCTCAAGAGGGTCTTCATTAAGTCACTCTTTTCCAGCACTTTTCTAATAGTTTTGGGGGTGTGTGAGAGCCAGAGACAATTAATTTTAATTTGGTTCCTCCAATGAACGCTACAGCTCAGGAAAGATTTTCTGTTTAGACCCCACAGGCTCATCCAGGGTGTAAATCTGGACGGGCAAAGCACTCACACTTCTCCTCTTTGCTGACTTCACAGACCTCAGCTCATCAGTCGCTTTTGGCGGGGGTTGAGAGGGGGGAGTCGGGGAGAGAACAACGTGTTGGGAGCGATTACTCACCCGCTCTGGAGCAACCTCCCATAAAATTATCATGTAAAAATAAAGCAGTAAATAATTTAAAAATTAACAAAATCCTCCCAAGATCTCAGCCCCCAGAGCTGCGCCACGGTGCGTGGTGTTTTGGTGTAAGGAAAGGCTAAAAAGGAGGGGAAAGCAAATAAACTAGGAAACAGAAGTGATATAAGCAGTTAAAAATGAGAAAGGAGAAGGCTATGGCTCAGTGAAGAACAAGATGGAGGGATTCATTGACTACAGGAAGAGCAGAGCCCTGCCATAAACAATGGCCTGGGTCTGACACAGGACAGCAATAATTCAACAGTGGCTTTTAACACAGAAGAATGTGAGAACTTTGCTGCCCTGTTTTTGAATGGAAATAGGATCCACTAGCAAGGAGGGTAGGTACATCTGTGCATTATGATCTGTCTTCCCTAAATCATACACATTATTGCAATAATCATGGAATCCTTCAGGTTGGAAGAGACCCTTGGGATCATGGAGTCCAACCATCAGCCCCACTCTACAAAGGTCTCCCCTACACCAGAGCCCCCAACACCACATCTCATCCACTCTCAAACACAGTCAGGGGTGGGGACTCTCAACCCCCCCTCCCTGGGCAGCCCAGTCCAGGCTCTGACTACTCTTACTGGGAAGAACTTTTTCTTAATGTCCATCCTAACCCTACCCTGCTGCAGCTTGAAGCCATTCCCTCTCCTTCTATCACTCAGTCACTGGAATGGGCTGGCCAACAAGTGCTGCCCCAGGGGCTGTCCAGAAGTGTTACCCAGGGGCTGGGGGGGCACACAACAGAGCCACTTCCATCCCATCCACCAACGGTGGCAGAAACAGGGTTCACTGGTCACACTGAAGATTTCTTCAGCAAGGGCACAAATGCTTTTGATGAAAAGGGCCAAGATTCTTCCAGGAATGCCAGGTCATTCTGCCAAACCCCATAAAAGCCACATGAAGAGGACTGGAAGCCAACAGGCAGGGAAGATGGGGGAAAATCATCAGGAATGAGGACTCTCTGGGCAGCGCAGCTGCTTCCAGCAGAGCCCACCACCACCCGACCCCTGCCCCAAACAGTCTGCTCTTTGGCTAATGAGCTGGAAAAATTACAAAGTTGGTTTTTAAAAGGCTACCCTAACACAAACACCAGCACCGAGGGGCTGGGATCAGAGAAGGGCAGAGCTCGTGAGTGACACAGGAGTTGATTAATTATAATTACAGGAAGAGGTGAGCTACACGGCGCACAATGACTTGCTCGGTGAGATGGGACTCCTCGGGACAGGGGCTGTAACGGTGCCAAACGCGAGGCCACGCTTCCAGGAACCAGGAATGTAGGTCACGCTCCAGGGCCTGTTTCCCACAAGGTGGGGGGACCAAAAGGATCCAGGAGCCCTGGTCAGCGCTGCGTGAAGCAGGACCTGGGGTGATGCCGCAGCATGGGGAGCCGGCACCACTCTGGTGGACGTGAGGGATCGCTCCAGTGTCTGGAAATAGGTGGGATTGCCTCTGCCTCTCTTTCTTGACTTAGAGGTAAACAGAAAAAGCAAAGGGGCTTGAAAGAAACGCACAGATAAAAGGAAATCTGGATTTGACAGCCCCTCAAATTAATTTCACTTCTTTCATCCCCTGGGGGATTCGGGAGGGATTTAACTGCAGTTTACAAGCGTGAGGACGAGGAGGAGAGGTCAAAGCAACATTCAGAAATCACTGCTTCTCATTGCCGCTTTGCCCTCACCACCACCACCCCCCCCAGATCCCTCTGCAGCCCTCTGATCACAGTCACATCTTTATGGCCACCACGGTATCAGATCTAGGTTTAAATAAAGCCGATAACTGTATCCCTGCACTTGCCTCTGACAATGCGGCAGAGATTACACCCGTAGGTTCTGAGGGCTGTAGGCATGAACGCAAGGCAAGGCTGATTCCACAAAGGAGTCTTTCCTCCTGCTGAATGAAGACACCTCCTCTCTTTCCAGCTCATGCACGCACAGCTGGCAAGATGCACAGCTTCTCTGCTCAGCTTTACCCGTGTAAGACCTGACTTGTTCACCATCGTGGTAAATCTCCCTCCCACAACAAGAGTCTCAGGAAGACTGACTAGGTTGGATCCCACCTCTAACTTTAGAAACCAGAAGGAAGAAAAGGCCTCCAAGCCTCCAGCACCAGCAGCCTCTCCCGTGCCCAGGTAGGTCAGCGGATCATGCAGAGACAGAAGAACAGAAGAGTCTGACCCCATCAAGGCTGCCAGGTGTCAGGCTCATGGCCAATATGCTCGTGGTTAACAGGTCACCTACCAGCCCATCTGCTGGAGACAGCATCTCTGCTAAGCCCGTGTAGACATCTTTCCAGTGCATGGTAGATCCTGTCCTCCGTGCACGTGGTGTGCTGCATTTTAATTCATCTCCTAAAGAGAGAGAAGGAAGAGAGTTGTATATTGGGCCCTAAAAATGCAAGAAAAAGAGAGCAGTGCAACACTTTTACTGCAGCTCCTAGAGAAACACCACCCCATCACTGCCTCCTGTCAACCCATTCCAACCCCAAGGCTAACGATGCCTCAGACTATGCCAACCGTCATCTTCCCCTCGGCTCCCCCAATCCTTCCCACCCATGATAAAGAAAAGGAAGTGCAGACATCCACAGCCTGATCACGAGAGGCTGTGGGCCCAAGGCACCCTACCCTTGACCCACTGCAGACATATCTGCCTTCTCACAACTTCCGTCTGCGGGACAGATCAAGTCTTGCTCACGTGTCTGTGGCGAGGAGGTAATCTTGGGTTAGCCTCCAGCAAAGATAACGCTGCAGGAGATCACAGCTGCAGCACCTCGCAAGGGGGTTGATGGGAACCATGGAATCACAGAATGGTTTGGGTTAGAAGGGACCTCAGATATCTCCAGTCCCACCCCCTGCTCTGGGCAGGGACACCAGACCAGGTTGCTCCAAGCCCCATCCAACCTGGCCTTGGATCCCTCCAGGGATGGGGCAGCCACAGCTTCTCTGGGCAACCTGAGCCAGGGTCTCACCACCCTCACACCAAAGAATTTCTTCCCCAGATCTCACCTCAGTCTCCCCTCTGTCAGTTTAAAATAGTTCCCCCCTGTCCTATCGCTCCCCTCCCTGATCAAGGGTTCCCCCCCCATCTCTCCTGTAGCCCCTGTAGGTGCTGGAAGGCTGCTGTACCATAGAACAGCCCAGGCTGGAAGGAACCTCAAAAGACCATCCAGTTCAACTGAGGAAAAGCGAGGGCAGAGTCCAAGCTCCTACTCTTTGTTTTAGGCACAGATCATCCTTGGTGGCTCTGGATGTCACATCCACTGGTGACAGTCACAACCCCAATTCCCAGTGCCAACCTTGCACCCACCAGGAAAACCTCCAGCACTGCCACCATGCTGCCACACCAGCCAACACGAAGAAGAAGTCTAGGTGCCCTTGTGGCAATGCAGGAAAATACAGAGGGGAGCTCAGCCCCAGCATCTGAGGACATTGTGAAACGGCAGATTGCGTGCCTGGCTGCAACCTTTTCACAACACATCACCCCCCCTCCACGGCTCAGGGTGCAAACCCAAACAGTGGGCTCGGGGAAGGAAGATTTTATCCCACTCGATTCATGGGCATCTGTCTGGGATACCATGAAAATAAGACCATCTTGCCCAGAAGGTTTACTTCCCAGATCCACCCCAAACGTGAACAATCAAAGAGGTGCTGGGCAGAGATTTCCTCCTCCCCTGCAGCACCAGCCCTGGTGTCAGATGGAACTCATCTCCTCTCCCAAAGCACAAAGGTGGGTCCATCCCACAGGCTCTTCACCTCTTGGTCAGAGGCACCACCAACACACAAAAATAATCCAGGAAGAAAACATAAAACCTGCCAATACTCCAAAAAGCACCTGCCAAGGAGGTCTCTGCTTTCATCCCAGACAGCATCTTCCTATACCTATGCCCCATGTAGTTCCCAAAACCACCCCAAAACGCTCCTCTGTTTGATGCTCAGCTTTCAGCAGTGGCTGCGCCCACCGCAGCTCCCCACCTCCAGCCTGGAAGGAGTAAAAGCTGCTGTGATGTTGGCAGAGGCTACACCCTGTCTCCTGCCTGCTTGGTGCACTCAGCGTGACCACCTCCACCCACACCTCATTCTTACCAATCCCCCCCAGAAAGGCTCAGTGAGAGCTGCTGGGGCTCCCCCAGAGCCAAGGGAGCAACCAAGGCTGGGCCCATCCCCACCACTCCATCCTTCCCACACTGGCTCCAAACAGGTGAAAGCAACCCCACAACAAGGACCCACTGACCTGCCAAATGCAAGCTCTCTCCTTTACCCCAGAGGCTCATAGGCTTCTGCCTCTCGTGTCCTGCTGCCACAGCCTCTTATTATGGTCTTCCCCAAAAGTTTTATCCATCCAGAGCGGAGAAAGGCCCCACCACAGTGCTGAGGACTGAATGAGCGGGGAGTTTGCACATCAGCATCTTAGTCATGACTTGTGGCAAGAGGAAAGCGGTGACTAAGAGCACAGGGTGACTCATAAGCACCCTTTACAACACCCAGCTCACAAAAATACACCACCCCCCCCCTCACATCAGCTTGTTTTAGAGCTCAGCTCGGTCCTCGGAGGGAAACATGCTCCTCACCGCATGCTTGGGGTGAGCCCTGCGCCAGCCCAGCTGTCCCTTCCCAATGCTCCTCCTGTCCCAGCACCCAGCAGGCAGCGAATTTATGGACCAGATATGACAGAGATGTTATCATAGCTTTACAAACCACAAAACACAGCCTTTGCGGTGGGTTTTGGGGTTTTTTTTCCCTGATGTGCTGTGGACCACACATGAAGCTAAGCCTTTTTCCCAAGGCAACGCTTATGGAAGCATCTTTCATGGGAATAGGAGTCAAGTTTGTCTGCCACAACTGAGACTTTTCAACCTCTTCTACTGTTTATTCCCTAAACTCTCTCTTCCTTCCTGCCCACACTGAGCAAAATGACGAGGCAGGGGACAGTTCTGGAAGACATAACTGGACTTTCCAAGGAGCTTTGTTAAGCATCTCAAGAACACCAAGAGAAATAAGCCTCGAGGTTGAGGTTTACAATCAGTGGTTTATGAGGGTGCTAAGCAACTCTGCAAAAAACAATAAAAAAAATAGGAAAAAAACCCATCTATCCCCTTCATCTTCCCCCAGCTGGACTCCTCCCAGGAGCTAAACCCTTTTGCAAAGGTTTGCAGACCCTTAAGGTGTGAGGTACCAGGAGCCGGTGGAAGAGACGGCCCAGTCAGTGCCTGGTGAAACCCCTGTGGTCACGTTTCACAACACAACCAGGGCAAACGCCACCAGCAGTCGTGGCCCAGCACCCTTTGGGGACACCCTCGTCACTCGGGCTGGCTGTCACCCTGCGCATTTCCAAGCAAAGCAACGTCTTGCAAAAGATGTGGGTTTCCCTGCTTTCTCCTCAGGTGTTAAGCACGCTTTCGAGAGGGAGAGAAACCACCACCCAAGGGAGAGAGAAGGGGGTCGATGGACCAACCCAGACAAAACAGCAGGGAGGATAAAAAGAGACCTCCTGACATGGGATTGTCACAAACCTCCTGATAGTCGCTCTGCAGGCAATGCAACAAAGCACCCGCACATCTCTTCAGCCCCTATGTGAAGCCTCAGGAGATGCTGCTCCTAGGAGGCAGGAACAGAGAGGACACCACAGCAGTTATGAGGAACATCCTCAGGTGACAACTGAGTATGGCCCTTGGTCAAGGCACTCACTACCTCTCTCCAGGAAGCATATTGTGTACAAAACAGTGTGGCCAGAGCAACTGCCGCTCCTGCTATGCCACAGTAAGAGCTGAGCAAAGCAAGCAGAAGGGCTTCATCCCACCACACCTTCATCAGACCCTGCATCAGACCCCAGCCCTAAAAAATCAGGCTACAGGACTTCAAGCCCTTAGATGAGACTGGTTTCCCTTTTCTGGAAACTTTTAACCTTAAAAGCAGCCTCCAAACACCATGCAAACCATACAGCAGCCATTAAAGAGGCAGAGAAACCCACATTTGGAAGAAGTTAAGAAATTTTTCTGCTCTTCCACAGTGACTTGTGGGACAGCTGGGAGCAGAAGACAAATCTCCAGCTCTCCAGGCATATTCCTTACCTCCATGCCATCCTCCTGCCACCAGCAGTGCCAGCACAGTCAGAAAGGACTGGACCTCTTGCTAGATTTCACCTCAATAGAGTCTCCAGCACCTCCCACCACTCCAGCCCCTACACCAAGATAAACATCTACCATCATACATCCCAGGAAACACCTTCCTCTCCGACCCTCCCACATGGGACGTCAGTAGTGTGCATCTACAGACTGCCCCAAAGGCAGTGGCAAGAGGAACTGACAGAGACAGAGAAGGGAACTGGGAATGAGGGAACCACAACCACAGCGATCCAGCTCACAAACAGCTCCAGGAGAAGGCAAGCAGAGAGCAAGGCTTGTCCTTGATAACATTCCATCACCCCAGTAATGCTACAGCACTCTGGGCCACAGCAGAGATGATATTAAAGCCATCTGGTTTTAAGAATCCTGTTTCCTGAGGAAAACCAATGTCTCAAGGTTTTGCCCAGTTGTTCATGAACAACCCAACAATGAGCAATATCATGGGTGTGGGGCAAAGTTGAACCTACCCCCTCATAAGGTCTGATTGCCCAAAAGGCACCTGATCTATTTCTAGCAGGATAAAAAAATAATGATTGAAGTGAGTGAGAAAAGGTATAACACACCAAAGGTCAGCTTGGAAAGTATCTTAAGAGTATTTGTGGGGTGGTCCCAGTGCCTTGCATGGATGCAAAATCTTTGGACAGTTTCCATCTGAGATTGCTTAGTTAGGAGTCTCTATCCATCTCTGTTTGTCACAGTTGAAAATTGGACTGAGTGAAGCTGGACTGAGAAGCCCAAGGCCACAGGGAGCCCTCGAGGTTTCACAGCTCTGTGACAGGGGCTTTCCACTCAGCTGGGACACACTGTGGTTCCCCCACTTGTCTTCACCACCCTGGGACCCTTCCCTTTCACAGCTTTTCTCCAGCTCAGCATGAGAGCAAAGGAGAACACCCCAACTCCTTCACACCCAGGATGATGCTGCCCCAGGAGCAGAGGGTCTCTCTGCACACAGCAGCCAAGTCAAGGAGATGACTGAAGCCATCAGCAGCTCACACATGGTCAGCACAGAGCACATGAGAAGACAAATTGGGGGTCACACAGGCTTTTCTGCAAGGAAAAGCACTATTCTTGTACTGTAAGTTCCACATGAGTCCCATCCCTGACATTCAAAGGTCTTCTCTGATCTCCTCCTGTAGTGGTGGAGCCCAAGACACCATCAGTAGATGGAAACAGAGTGAAAGAGCTCAAAAATCACGTCCGAAGTTGAGGTTTCCAAACGAAGTAGTGAAGGGAATGAGATCACTCCTTCCCAGGACACTGGCCACCTCTAATCCCACCAGCAGGGCAAATGCCTGCCCACCCACCCCAGACAGCTCCAGGCTGATGGTGAGGCACCACCCCAGCCACCATCCTGCCCTGCTCTAATTCTCTCTCTTAAGGAGAGGAAACACAGCTCGCCATGTAATAAGCTGAGATTTCTCTTTCCATGGTAGACAGTCCCAGCACACAGGCAGGAAAGGACCTGGCTGAAAGTCCTCTACCTTCCCTGCACTGCAGAAAGCCCTCGGGTACCTTCAGAGAGGGATAACGCCCTTTCCTGCCCCGATTGTTCCAAGGCTGCTGGTCAAGCATCCCGGGCAGGAAACAAGAGAGGAAAAACAAGCCCCTTCAATCCAGAGGACCAGCTCCTAAACATGGTGTCCAGCTTTGCTGGTGGAGGGACATGGACTGTCCCACAGAGGTGTCAATTCACGGGCTGGCACAAGGAGCAGCATTTAGCAGCAGGGCTTAGGGCACTGGGATAAAAAGGTCCAGAAGTCTGATGAGGTTAAAGAAAAAGGAGCTTGAGCTGATGCTGCAGCAGAAGGAAAAGACCCAAATTGGGAATTAAAGCATTTCCCCTCTAACCAGAGCTATTTTTCAGAAGAAGATCCTCATACAAGCACCCCAGCAAGGTCATTGTCTCCCTCGAGTGACACCTCCGCTTTCTGCCCCCTCCATTTCATCCTTAAAACAGGCAGGACAGGAGGTTTGGGAGATGCATCCCCCTTGCAGTGGAGGAGGCAGACAGGCAGCTGTGCCATGCAGGGGAGCAGGAGCACGTGTGGTGGCTGCTCTTCCAATGAAAGTGGTTTTTTGTTTGGGGTTGGGTGGTTTGTTTTTTTCTTAGACTACAGAAGAAGTCTTGGTTTTAACTATCCTTAGCTTGCAAGAACTTACTGCCTCCTCTACACCCTGTGTGGGAGCCAAAGATAGAAACCCAAAGCCAAGAGAGGGAGCAGCTGGAGGAAGGAAGTCTTTGTAGAAATCAGGGCAACAAGGGGAGGAACCTGCGATTTTTCAGATTCAAACTTCGGCCTTCATGTGTTTACCACTCGAGTAAGTGCTCTGCAAAGAGCAGGGAGATGGAGGTGATAAGATGTTCGTTCAAACCACACAAAGGCAGTGTGTCAAAAGATCCAGGAGACAACTTGTTTGACAAACATCCTTTCGGGCTGCTCAGAGAGGGGCACGTACCATCCAGCACCGTGTGTCTTCCTTATACGGCCCTGGGGTCCTGTCCTGCTGAGCAAGGATGAAAGTTGCTTTTACCCCCATGAGTAAGAGCACACGGAGCCACAGCAGGGACCAGGAGTGACCTTCGCTCCTTGGATTGCAAAACCTCATCTCCAGGGAGCCCCCACTCCCAAAGCCAACAGAGGAGCAGGCAGAGGAGCAACACGGAGAATCTTCTCCAAAAACTGTCTGGCAAAATCCAGACCGAGCCCTTCCTGAATCCTGCCCATGGTAGAACTGACCAAACCCAACCACTGATGGGGCCACGGAGGGCAAACACAAGAGAAATCTGCTTAAATGCCAGCACCTACATCTCTGCAAATCCCCCCAAACACCTACTCACCTACTACACCTACTCATGCCTTGCTGGTTTGCTGAGATCTTCACCGCTACCACTGCCAGGTTGCTCGTGGTATGACCTTGAGAGGCAGCAATAGGATTGAAAAATTTGTCATTATCTCTGATGTCTTGTGAAGTCACTCCTCAGAGCAGTGCCCGGGTACGCTGTGGGACAGCCCCCTTTCCTCATCTACACAGTGAGCAGCCAATTTACTTGGAAGAGGACAGATTACAGACACGAACCACAGCAAGGTCCCCACGATGCTATCTGCTGTACTTACACGTAGCAAAACACAACCAACAGGCAAACAAAACCAGGAAGAAAAAAAATATGTTATCTCCTCTCAGTTATTTTCCTCCTTTGCTTGGAGTGTGGAGAAAGAAAACGAAGAGGACACCAGAAATGAAGCATCTTCTCCCAGGACACGAAGGAGAATCTGAAACAAAAAGCTGTCACTTAATGTGGTCTGCACAAGCCCAGCTCAGTCACCTCATACCACCTAGTTTGACAGTGGGCACAGGAGAGGAGTAGGGGCACGTGGCCATCTCATTCATGCCCCGCTCCACGGTGGGACATGAAAGCCTCAGCGATAGATCTCTGAGCAAGGCACACCCAGAGCAGGACTCAGGGGGTAACAAATCACACTGGGTGTTGGAAAAGAACAGCAGGACAGGATCACCCAGCACAGGGCTGGAAAGGCAGGCCATGGGGCAAACAAATGCAAGGGGGGCAAATTAATTCTGTGACTATTTGCTGCCATGAGGGTACCAATGAATGAAGCAGAGCAGAAACACTCAAAGGAGCAGTGCAGACTCGGGTTTGGTGGTGAGGATGCACAATATGAGCAACACGTGCCAAGAAGAAGTCATCCATGCAGAAAGGCACCGAGTGGTGAGCTCATAACAGACCTCAAGTAAAGACTTTGAGACGTAAAGACTTCTTTTTCAGAAGATCAAAGTCACCAAAAGGTCAAGTGGTCATTGGTTTGAACAAGCACCACAGGAAGTTGTTTGGCCTCCTGGACACACAGGGTGTCTGGTGGTCCAATGGTTGCATCTATGTGCAAAACATTCACCAGGAATGACCAGCTCTGCTCATCACTGACAAACTCCTCATTAGAAGTGCCAGGGACACATCTCTTGTTGGGAAGGATGGGACGATCTGCTAGGAGATCCCACCAGCATCTGAAGCAACCTATTTCTGGAAATGCTCTGGAAGGAACATTTTCACAGGAATTGGGCCCCTGCTCTGAGATGGCTGGAGCAGCACATGGAGAAGGTCTGAAGGTGATAGATGAGCAACAAGCCATTCTGTGAACCCTGCTCTGAGATGACTGGAGCAGCACATGGAGAAGGTCTGAAGGTGATAGATGAGCAACAAACCATTCTGTGAACCCGCAACCTTAAGATTGCTGTGGGATTCGCACATAATGCAGGACTCTGGGCAAACTGCAGGGTTTGGATGTAAAATGGGAAAGAGGTTTGGGTGGTAACTTCATCTTACAGTGGAAGATAAAGCTCGTGGCACAAGAGAGAAACCCACTTCTGAAATAACACCACCTGTGCCTACAGGCTAAGGGGTACTACTGGAATGGCACAGGTCATACCTACCACATTAACAGCAGAAAATGAAGATAATCTAATTTATTAATGGTGAACACTGCCTCAGGAAGAAGAGAGGTACCAACCTGGCTGCTCCCTTGAGATCAAGGTCTTCGCTGCACAGTAGCACTATGGGGCTTGGATCCTCCTGGAGCAGAAGGGCAATGTTGTTGTCTTACTGAAGTGCAAAAACCTCATTCACACAAGAAAACGTGAGAACTGGAAAGCTTACTAAGACGTAGAGATGGCTCCCTGTTCTCACTGTGGCTGAGAACCAGGCTGAATGAGAGACTCCCACCACAGAGGAGGGAAAGCACCTAACGTGCAAACCCAGTTTCAGAGTCCTTTTAACATCAAACAGCACCTACAGAGGGTAACACAAGAGGGGCAAAGCACCACCCCGGTTTTATGTTCAGCTTTGGCTGCCAGCTCCCCTGGGGGGCAGAGCAGGTCTGATGGGGCTGGGGAATGGGGAGGGTGGGGGGTGTCTCCTGGCAGCAGTCCATGAAGAGGGGCTCAGCCCAGCCCAAGAAATCGAAACGTGAGATGTGATTCATCTCACCAAGCTGCTAAATTCAAACAACACCTTGTGAACGACTCACCTGGGGCTGCTCAGCTTGCCCCCAAGGGGTGTCTAAGGTGATCACTTGTGTCCTGCCAGGATGTCTCTGTTCCTCTCCACCCAATGCAAGGTGACAGCTCCACTGCAGCCACCCAGCCCGTGGCTGCGCAGAGCTGGCCTGGATGAACCCAGCCATGGACTTACATCACAAGAGGCTTCTTGGCAGAAAGAAAACCAAATTAATTCACAGAACACACCCAAGAACGAAAATGGCTCTGTGGGAAGACACGGTGGTTGCCACCACCTCACCCACGGAGGGACACCGAGAGCATCCCTCAGCAGCAGACCCAGCAGAAGGTTTGAAAGTGAAGTCTCATCTAAAAAGCGTATGTCTGTATGGTCACTTCTGCTGCTTCCATGCCTGCCAGGCTGCTGAGCACGGACACAGCATACCAGCAAAGAAATGTCTGTGGTCAGAGGGGAAAGGTCTCCAAGTTGGAAAGAGGAAGCACTGTCCCAGATGGGGGCAAGGAAAAAAAAAACACCCAGGAGAGGCAGAAATAAGGGAAACTGCTCTGCCATCTTCCTGTCATAAGCGGACTCTTGGTGGGATCAGTCCCACCAAGAAAGCACCAAAGCGTCATCCAAAAGGTACAACCCAGAGACACAGAGTACCACATGCCCCAGTTGCTCTCAGGGGAGTGATTATGGGTCCAGATGGGGCCTCTCCATAACACAGGACTGACCTTTTAATCACTCAGCATGACTGTGTCCAGCTCTGGGGCCCCTCAGTTCAACAAGGCCAGGGAACTGCTGGAAAGAGTCCAGCAGAGACCATGAAGATGATGAGGGACTGGAGCATGTCTCTGCTGAGGAAAGGCTGAGGGACCCAGGGCTGTTCAGCTGGAGAAGAGCAGACTGAGGGGGGATCCCACTGATGCTGAGCAATATCTAAAGGGTGGGTGTCAAGAGGATGGGGTCATGTTCTTCTCAGTTGTGCCCAGGGACAGGACAAGGGCTAACAGACACAAACTGGAACATGGGAAATGCCATCTGAACATGCAGAAAACATACTTTCTCGTGATGGTGGCAGAGCCCTGGCAGAGGCTGCCCAGAGAGGTGGTAGAGTCTCCTTCTCTGGAGACATTCAAAACCTGCCTGGACACTGTCCCGTGGGACCTGCTCTGGGTGACCCTGCTCTGGCAGGGGCCTGGAGGAGGTGATCTCCAGAGCTCCCTTCCAACTCCCCACCATTCTGTGACTCTGTGACTTTCCCAGCCCTGTCCCACAGCCCACACCAACGTTTTCCTCTCAGGGAAAAACCAAATACTCTGGAGGCTCCGAGCTGTGAGAAGGGACCAAGACCTGGGGAAGGCGAGAAAAGAGAGAGGGGAAGAGAACAACCACAAACCTACACACACACACACGACATCGGAGCCAGCAGAGCTCGGCATCACGTAGCCCCTGAGCGACACCACCAAAAAAAGCAATACAGGGCCCCGTGCATAGAAAGCACGACCACGGGAAGCTGGTTACTGGGTGAGGGACTGCTCAGAATCGCAGCATCATACGCCCAAGCACCACTCCCTGCAGAGCCGCAGCAGGAAGAGAGGCTTCCAGGGAATAAGTATTTTGAAGCTTGGGTGAAGCAGGGCAACTGGGTTTTGGGCTGTAGAATCCACAGCACCAGCACTTTTCGGTGGTAATCACCAGTGGTTTATGGCCCCAGGTCACTCCTTTGCTCTCTTCTGCTGGCACAAAGTACCCCCAGCACAGGGGATCAGCAGGCAAAGCCAACAGGAAGCTGAGAAACACCTAAGACGCGTCAGCTCCACACCAACACCCCCATCCAAGCTCTTCACGTTGCTGCAAATGGGCATTATTCAACAGGATTTCCCAAATTCCATTCCCAAGATTGCCTGCATTAGCAGCCAGAGCTTAAGGGTAATGCTTCTGTGATGAGGATGCTGTAAGCTCCTAAAAAACAAAGCCAAGAATTTCACATACATCAGCTCCAAATCAGAACTGCTTTTTGCTTTGGAGACTCAGAGATGAAGGCTCCAAGGAGAGAGAAATAAGAAACAAATACCAGAAGCAGGGTTCTAACAGCGCACACCTTTGCAGCCCTTTGCTCTGGGATCTGCTGCCCTGGAGCTGATAAAATCTCAGACACCTTTTACTCCATCGGGAGTTTCCAGAAGAGCGTGCATTGCGTGGAAGCAGCAAATTAAAGCACAGTGGGAGCAAAAACAGGGATGCAAGAAACTCAGCCGAAAGAACAACATAATGGGAGAAGCTATTTTTTTTCCTGGCAAACAAATTCCTCAGCGAATTGGACTGGATTTGGGCAAAAGGTGACCACTCAGAGGGTGCCCAAGGAGAGGACTGGGGGGGGTGGGGGTGGTGGCCTTGAGGACTCAGAATGAAACCTTTCAACCCATCATTTTGAAACAGCGCTTGCACTCATCTGACTGTGATTCAAAAAGTAAAAATCAAGCCAGAAAAAAAAAAGAAGAAAAGAAACTTCTAATTTCTGAGCCAAAATGAGCCATTTTCCTCCACACACCAGTGTTTAGCTTCACATTGCAATGAGCAAGCCCCCACCAAGCCAACTCTCCCAAGGACCAGCATCACACCAGTTTGCAACACACCGGCTGGGGAAATTGGTACCCAGGCGTCATCAGGGAGGCTCCTGTGCTGCTTTGCCCACCTTCAGCACCCCTGAGGCAGCCACAACCCCAAGCACTGACCCATCCTCCTGTGCCTCAAGAGCTCTCTGGCCATTGCTGCTCAATTCTGTACCCTCTTTGGAAATGCTGGTGGTTCCTCAGACCTTCGGTGAGGCATTCACCCCACAGCACTGGCAGGAGAAGCGTCTTGCCTGGGTCAGAGCAGTGAACTTGGGGCATCCCAGTCAAGCAGGCAAGGAGAAGGGGAGCTGGGTGCTCCGCTCCCGCCCTGACACCTCTTTTTATGAATGGAAAAGCTTTTCAATTGTTTCCCTGCCGGGAAGAGTCGAGCGGGAGAGCTGGGCTCCCCCAAGCCCTGCCAGATGGTTGAGAGCAGGAAGGAGCTCAGCTCAGCTCAGCACCACTGGAGTATTGTTTATCTGCTGGTTCCTGTTTTGAGTTTTCTCTCTGTTTTCTTTGTTCCAAAGTCATGTCGCAACAGCAATACCTGGCCTGGATGACACGGGGACTGCTTTGAAGTAAGAACCAGCCCAAAGCTTTGTGCCATTGAATTTTTCTTATCTAATAAAAGATCAGAGGCCCCAATCCCAAAGCAAACCGTGATCACATTAAGCCCAGCACCCTTTGTTTCTAAAGCTGAGTTGGAGCACAGATTAACAGCACCCAGGAGCCCCTGGTATGAAGGCACACCCTGAGCACGTCCCATCTTCCCAAAACTGGTGCTGTCAGCAGGGCTACATTCCCTGGGACAAAGCAGGGCTGCCACCAGCTCTCCACACTGGAAGATGAGTCTGAGTGATGCTGGGATTTGCCAGCAGCGTGTAGTTGGGGGTAGGAAGCTAATCCACAAACTGTCCTCCAAATGCATTCTCATCACAAAAAGGCACCTACAGGGGTGTCCCTGGAGCTGATGAAGGTTCTGCTGCTGATAGGCACCCATAGCCTTCTGCAGTCTCACCTGCCAGGGCTGCCTCTGAGACTCAAGCGTGAGGTGAGTGTGAATGGGCTTCACCAAGAGGATGCTGCTAGTAAGGACCTCTTGGTCGTGCCCCTCCTGGGATCAACACCAGGCTCCTTCTCTTCTCACCACGGCAAAGGGACCAACAGTGGTCCTAGAGGTGGCCCATGGTCAGCTTGGGCATTTGATGCTCTTTGGTTTTGGGTCCCAGCAGGGCAGAAAAGCCCATTAGCCCCTGGAAACAGCAGCACACCTGTAGGACATGGGGACACTGATGCAATAGGCATTCCCATTGCAGTGCTGTCACCCTCGAGCAGGGGCAGCTGCATCCCCCTCCTGGGGCTCCCAGAGGAGGGCTGGAAGGGACTGGAGCAGGCTCTGTGGGGCCACTTCTCATCATGCCCTGCAGCAGATCTTTGCTACCGAAAGAAAAAGCCCTGGCAGCCCCAAGCCACAAGTGCAGATGGGAGTGAGCTCCACTCCAGCTGCAGCTCACAAACAGACGTCCTGCTGCTAGCTGAGGAGGGGCCAGGCTACAAGAAGTTGTATTTTTAGCAAGCCAGGACCAAGCCTCCAGACACCCATGACGGCTCAAGTCCTATTCCTCTCCATGCAGTCCCTGCCTGGCTCTGAAGACTCTGACCTTGGTTTCAAGCCTGCGGGTCCCCCCATTGCCATCCTGCACCCTCACACTGTGGGTGCCAGCCTCAAACTTCTCTGTTCCCATCATTTTTTCTTCCATTCCCAACTCTGTATCCAGTGGTTCCCACAGTCCAGCTCACCATAGTCACCTCCTCAAGCGGCCTCAGACCAGGGTGACAAGTTACAGCCTTGAGAGGAGCACAGGTTTGGGCAGAGCTCCTCCAATGGGACACTGGAGACATCCCTAATGCCTAGGGATCTAATAACTCCCCCAGCTTTATTAGAGAGCTGCAGAACGAGAAACCAGCCCCTGTGCTTGCAGACCTTTTATGGTTTAAAAAGTTTACAGGTTCCAGGCTGTGCTTGAGAAACCACGCACCCTAAAGCTGAAACACTTGATTCCCAAAACCCAGATTAGCACCAGCTTCCCCCAAGAGCCACAATTGTTAGGAATTATTCACACACACACACACCCCTATTCTCTCAAGCACCAGACTTGGACATTATTTAACAGCCTTATCCTCAGATAACTCCTCTGAGGAAGGAGAGGTGATGGGGAACCAGGGCTGATGGGGAAAGGCAAAGTGACTTTGCTCAGGTCAACCAGGCAGGACAAGGCCTGTGCCAGTAGCCTGGCAGGACCTTAAACTTGGAGCATTTCACCCTCAGAGCTGCTAAAACATCCCGTCACCATAGTTATTCTCTGCTTTTCTTGGCTTTTCCACCCTTTCTGTTTCATCTTGCAACACTCACAGCTCAGGTCACACCGGAATTTACCTAGTCACTCTGAGGCTGTTTCTCGTTTCTGAGAAGTGCCTAAACAACCTTTTTTTTGCAAATTATTTATTGAAAAGAAAAAGAAACAGCACAGGTTCAGCAAAGCCAGGCCACTCTGCTTTGCCAGCACAGGTTTCGGGAGGCTCAGAGCAGATCTGGCTTCCCACCCCAGAGCTCCTGGGTCAGCAGCAAACTATTCCCCTTCTCCCTTAGCTCCAGGGAGACCTCAAGCTGTTTCTTTGCTTTTAACTTCAAAAACGTTATCTCAAAAAAACTGGGAGGTTATTTTGACACACTTGGAGCTTGTCTCACATCTGCCAGCCCCCAGCTCAACCCCAGGGAGGGATCAAAAGACCTAGAGAACTGATGGGGGTCGCCTCCTTGGGAAGCCCACCTGCCTTTGGGAATACCTTCCACTCTCCAAATTAACTGGGGAGGTGTAAAGACCCGTCTAATTAGCTAGGCTGACCCCTCTGCCTTTAGAGAAAGGCCAATTAGCAGGCAATTTGCCTGTAGCAGCGGTGGGTCTTCGGTAGGTAAACACTTGCTGCTTCTCTGGGAGGGCAACTCTCGAGCGGGTTAAGTGTGAATTGCTTTTGGTCACAGCTTTCTGACATTTTGCAGCTATTTCTGCTCCTCTCCCCCAGCTCTTTGCCTTTTCAAACTCCTTCCAGTCACCGTGGCGTTCCTCCCTCTCCAAACACTGCCACGGCTTTTGCAAGCTCAGCGGTGCCAGCCCCACCTTTTAGGGGTTTGAGCTTTGTATCAGCCAAGGCACCAACCCGGCCCAATTTGAAATTGCAATTAGCAGGCTGGGTAATGAGATTAGACACTACATGTAGCATCCCTGGTTGAGTTTGCCTTCCACTCCTCTAAAGCAGCTCCCGCAGCCAAGGGAGGGAACATGGAAGCCAGCCCTTTCCTGGAGGCCAGCGATGCCGGTTCAGGTCTGTCTGTGGAAGCTGGCACCAAATCCTGGCTTTTTTAAGTTGCCAAACATCCCCCTCCCTTCATAGCCTTTAAATAGTTGCCCTCTGTCAGACACAAGGCTATAAAAGTTCCACAGACAGTCACTTCAGGAAGCACTGACCTCCTCTCCATAGGTTTCCCAAAAAGTGAGGTTTAAACCAGGTATTAGGAAGAAATTTTTCACTATGAGGGTTGTGAGAGCCTGGCCCAGGTTGCCCAGAGAAGCTGTGGCTGCCCCATCCCTGGAGGGGTTCAAGGCCAGGCTGGAGGGGGCTTGGAGCAACCTGGTGTGGTGGGAAGTGTTCCTGCCCAGGGCAGGGGGGTTGGAACTGGATGGGCTTTAAGGTCCCTTCCAGTGTAAACCATTCTGTGATCCTATGAAGCCAGCAAGACACATCTATCAGGCTTTTCCATCACTTCCATCACCCCACCCAATCCTGATCAAGTCATTAATTCTAGGTTTAGATGTTTATACCAACAAATGAAGCACCCTATATACAAGGAGTTTAAAAACTGCCCAGTTTGGCACGGCTGCTCTATCTCTGGGGGGACCCTCCTCCCCTTGTCCCCAGTGCAGGCTGTGTGACCCCAACCTTTGGTCTCTCCATGTCCAAGTTGCCCATTTGTGAAAGGGATGACAACAACAGCAGCACATCAACATCAGGAGCATCCATCACCCTCCCCAGGGTATCCCAACACCCTGGCACTGGGTTCCCAGGTTACAAGAGAAGACAAGACCCCTGACACTTGCCTTCCTCCCAGAGTGCTCAGACCTTGAGCCAAGAAAAAGACCACGTTATCTAGTGGTTACAAATGGAACTGAAAGTCCACAATAGAAACCAAGACCTCTGGTGCCATGGTATGGTGAGTGACCTCTCTGTGCCTCAGTTTCCTCCTCCAAAAGCAGGGATAGGTGCTCTGTTAGCCACTGGGTGCAAAGTAGTGGCAGATAAAGGTGAAAGCATAATTGTCTTTCATCCTAATATTTCCATTTCATAGAATCTCAGAATGGTTTGGGTTGAAAGGGACCTTAAAGACTATGCAGTATCACAGAGATCTCCCACCAGACCAGGTTGCTCAAGCCCCCATCAAACCTGACTTTGAATCCCTCCAGGGATGGGGCAGCCACAGCTTCTCTGGACAACCTGGGCCAGGGTCTCACCACCCTCACAGCAAAGAATTTCTTCCCCAGATCTCATCTCAATCATCTCCCCTCTTTCAGATTAAAACCCTTCCCCCTCGTCCTATGGCTCCCCTCCTGATCAAAAGTCCCTCCCCAGCTTTCCTGTAGGCCCCACAGAATGGCTTAGGTTGGAAGAGACCTCAAAGATTCATCTAACAATCCTTTTACTTCCTTTGCAATCCCATTTATAACCATGGCAGGTAGGGCTGGCAGAGCGGGACATGTCAAAAAGCATATTTATAAAACATAAAAACATTCTAATACTTCACAGAGGTTATTTCTAACCCACAAGAACCACTTGCCTTAACCAAAATATCCTGCCACGGGCACCTCGAGAGCAGAGTACTCAGATACACCCATCCTCAGACTTTTTCAAGCAGTAAAACAATGTCAGGCAACCAGAACTGAGCAGGCAGCAGCAAATTGTAGAAATAAAGCCAGGCATGAGACATCCACGTGTTCTCAATGGCAGCTCACACAGGGGAGATGTGGACCCAACCACTGGTACCAGAACTGCTCCACAGCTCTATTTAACCAAAAAAAAAAGAACAAACCAAACCCCAACCAAATTCCTAAGAAATGAAATACAGAACCGCCTTGCCCAGACTATTGCAGCAGCAGCAGCAGCCACTCAGCTCAGTAAATCTAATTAATGAGCCAGGAAAAAAAAAAAGTGTCATTCGTTTGCTAACTACTTCGCCCAGGGTTGCCAAATAGACAGATAAAGGATTGAGCTGGGGCCCATTCCAGCCAAAGGAGCTGGGAACCTGGCAGCGAGGGCTGAAGATTAAAGGGGGCTGAAAAGAAAGAAAGAAAAAAGAAAGAAAGAAAGAAAAAAAAAAAAAAGGGGGGGGGGGGGGGGGGAGGTGGGGGGATAAAAACAACCCCCCAAAAAATCAAAACAGATTAGCACTTTCAAAATGCAAGCATGTAAATCAGCTTAGGTTTTAGATAAAGCCACCCTTGTCAGCGTCTGGCCATGGGGCTGGTCACGGCCCCGCACGGCAGCGCGCGAGGGGGCTCGGCCGAGCCACGGCTTATTTGGGCTCAGGAATCTCACGCCACCAACTCCCTCAACAAAAACAGCAGTTTTGTTTTTAGCAGCTTTGTAAATTCTCACAGGAAGCCAATTAGGGCGAACCTGGGAACAGAGGAAGATTCATAATTGCAATTAAGGCTTCAAAGTACTTACCCCAAGCGCAGCCGTTAAAATTAGCGCTGGGGAAGAAATTAAAAAAAAAAACCTGTGAAACGTTGAGTTTTTCGATACCTCCCAGGCTGGAAGAGCTTCTCACTCCCATACCAACCCATCACCTGGCAGATGAGGAACTCAGCCCAAAGGGGACCCCGGCAGGGTCCAGGCTGCCACCTCCCCTGCAGACACCTTTGCTGGGGGTGCCCAGAGGCTGGCAGGAGCTGGGCACACAGCGTGGCGTGCATTTACCTCCTGCCTTTGGTTTTGGGGAAAAAAGTTCAGTCCTGTATACATGAAGCTTCCCCACTGAAAATTCTGGTGTCAAACAAAGCCTTTATTTCATCTATTTGATATTCCCAGCTCCTAGGGCCACTCCTAAAGCATTCCAGCATCCCCAGCAAGGACAGAATGGCTCTGCAGACCAGGCTGCCTGCTGATATACAAGAGATGTGGATTTAAATCTATTGTCAAAGGGATCTTATGTCTGTCCCTTGCTGCTCCAGCCCATGATCCTCACACCACCACAAATGAAGATGTCCTCTTAGAAGTTCAGCAGTTCCAGCAGTAATCTGGATACTAAAATAAGTAATTAAATAAATTAAAGCATCTAAACAGTCCACATACCTGTTTTTGCATCCCAGCAGGGCTGCTCCGCCTGTCTGCAATCAGACATGCCCCACAGCAGCTCAACAGCCCTACACAAACACCAGGGTGACCAAGAGCTGGGGAATCCACCCTGCAGACACACCTACAGTAACACTCGCACGGGCTTCACCACCACCACAGGATGGAGGAGGCTTCTTCTGGTTTTGTTTAGACTTTCAAAGGCAGAAGCTCCAGTTCAAGGTGAACCATCTCCAGGGAGATTCTCTCCGTGCCACTCTCTCAGATGGAAAGCTCCAGCCGCTTGGCTTGGCTCGAGAGTCACAACCCAGCCAAACAAGTGACATGAGCTGAGCCACGGATTCATGTATCAGCAACCCCAAGACAGACAAAACCTGCAAATACTCTACGATCTGCCCAAATCGAACATGTTTTAGCCCATACCATTGGCTTGGCCATTTCAGCCTGGGGCAGAGCAGAACAGCCCTACTTGTAGAAGCTCAGTCCTCCAGCAGCAGCATTGCTGCACACCCCATGCTCCTCTAGATCAGGGTATTTTGCATGTTGGAAGATGTCAACAACACACACAGAACTGGCCAGACATTTCTAACCAAGGCTTCAACCTTCTTACATCCATGGGGTGTATGTGTGTGTGTATTCCATAAAGTTCTATCTATTCATCTATACATATTCCATAATCTTCTATCCAGTCCTTCTCTTGCAGAACAGCTCAAGTAGGGGAAGCACAATTTACTGGAATAACACATCTGCAGAAGAAACCTCTTGCAGCCCACGACTGTCAGTTATGGACCACCCTCCTTTACATCCCTAATCAGCAGAAGTGGTGGTGGCAGCCCGTGCTGTGGCCTCAAACGTGTGGACTCATCATTCCAATACGTTCTTGGTTGGAAAAAGGGTTGAGAAGAGTCAAGAGGAGAAAAAGTAACTCACCCAAGTTGTCAGGACAAACCCCTGGTAGATCCAGGAAGAGACAAGGAAGGTTCTGCACCAGCTGTAGCACCGGACTGGCAACAGCTCCACTCTGCCAACACTCACAGACACTTCCCTCCTGATGGCACCTCCTCTCTAGACAACACTCCCAACAGCAGCTCTTCTTCCAGCCCCTCCCAACCTCACCCTCTCTCTATGTAGACTGAGAACACCATGCCCCAGCTGGCAGCAGAGCCAGGGTAGAAAATGCAATGGCCATTTTCCTTGGTGAGGATGCATGTTCTTCCTTCCACCAGGCACACCAAAGCTGCAGCAACGCTTGTGCCCAGCAAGGTTTGGAGAAGGAAAGATCTGCTGGGGCTATAGGTGCAACTCAGAAGCCCATGGGCTAGATGACTTTGCCTCAGTTACCTTCATCCACAGCATGCCCTTAACCAAGGTGTCCACACCTACTTTCCTTGCATGGCCTCACACCCCACCAGATGCCTTATGCCATGCCCGAGTCCTTCTCAAGGATTTCGTGGGTGAGGTTTGGGGTCTACTGCAGGATCTGCCACGTGACCTTGGAAAGTCATTTGTGTATCTGGAAATGCATTGGCTCTAGGTATTTTTGCATAAGCTACTTTCCCTGTGGTGGTTTTGGCCGATTGCTGAACACGTAGGACTCAGTAATCAAATGAGGTCAAAGAAAATTCCAGCCAAAACCCCAGTGGCCTCAGTCCCTCCCTGGCAGCAGCTACTGAAAACAGCATCTGAAGGAGGACAGTCTGGGCTTGGACGATGGATCTCCTGCAGGATTAAAGCAACCCGCCACAACCAGGGCTGGTGTCTAAGACGACATACGGGCAAGCAAGGACTGCTAGTTCCCAAGGACAAAAGAACTGGAGAAGACAACTCTCTGGAGTGAAGACTGCAGAGCCTACAAGCCCACCCGTCCTCTGCCTCTCGTTACGCACCGAGTAGACTTCCCATCTGAAGAGGAAGCCACCAGCCGTGTGGCTGAATCCATCCACACAAAACCAGACCCCTCCCCACCGGCCGAAGCTGAGGGCCCCGCCGCGGACTTGCCCACCGAGATGGTTTCCAAGAGCAACCTCCACTTCTGTATTTTTGACAGAGATCATCTTACTTCACCCTCCCGCGTGCTGGTGACAAAAGGAGAAGTGCTCTGAAGTCAGGGGGGAAGTTGTGCCACCATTTCCCATTCTGGACGATGATTTCACTCTCCTGCCACATCCGAGAGCCACACGTGGTACCCACCATGCTGCCCAAACGAGCTGTGAGGCTGTTAACATGCAAAGGGCTCTGGTTTGGGTCAAGCAGTTCCAGGAAACTCAACAGTTGTCTTCAAGAAAATACCAAAATAAAGACCACACAGAAATGATCCGGCCAGAAATAACCGTGCTGTCCCTCGGTGCTCATGAGGCTGCGAGACACCAAAGCGGGGCATGTGGCTCTGCGATGGAGAGGACAGAGAAGCCACAGACCAGGTCCAAAGAATGACTTTCTGAGCTCCCCTAAACAACAACACGCTCAGCAAGGTTGGGCCCAAGCAACCCTGGGACCATCTCTTCTTGTTTGAAGGAGGTCGGTTTCCTTGGCCCCTTCCCATGGCCAAGCAGCACCGTCTAGTGATGGGGGAAGAGCAGATGCAGAGCAGTCGAGAGACCCGCTCCTCCCCACACATTTGTGGAGCTGGACTCTTCCCTCCTCGATGCTAAAGGAACCACTGACAGATGGCTGAAGGGAAGACTTTTTCCACCATTTCTCACCAGGGTTTCCCCCCTCATTTGCTCAGCATCCTGGGGGCCAGGACTTACACTCCCCCCCAAGCAGCTTGGGTCTGTCTTCCAGTCTGGAGAGCAGATTCAAGCACCTCTCTCATCATAGGTAGAAGGCTTTCCTCCCAGCCATAATAGCTAGGGTTTCTGCTGACACCAACAGAAATATCACCACCATTTACAAGACAAAACCTCCTGCCCCTCTTCCCCAGGGGATTTTGATAAGCCCCGTTACCAGAAGCTTTCTACAGCACAGCTGAAGAGTGAATCAGGTCTTAACATATTCCCTGCTTAAAACTCACTGCCCTAGCCTTATCACCAGAGGCACCTCTAGATATTTTTAGAAGTAATAGCTGCTAGTACAGGAGTTGCAGCGCATTAATTAGGAGAGAGACACGTACTGACAGTCACAAGGTCAAAACACAACATCCATAATTTACACCTCGTTGGGAGTTACCGAGAAAACAGAAGCCTGAAGAGCCATTGCAAGGATCTGCCATCTCTAAGGGCTCTGAGCACAGAGTCCCCCGTGTCCCCAGAACAAACAGGGAGAATTCACTTTCTCAGATGGTTCAAATCTTCCACAACCTCACTGGTAGGGGCTGCCCAGGGAAGTGGTGGAGTCTCCTTCTCTGGAGGTATTCAAAACCTGCCTGGATGTGTTCCTGTGTGACCTGCTCTGGGTGTTCCTGCTCCAGCAGTGGATTGGACTGGAGGAGCTTTCAAGGTCCCTTCCAATCCCCGAGATTCTGGGATTCTGTGAAATCCTCATGGATTGCGTCAGTCCCTAAAAGATAACTCACAGGTTTGCAAGGCTGTTGTCCAGCAGTAGTTGGAGGGGGGGGAAATAAATAAATAAGGGGTGGACAACATTCACTGTTCTGGGATAAACCACCAAGAAAATTTGGCTGCATTTTGGTGGCCATTCACGCTCCTCAATATGCACAGGCAGCCTCAGGCCTTAAAGGTGAGAGACGGAGCTGCTTTTTTTTAATGGCTAGTTAAGAGCAGAGAAAGTTGTTGATTGGTCATACAGATGGGGCAGATTCACTTTCCCGAGCCATCTAGGTCATTCCTGAAGAAGTTCATGGCCTCACCCCACCCTAACCAACCCCTCTTCTCCCAGAGCTTCCTCTGCTGGGTAAAAGTTGTTGGCAAGGAAGCGTCGCAGTAAGTCAGGCTGCAACAGGACTTCCCGCACTTCCCACTGCCTGCCCGGACAGCATCTATAGCAATAACCAGCTGTAACCTCAAGGGAATGGACCAAGAGAAGGTATCACTCTGGTTCCACCACTGCAGAAGCAGGACAATCCTGCTAGATGAGTGGATTAAGCACAATAACTCAGTTTCCCAAACAATAAGTCCCCAAAGCGCAGCTGCTGAGAGAAGGATAAAGAACCACTGTGGGATGCAAGATTGACAGCAAGTCAATACTCACCACCATCTCCAGAAGAAAACTGTGCTTTTTATTTGCCTACAACATGCTTGATCATGACAAGGACTCAGATGGAATTGAGCCACCCAGAGCTGGGTGAGGGCTAGGTCAGGTGCCCTGTGCTTAGGTCCAGAAAGGGCTTTTTCATATACACAAGGACTGTTTGGTTAGACTTTCTGCCAGAGTGGGTCAGACCTTCTTTCTCTGAACACTCTGGACCACCAGCAGCCCTGCTGGCACCCCCACAAAGGCCCTTCCCAGCACACCAAGGTGTACAGCAAAACGAGGAAAGCCTCTAACACCCTGAATACCTTTGTGAACCTGCTGCACAGCCGACCATCTCTCAAGGCAAAGAGGAACAGCCAAAACTCTTGGTCTCCTGTTTCTTACAACAACGTAGTTAAGGCTGGCAACTTCAGGATTATCATCCAGAGCCAAAAAAACCCCAAATGACAAGAGTCCAGGGCATGAAGCAGTTCATGTGATGGGTTGAGCGTGATGCTCCAGTTGAGGGAAAAAAAAAAATCATCCAGTGACTTTGGAGAACCCCCATCATCTATTGGCTCTGCTGAAAAGCTCCACAGTGACACTGGGTCTATCCCCAGGGTAGGACTCATTGCCTCTAACTTTACCTATGCAAAAAATGAGGTGAATCTCTAAGCAAATCAACATCAACACAGAGAGAGAGAGAGAGAGCACCTGGTATGGAGGTCAGGTCATCCCATCCAGCTTGAAGCCATCTTCAGGGGGAGCTGGCAGACTAAATTAAGAGGCCTACATTTTCAGGCAGGCATCCTTAAAAGCGAGACAACTCCCATCCTTATTCTCCTAAACTGCTTCCCACTTGCAAAGCAGGAATAATCACACTTCCTTCCTTAGCCAGCAGTTGCACAACCAAAGGTTTCAAAGCCTGTACGAAGCTCAGCAAGGGCAATGACGGGAACATGGAAATTGCAGTAGAGTCAGTTAGCTTAGCTTTCACTTCTCCACACACACACCCCCCCCACTCCCAAATTTGATTCAGAACAAACAAAAGCAGAAGCCAACGTTTTTGCAAGTGGCTTCGGCTGCTCAGGATCCCCAGGACTCCCTGCTGGGCTTCAAGGTGTAAGCTCTGAGGAAGAGCTCCAGAGGCTGGAACAAGCAGCTCTCAAAACCCACCGGTCCAAGAAAGCTTTACAAGCACAACACTTTAGAGTCTCTGCTGTGAAAACAGCGGTATTTCCACCTTTGAAGACAGAGCGTGCGCTTTAAATCTGCCCAAGGTCAATCTTATGGGGCTGTTTCACAGATGGACCACATTAAAGTACAGATAATCCAAGAAAACAGCCAAAGAAGAGGACATAAATGCATCATTACATAGTTATTTGGAGCACGTGAGGGCTAGCAATAGATAGGCAAGGCACCAACAGCCCAGCATGTATGGGACAGGGCAGCAGAGGTCTCATTTCACCACCAAAGCTGCATTAGCTCTTCAGCCAGCAGCAAAATTGCCACCAGCTGTGGCAGGGCAGACCCTCCCACTGGAGGTTAATGGAGAAATCAAGTGAACTGTGCCCATAACCAAGCACCCTCCGCCACTCCTGGAGGATTCTTGAAGGATTCCTGGAGGATTCACTGCTCTTACCCAACCTGCCAAGGCTGACCCACGCAAGCAGGGTTTGAGGTGACAGCAGAGAAGCGAGGAAGGCTCCAGCACTCAACTGCCCATGGGAGGACCATCGCTGAATGCTGCTCTTTGGGGCTGTCACTCCTCTCGAGTCACAGGGTTTTTTTTTCCAGTCATCCAGTCATTTTCTAATAAGAAAAAGTTAGACAAGCAGGTGGGGCTGCCCCTAAAATGTACGAAACACAACCACAACAAAATTCTAGTGATTTCAGAGTGAAACTGCCATCATGTTATCATCCCAGTTATGAACTTCTCATCACAGGATGACAGCCTGGACTCCAGGGAGCTGCTCCAGGAGTTTATTTCCACTTTATGAAGGAGGAAAAACAGTCTCCTCCTATGCCTGAGAGGCATACATTTCGCAAGACAAAGTGTACTGCAAACCACAGTGAGAGCTGGAAGGAGACACACAACACTCGGGGTTTGAGGCTCAACTGCTGGTTGCAGTGGGATAAGTCCAGAGCAACAAGAGTCCAGAGGTTCTAGTTTTAGCAAGGAAGTCACAACAGGTAGGCAGAACCTGAACATAGACCTGCAGCCTCAGAGGTGGCAGCTGTGGAGGTGGCAGGGCTGAGGGCAACACCAGCAACACCCCCAGGCAATTTTTAGCTATTGCAGAGGAACAAGGTGATCACAGGAACACGGAGATGTGCAGGAACCACTGCCCCCATCATTTGCAGGGAATTCCATTGGATCAGCTTCATGGAGACCACTCACGAGACGTTCATACAAGACCCCTCTGATCCTTCCAGGGCCCATCCCTGTGCAGCAATAGCTGCAGCTGGATAAAGTAACAGCAAAGGAGTCTCAGCAATGTGTAAGAGGAGCGACCTGGAAACTGCAATTTGGTCAAACTCAACAAGCAATGCAATAAGACAAGTACATGCTGGTTTTGCAGCAGCATCACCAACCCCTTCCCCATCAGCAGTGCTGGCAGCAAGTGAAGGCAGAGGTTAAAAAACCAAGGAGACCCCTTTTCCAGGCCTGGGGTCTTGGAAGAACTGGTGGGATAGAATGAGAACAGCAGCAGCTCATCAGTGCTGGGGGCTGGGTTTAGGTACCAAGTTTGCAGCGGTGGCACAGCACCCATCCTCCTTAACTCTGGACACCAAGAAGACCCAGTAGTAGATTTTAAGAAGGCAAGGGACCACCCTGAGACAGACATTCAACAGCAATCGAGGGGGGATCACAACAATTGGCATTGGCTTTGCATTTCGACTGAGGTGAGCTCACACCAGTCATTGCAAGGATTGCCGCTCCCATATTCAGCCCTGAATTCTAGAGTCACTCCACGTTTCCTCACGAAAGGGAAGCAGCCTGCAACGCATCACAGGCTCACACGAGCTGAAGGCACTTGTAAACTGTTGTGGGACTTGCTGGAAACCAGCAATTCCCTTGGTGTGAGGGCAGAAACGCGAACGGGGCGGCTCCATGGAGGCCACAGCCAGCAATAGACCCCAGCAGCAAGGCTGGGGGGAAACTGAAACCACAGCAGCCCCACAGTGTCCAGCCCAGAATTGCCTGCAAACCTCCCCACCGCCCATTCTGCAAACTGAGACTTCCTCTTGACTTATTTTTAAAAATGTTCTTTTTTGCAATTACCATTTTTCAGGACAGGATCTGGCGTCTTCTTGACAAACAGATAACGGGGGAATTCCACTCGCTGCCCCTTCAGAGCCATGATGTATTCTGATGCCAAGAACTACACATCTCTAAATTAGTCCCACCGAGCCATCACCGAGAAGAGCAGTTGTGATGGTACCTTCTCTCTTTCTCCAAAAAGCTGCATCCCCAGTGACACACGGCAGGTCCTTTCAATGCTCTTACCAGCAGCAAGACACAGCCTTCACCTCCAGCCTTCATCTGCCTTCATCTCCATCTCCAGCTAAAAACCCAGGGTGCACCATTCATCTCCATATTCTGTTATTTTTAGCTCCTGTAACGCAACACTCTTGAGCCATTCAAGTGTCAGACTTTGGGAAGTGAAAGGCACAGAGCAGAATGTGTCTCCCTGATGCTGTTAGAATAAGGTCTACTGCTTTTTGCAATGGTTTCTGAAGAAGACTGAAAAAGCCCTCTTCCCAGAGATGCTGAAGGACAGGCAGAAAATACACCCTGCTCTATCTCAATTGAAGGGAGTATGCCCTGCTCTGCTGGGGGTGAGAGGTGGAATAAAAAGGGATAAACGGGCTAAATGGGATATGGGACAAACTCAGTCACAGAAAGGGTGCTATGAAGAGGAGGAGACTTCTCTGCACCCACATCCTTGAAGGCAGAACATGCAGGAACAGACTCAAATCCAATGACAGAGGGAGCGTGGTCCCTGCCCCAAGGCCAGGCAGGGCTTCTCAGCCACCAGTCTGCACCCCTCAGTCCCCATTACCTTTTCATTCCTCCCGCCTGGAGGCAGATGAGCAGCCAGAGAGGTCTGTGGGAATTTCCTGGATTTCACCATTGTAAAGTACATCTTGATGCTGAACAGTAACTTCCTCAAAAAAATACCAAATGAAGGGAAAAAAAAAAGAAAGGGAAAAAAGAAATAATCCAGCCCTACTCTGTGCTTCTTTTAATCTCCCTTCACTCCCTTCTTTTAATCTCCCTCAACGCTTCACTCACCTTCTGACACACCAGACCAAGGCTGGCAGGTTCCAGCAGCCCATGCTTTGCTTTCTGGCCTGGAGCACAGAGCCAACCCCATCTCCTCTCCCCTGGCTCTCATCAGCAACAGCAGCTCTGCCACCAGTGTCACACGGCCAGTGACATCCCTGCCACCCAAACACCCCTCCCCACCAGAGAAGATGACCCAGGACATCAACAACTCCAGCCCCATCCACCACCACTTGATGGGCCTCATGGCTTTGGCAAAACTCAGCCAAGGTAAGAAAAGCCACTATTTTTCTCCTCAAAACATCCAGCAGCAATGACACATATCTGATCTGAGTAAGAAAAGATCGGTTACATATACTCACTTTTCAGAGGGGAAACATACTTGTTCCTGGCACCGATTATGAAAACCCCTCACCACATGATGCAAGAGTTTATTTTAGCTTGTATCAGTCTTTATCACAACCACAAAGGTTTTCACCCAACATCACCATCAAGTACAAGCTCAGTGTCAAGTTAAGCCCCAAGGAGGTTTGGGCTGGAGACAGCAAAGGTGTTGGGCACAGCCCAGCTGGGTGCTGTCAGCACTTTGTAATGGAAACTCCGGGGCTGCTCTTCAGGGAAGGTGGAAGTTCAGCAGAGAAGTGGCTGTGTGACACAAGAGAGGACCAGGGGAACAAATAAAAAATTCAGCAAATGCATAATTTAAAGAAAAGAAAAAAAAAAGAAACAAACATGTTTCCCAAAATAAAGGCAGCAGCCCAAGCTGCCCCAGCCACCAAGGAAGTGAAGGACATGAGCGTCAAACAGTTCCTCCCAAAGCTCCCTAGGGTGGATGTCCAACCTAATGGGATAGACCACAAGGAGACATCCCTGCTGGAAGGGTTTTCCAGCTGCTTACATGGGACAAAGGGGACAAGACTCCAGGGATTTCCATGTGCAGCAGAAGACACTCTCCCAAGAGCATATGGGACAGCTGGGGTTGAGGTCCATGACCACACACAGCAGGTGCTGAGCTCTCTCCCAAGATGAAGACTTCACTGAGGCTGAAGATGCTGGGTCCTTCCCAAACTGAAGAACTCATTGCAGCTAAAGATGCTTCAGCCTGGGAGGGAGCCCAGCACCTACTACCTCTGGGCACGGACCTCATCCCGAGTTGTCCCAGGTGCTTTCTGTGGCAGTTGCTGCATCCATGGGGCTTCTTTGGGCATCACCCTTGGGGAAAATCCTTGTGCAAGGTTCCATGAGGGGGGCACTACGCATTTAGGATGGCATCAAACACAAAGGGAAAGAGTGATGCTGCCATACCATGAAAAATGCCCATCACCTACACTTTGTTCCACTCACCCAACACTTTCCTGCACCTTTCCAAACTCTTCCTAAGATTTCTTGCCCCCCCCGCTTCAACCCATGTCATGTTAATCCCTATTCAGCTACACCGGCTCACAGGGAGGGGTGCTGGGGTCTGGGGGGGGTGTTGTTGGTGCTTTTTTTAATGTTGCAAAATCATTAACAGCCTCAACAGGGCCAGGGACTGTCCCCATTGTGCAACTGAGTAATGGGACACAGAACGTACTCAACCAAGGGTTTGTCCCAGAGAGGACCCCAACCCTGGCCCTGCACTGTCTGTCTCCCCCCCCTACAGCAGCCTTGTGCTGGAGGACAGTGAGAGCTGATGCTAATGCCTTCAGCCTCTTTGGAAAAACAAGTTTACACGTGAGATTTCAATTGGCTCCGTCTTCTGCTTAACTCCTCCAGCTGTGAAACAAAGTAAGTGAGAGACAAAGCCCTACAAATAAGCAGCGTGACCATTTCAGAGGGCTTTTTGTGAGCTTTAATGCCAAAACCCACTAAATAGATTAACTTACAGCATAAACAAGCAAGTAAATCTTTCCCCCAAGGCCCTGTGTATCCAAAGGAAGCTTTAGAAGTTGCTTCCTGCCATTGTGGAGGCCCTGCTGGGAACCCAGGAGCCTTTTCAGTCCCTGGCTTGGTTGCCCAAAACCTTCCATTTACTTCCAGCACCACTGGCCTGCAGCACCACAAGAGACAGATGGACATTTTTGGCTGTTCCCCATCAGCCAGCAGGACTGCGATTCACACCCTCCCAAAGCTCACAGAGGGGTCTGAGCTCCACTTTCACCAGAGCAGTCAGCAGAACCACAGCACAGCCATCACGAGTGACGAGAAGGAAGTCTCCAAAAATGGAGAGCTGGGCATCCATCCAACAGTGGCCAACCCCACTAGTTTGCCCAGCCCCTGAGCATCTTCAAACAGCCAACAGCACTGAAATACCAACAGCAGCACCTACACATGCCATTTGAGAGGGGAACAACAAGCCTAGGGCACCAAACTTTTCCAAACCCTGTGTTCACCTCTGGGAAGAAGGAGGCTCAAGCTGGGCTGGTGGCCACCACTGCATTCCAGATGCACCAAACCCAGCAGATGTGGAGAAGGGCAGGCTGCACAAAGGGAAGATGCTGGGACTGGAGAGCTCAGAGCCATCCCATCCCAACAAACGAGGTCCAAGCCTCTGGGATCTCACCAGCTGAGGACAGGACCCTGAGCTGGACCATCCTTTGGCCTGGCTTAGTACAGTCACCAGAGCTACATCCCCATCAGCCCAAAAAGCCATGGAGAGGACAAGCTGAAAGGTATGCTCTTCCCATGAAGGCTCTATCCATCACTGTCCATCCCTTTCCCCTGGCACCAGGACTACTTTTGACAGTGCCACAACAGCTGCGAGGGACTATAAGAGCATCCCATCCTTGAAGTGCCTCCAGCCAGGTCGACACAGCCCCCACCAGCTTGTTTCCCACATGGAAGTCCCTAAATCCCCTCAGTCACACATCACAGGAGCAAAGGTTGTAAAAGCCCATGCAGCAAATGCAGCCTGAAGCTCTTCCATCCCCCAGTTTCTTCCATGATGGGCAGGAGCATCATGGACACAAGGCCAACCCCCTGGCTCAGTTCTTCACTAAGAGCCCTAGAAACTGGCACAACGGTGACTTCAAGTGCCCAATTTCCACAGAGTCAAAGGCTACACCTTTCACTCTAAAGCATTGTGCTCATGGTGGCATTCTGGTTGGAGATCACAGGAAATAGGTGGAACACTGTTAAATACTCACAGAATGATCTGGGCTTGGAAGGGACTTCTGGAGATCATCCAGTCCAACCCCTGGCCAGAGCAGATCCACCCAGAGCAGGTTGCACAGGAACATGTCCAGGCAGGTTTTGAATGTCTCCAGAGATGAAGACTCCACCATCTCTCAAGGGTAGCTTGTACTTGCCCTCCTGCCATCATTTCTAAACCCAGTGCCACAATCCAGCAGCTCAGGGCCCACCATGCTCTAGGTCCCTAGGCTCTAGGTGTGCTCTGTACCAGCAGAAACGGACTCAAACATGCAGCCATTCCTTCACACCATGTGAGCTTCCTCCCCATCAGCCCAGGAACAAAGTGCATTTGACGAGCACCCTTTTGGAGACATCAGCCTCGTTGGCTTTGATTGCCATCCAGCTAATTGATCCAGGAAGGCAAGCTTCAGGCAGAAGCCCTCTCAGATAAGCAGGATTCACACACAGGATTGAGGAGAAAGCTCACTCAGTGAGACTCAGTCTCTTTGGTCTCTTCTCCCAACTCACAGGTGATGGGATAAGAGGAAAGAGCCTCAAGTTGCACCAGAGGAAGAAGGTCCAGAGAAGGGCAACGGAGCTGGTGAGGGGTCTGGAGAACAAGTCTTGTGAGGAGCAGCTGAGGGAGCAGCTGGGGGTGTTCAACCTGGAGAAAAGAAGGCTGAGGGGAGACCTCCTCTCTACAACTCCCTGAAAGGAGGGTGTAGCCAGCGGGGGGTCAGTCTCCTCTCCCAAGGAATAAGTGAAAGGACAAGAGGAAACAGCCTCAAGTGTCACCAAGGGAAATTCAGAATGGATATTACGAAAAAAATCTACACTGAAAGGGTTATAAAACACTGGAAGAGGCTGCCCAGGGCAGGGGTTGAGGCACCATCCCTGGAGGTATTTAAAAGATGAGTTGACACGGTGCTTAGAGACATGGTTTAGTGATGGTTTTTAGCAGAGTTAGGTTGATGGTTGGACTAGATGGTCTGAAAGGTCCCTTCCTACCTGGGCAATTCTCTGACTGCAGAGCCACCGCCGTGAACTCCACCACGGCAGCAGGAGGCCACACACAACACGAGTACTCATTTGCAAGGTTGTACCCACACAAAGACACCGAGACCGAAGAAACATTTGTGAAGTTTCACATGTACAGATTGCCAGAAACAATGAGAAAAGGGAAATGCCACCTGAAAGGACGAGAGCTTGTTTGCAGAGAAGCCGCTGAGCCGAGGGTTTAAATAGACATAGAGCGATGGGGGAAGCAGCTGAAAGGGGAAGCGTTTCATCCTAATTTGAGACAACAAAGAATGGCCCTTTGTGGAAGGGATGAAAAACACTTTTGCAAGCTCAAGACGACACCGTCTTTCTCAAAGCGTGCTCACACCGGCCGCGCACCCCTGAGCAGAGCGCTGCCACCAACGCAGCATCCAGAGTACTTTGATGTTACAGCACAACCACCGACACCGTAGGATAAAAAGCAAAAGAGGATGGATTCTCCACCAGGGCAGCTGCTAAGGACAAGTCACAAGATCGGGGTGAAGCTCAGCCCGTCCTGCCCAGCAGGAGTTGCGCTGTGACCAAGGGGACGATGCTTCAGCGTTCCCTGCTGGTCCCAGGCACCCTCATCACATGAGCTGCTCATGCCAGGCTCTGCTTGCTTCTGCTTACACCCACCCCAATATAAGGATCAGCAACATTTTAGGAGCACCCCAAGCTGCTCTTAACCCCAAGTCCTGAAGCAAAGCCTTAGAGAGAAAGCCAGGTCCCATCCCCATCTCTCACAACCAAGGACGGTCCCCCCTGCAGCTCTGAGAGTCATTAACAATTGTCCCAGCACCCCAGGACGGCATCACCCAGCCAGGTAGCATTTTCCTATTCCCCTTTTTAACTTCACAAGAGGGTCACACTCACATCTGGTGACTAAAAACATCTGCAGCCCTTTTCTCTGCCCAGGCCAGCTGGGGAGGAAGCTCTGGAGCCCCTTCTTCCCCGGGTAAGGAGGGAGGGAGGGTTCACCAGCCCCATTCCGGGAACGGTGCGAGCCCAGGTGGGGGTGCTGAGCACCCAGCTGCCCCCGGCAAGATCTGGCGCCCGGGCTCACTCTTACCAGCAGGAGACTGGAACCCAGTTGAACTCTCAGATGTGGCAGGTTATGGTTAAATACAGCAGTCAGGTTTTGCGAAGGAGAGGAGACGATCTGAGCCCAAAACCGCCAAGACCTCGGAGGCGAAACCCTGCCAGGCTGTTTCCAAACAAACCACGCTGCCCTCACACCCACTTCTAGCCCTGCATCTCTAAACTCTGCTGAGCACAGAATCAGAGAATCATTTTGATTGGAAGAGACCCTTGGGATCATGGAGTCCAACCATCAGCCCCACTCTACAAAGGTCTCCCCTACACCAGAGCCCCCAACACCACATCTCATCCACTCTGAAACAGTCCTGGATGGGGACTCTA